>LPNX010271663.1:108732-244019 GCA_001517045.1 Pseudotsuga menziesii | reverse complement strand
GAATATATACATACGAAAGGATGTGAAAGTTCAAAAAGAGAAAATATCCCACCATGACACTAGTCATATTTGTGCATATAACAATCTAGAAGAATATGAGAACATCAGATATGCAGAGTTACACTGAGACTTACAAAGGAAGAGAATCTAACAAAAACTTGTGTGTAAAAGTACCACAAAGAAAATGGGATGTGGTGTGAATACTTATGAGAATAATATGAGATATGAAATTTTGTGTGAAAATTTACCACAAAGAAGTTGGCATATGTGTGCCAAACCCCACAAAGTTGAACTGGGATAAGTGGTATGCCAACGCATATCATAACTTGAAGGAAACAAAAACAAGTGGGGACATTATTCAAGGATAAGGAACTTCAACAAGTGGACACATATCTTAATTTGGAAAGAGTATAAATAAACAAGAGATGTATGTGTGGAATTAAGCTTGTATAATGAAGGATTGAACATATTATGATTAGAATAATCTTCGTTTTCTTGGGGTATCAATGGCTCATTGATCGTAGAAATATATTTATATAGTAGAGCTTAAGTGCACAAATTGGCAGATGATGAACAACAATAAGAGTGTTATATAGGAGGATACTCAAATTTAGGATGTTAGAAGTTTTTACTTGTTGTAAGACATAGATCACAAAGTCATAGATGTGACTTAGTTTGAAACACTGATATGTATAGATGTAGATCATATATAGTAGATATAACGTTGTGGTACAATACTATCAAATATATTGCATTCTTTATCACACATCGCAGTTTTGGCAACTAACTATCCTGACGCGGATATTGAGAAGAAATATGTTAATCAAAAGGATTAAAACAGTTGGAAGTTTCAAGAAAGGTAATTTGCAATTTGTTTTTATACATTCTTATTTATGTATCAGGGAGGTTGGATGAGGCAAGGATAAGGGGATTGGAACCTCCTTCTATTTTGTGATGGTATATAATTAGGGTGTTAGAGCCTCCTTCTAGTTGGTGTTGGTAAATATAATTTAGAAGTGGGTGGTTCCATTCATTCAAAGCTGAAGAAATCATTGGAGGTTGTAGTTATCCACAGGTTGGTGCCTTAGTTGTTACAAGTCATAGACTTTGTAGTAAGACAAACATTTTTCCAGAATAGTGCATGATGTTCGTGAGTTAGTTCTCACGCAAATAGAATTCGTTATAGTATAATATAAATCCAATAATAGGTATCATAATGGGTGTCTTCAGTATCAGATTAGCATCTGGAAGAAAGATCCAACCGTGGAAATGGAAAAAAAAGAAGGTTTGACTACTAACCTAGCACCAAGGTTCGAAGACTCCAATTATACAGTTTGGAAAATACAAATGGAGGTCTATTTGCAATATCTTGATATGTATATCTAAAATTCAATGAAGGATGGATATGAATTTACAAAAGTAACCATATATGAATCAGAAAAAACTAATGGGCACACATCCTATAGAATCATGGGCGCAATTGACCCAGAAAATGGAATACAATATGAATGGACTATAAGAGAAAAGAGTGCAATACTATCTAGACTAGATGATGTTTCATTTTATAAAGTGATGCAATGTACTACAACAAAAGAGTTCTGGGAAAAACTAAACAGAATTTATGAAGGAGATGAAAAGGTCAAGAAGGCCAAGTTTCAAACCTTCTCTGTGTAGTTTGAAACATTGAATATGAAGGAGGAGGAAGAAAATACAACATAATTTCTTAGAGTACATGAGATAGTGAATTCCATAAAAGGGCTTGGAGCAACAATTGAAGAAAAATCAATTGTACAAAAATTCATGAGAAATCTTCCTTCACGGTTCAATTGAAAGGTATCAGTTAGTAGAAGACAACTCTAATTTAGACAAAATGACAAAATATGAATTGTATGGAACTCTTACTACTTATGAGATGAGGAATGATCTAGAAAATGTCTCCAGAAATGAATAAACATTCAAATCCACAAGGAATCCCCTCAAAAAAGGGTGATTTCCAAAACATATCTGACATGCTTGATGAAGAAGAGGCCAACTTTGTGAGAAAGTTAAAAATAGGTCAATGAAAATACAAAGGGAAGTTACCCTTCAAGTGCTATAAATGTTGTAGGATTGGACATTTTTCTTTAAAATGTACATATGAAGTAAATAGAATAAGTGAAAGTGAACAGGAATCATATTACCAAGAATGAAGGAATAAGCACCAACAAAATATAGTTGGGGATAGAAAAAAAATTCAAAGGAATATGGAAAGTTTGTAGACTAAGGAGGATAATGGTTCATCAGAGGAAGATGGTAACAATGACAATCCAATAGATGTACCATTTATGGCACTAATTCATGATGAAAATTTAACAGGAGGAGGAATATCATCATTCAAACAAGTCCAAGGAAGAACATCGAAACCGTAAAATATGGACATGTAATGGAATTTATATGTCTTATCCAAAATGAAAGGTTGAAGAAAAGTCAAGATACACTAAATAATCCTAGATATTACAAAAGAAGGCTGAAATTAAACGTTGCTATGATGGAATCCGTTTACCATCTTCTAAGGATAAAGAAAAACAAAAATAAATTGGCATAGAAGAAGGCTCGAATTCTGAATATGATGTAGTCATTGAGGTAGGTTGGGAAGGAGACTTAATCAATGAATTTGACAAATTAAAGAAATAGATGAAATAGAATAAGGTTATAAAGGAACAACTAGAAAAAGTAAAAGAGAAAGTCAAATATACCAAGGATATACATTAAGTATTAAAAAAAATATGAATGCTAGAGAAACAGAGTTGGATTGTGTAAAACAAAATATCAATGAACTTGACAAAAACAAGGTTTCACTATAAAAACACTTGATGAAATCATAAACAATAAATGAGATACTGTGAGAGAAAACGGTGCAAAAGGAGTCTAAAATTTTACACTTGAAAGATGAAACTTTTGTGCAAATTAGGGGAGAACCGAAACATTTGTGGATGCAGAACTTAGGATAAATTCAACAATAGCTCATCAATCCTAGATGAGATCCTAAGCTGCCAAATATATCCAGTAGACACAACAGGCATTGGATACAAAAATTAAAGTGATGTTATGTGTGACAAAGAAGGACTTATTTCAAAACAATAGGATACATCTCGCAGAATATATGACCATCTTATAAGACATAAAATACCTAGGTATTTTAACTTTTTCAGTTTCAGTTCAATAAAGTGTTGGAAGTGTAACTATGTTGGACATATAGAAAAATACTATCACACCATTAGATTCTATGTGTGTGATGAATATGGGAATAGAGTTGTACATTGTTCCATGAGAGAAGAATATCCAAAAATACGTATCTAGCATAATTTTGTTTGTGGAAGAGAACCTTCCATAGAAGAAAATGTTGATTGTACACAAGAAGACATGGGTAAGGAAGGTATCTCAGGAGTGAAAAAATATGTAAACCACACCAACGTAGTTCAAGAAACAAGCAGTTACTTCCTTCATTGCTAACCAAAAGTAGTTGTGCAAGATCCTTCAATTCAAGCAGGTATATTGGGAATTCAAGGACTAAAGTAGTAAATTCTTGCGTATAGAACTCATTTGAAGACTTTTATTGTACATTATGAAATTTGAAGTTGTTTTGTTATTAAAAAATGTGGTTTTGCATACATAAAATAACATATAGATACATACACATGGATTTTGCAAAATGGAATTTTTGCATTATATTCAAAAAGTGTAATTACGAAATTGGATCTTTGAATATCATATTACATCAAGCAACATAATGGAATAAAAAACAACAATGAAGCTAAACAAAATTGAAGCGAAGTCAGTCTCGTCATGAACAAATTTGAAGCCGATAAAAGACAAGGATTAGTCGTAAACACAGTTTGAGATCAAAACCTTCAAATTGGATGATAGGAAGTGGTGAAAATCAATTGGATCCGAATCAAAGACTTCAGAAGTATGCAATGAGGGAAGCATTTATAGAGTAGAGGATGAAGGAGTATCAATAGATTGTTCTGCATCAATTATCTTCAAAATATCAAGTGTATGATATTGTCATTGTTCAAAAGAGATAACCTGATTCGTGAGATGAGACTACATCTCAGAAGTGTCATGGTTAAATTGTGATTGATGATACTAATGCATAAACTTGGATTCCTGCATCTCATTTTTTCAAACTCCAATTTCCACCTTCAGTATTCCAAATTCCACCTACTGTCATTGAACCACAGAGAAAAGAATTTTAAGAGATTAGTTAAAATTCTAAATTAAATAAGAGACGGTGATTATAGACTAAAAACTACGATAATACTGATTGAGGACTCAGAACAGGATAGACAAAAAATGTATCAAGGTGGTAAACCGTGTAACTGCACATCCATCTTATAAAATTGAGAGACATTTTTTTACATGACCAGATATAAATTGAATAGAATTCTAGGTTGATGAATTTGTGTGGTGTGCAATCCAAATCAAGTGTGAAGACACTAAAATTTAATGTGTGGTTTGAAAAAGGAAAAAAAGGGAAAGTCTTATTCATTGGATCGATTTGAAATAATGACATCAGAATAAAGTACCGGTATTAACAAAACTCATGGATGATGTCGTTGGTCTTATCACACATGAGAAAGGATTGGAATATGTATGAATAAAGGAAAATTTATCGACAATCATAATTTTTTATCATAGAAACACTTCAAAATAGAATTACTTACATACAACATTAATTGAGAAGTAGAGATGCGGCTGAATAGTTCAGTTCCATGCATCTGACGCGAAGATGGATTATTTATGACCTAGTAAACTAGAAGCAATCCAAACATGAAGAAATGAGCATAAATCCAGGGGGATTAAGTGAATAGGATATTCCCTTTTCAATTGATTTCAAGGGGGGGTGGTATGAAATCATTAGAGAATGAAATAATATGAATAGATAAAAGGGAAGAATAAAAAGACAAGGAGAATGAAAAAAATGGAAGATAGATCCACAAAAAAGAACATAGAAAAGAAGCAAGGCATAATCACAGGGATAGACTTTTCCTCACATAAGCAAAACTCATATTTAGGGGAGATGATGATAAGTGTTATGATAAGGTGGTGTTGGCATAAATGCCAAATGGAGAGATTTTTGAACAAGAATTTTCATTGGTGTCAAAGGATCAAACGATTAAACATGAATTGTCAGTAATGTCACAATGCATCAAATGATTAAATATGAATTGTCATTGATGTCAAAGGAGATAGTTGAACATGATTTTGTAATTAATGTTAAAGGATAAACTGATACCAAAAGAGCTCAAGACTTCGTGTCACAAAGCCAGTTTGAAGATATACATATGGAAGAATATGGAAGTTTAGAAGCAACAAATATCCCACCTTGAAACTGGTCATATGTGTCCATATAACAAATATAAGAATATGAAAATGGTAGATATGCGTAGTTACCATAGGACTTACAAAAGAAGAGAAAGGAACATAAATTTTTGTTTAAAATTCCCACAAAGAAAATGGGATGTGGCATGATGAATTATGAGGAAGAGTATGATATATGAACTTGTGTGTGCAAAAGTCCCACAATGAAGTTGGCATATGTGTGTCAAACCCCACAAATTTGAACTGCAATAAGTGACACACCGATGCAGATCATAACTTGAAGGAAACACAAAGAAGTGGGGGCGTTATTCAAGGATAAGAAGCTTCAACAAATGGGAACATCTCTTGAGTTGGAAAGAGTATAAATAAACAATAGCTGGATTTGTTGATGTAAGCTTATAGAATGAAGACTTGAAGATCTGATTTGAACAAGCTTTGTTTTCTTAGGGTAACAATGACTCGTTCATCATAGAAAGAGATTGATACAACAAAGTTGAAGTGGACAAAATAATAGACGATGAAGAAGAAGAAGAGTACTATATAGAAGGATACTCGTATTCAATATGTGCAAATATTTTACTGAGTGAATGTCATGGATCGCAGAGCAAGATAGGTGAATAAGTTTAGAAAAATGGTTAGTACAAAAGAAGATCATAGATACTGGTGTTAACTTAGTGTTCACAGACTGTGTCATACAAAAATATTAAATATATTGCATACTGTACATCAGACATTGCATTTTGGAAACTCATTGTCTTGACATAGATATTTGTTGTAACCAAACATATTTTAAGGTTAACAATGATACATATTACATAGTTAGACAAGCAATGATATAGAAAAGAGACAAGGATTCGTAGACAGAATAACAAGTTCTTATATTACTCAATAACACATATAACAGTTTATACATCTACCTGAACTAAGTCTTAATCCAGTTCTCCATCCTATACATAATATTTACAATCAGTTACATAACTACTTATCGGTTCAACTAACTAACATTACCTATGACATTGACATAATATATTGTTTACAATTAGTTGGCTGAAGGACCTATTCGTCTATCCAAGTTAATTTCCTCTAACATCTCCCCCACCTCAAAATCTTTCCTCCTCTCGAATAAATGAGGAGATGACAATCTTTTTGTCTAAGTATCTAAACATATTTTTTCTGTATTATGGATTTTTCTGACTAGTAGATGGTGTTACCACCTAAGTTGTACTTAGTGGTTTTTAATCAAGTGAGCCTAGTGAACCAGATAAGGATAACTTATTCAGACTTCAGAAGACCTTCAGTCTTGTTTCTGGGAAACTTTGTTGTACTATATCACATGTTCATACCCCCTTCAGGGAGTTGTAATAAATGTTCTAGCATGATAGTGTCTGTAAAATACTTGGTCTCTTAAAATTTATTTGTCAATCCGATCAGCCCAAAGTGTTTTTTCCCTTAGTTATTATTGGTTGTTGAATAAACGACTGATAATTTCTGAGTTTTTCACTCAATACCTCCAAAGTTGGGGTGGTCGGCTTGGCATTTAGGCCTATTGAGGTTAATAGAGTCTATGTGTCAATGTATAAACATGCTAGGCATTCTGGTTGAGTCATATGAACATGTCGAAGTCCCCCTAGGTTTTTTAATTTTTTCAGTGTTTTTTATTAAAATTTAATTTTTCCAAAACTTAGGCTATTTTTTAATAGTTTAATTGGGAAAATTGGTTTTATAATAAAAAGTGGGCTCGAAAGTCAGATTCAGTTATGTAGGTGCTCATTTTCAAGCTAAGAGCACCCGATAAACCTATAGATCCACTATTTTCTAGTTTTGAGTGATTTTCCATCACTCATGTTAGAAAGCCCCAAAAAATAAATTATTGATTATTTTAATTCATAAATTGATGAATAATGGAGCAAATCCAAAATACTAAATCAGTGGATTCTTAGCCGATTTGACTGAAATCAGTGAGATCTGAACCAGATTGCTTGGATCTGACAAATCCTTGACTGAAGGAGGTGATCTGGACAGATCTAGAGTTGAACTTCAGCATCCTTTATGGGGAATTGTGCCCTCTATCTCTCCTCCACATGTGTGGGCTCTCCTAGAAGCTCTGTGGATTGATGTGTCAGTTTGTGGGTTGATGTGTCAGCTCAATCATCCCCCTGATTGACAAGTAGGATCAGTGGAATCTCACTTCAGCTTCAGATCAGCATTGATGGACTCTCCTTCAGTTGTTGTGGTCTATCTCCTTAGGATTTGTGCCCCCCTCGGTTGGATCTTTTATTTTTTGTATAAATAAAGCTTAGATCACCTCTTCCAAGCAAGTTAGAACTAGGATTGAGTTGTTGTTTCTCTTGTACTGTGTTATTTTTTATTATTATGGAATAAAGAAGCTTTGGAGGCAATATCTATGGTGTAATGCTCTTCATGTGTGGATGGTGATTATCAAATGCTTATGAGGTATAATATGTGTTATTTATCATTGCTTTTTCTGGTTAATTGTTGGCCTTGAAGTAGAGAGATCCCTCTTGTTAGGGTAAGAGTTTATTCTAGTTTTATTTATGCTCTTATTGTTTGCCTATTTCAGATCTATTGGAGTTGCATGTATTTTTAGTTTAATTGCATGCTTTCCAATTATCTCTTCCAACAACACCTATGTTTTAACCATCTGTTTGTATAATGATTTCTAAGTTGCAAGTGAGCTCGCTTGTAGAATATGTTGATCTAGTTTGCATCTTCCTCATATTCAAGATCTTATGAATGACATAGTCCCACTGTGTTCCACCAAAGTAGACTCCAAAGCCCAACATTTCCAGTCTTCCAACACTCTTTCTCTCTCTTTCTCCTTCAAAAAATCAATTTTCTTACCTGGTTACCGTGTTCGAAAGATTTGTTATCATTTGGATCTGTTATATTAAAGTAAAATTTACATAGATCTGCTATTTCGAAGCTCATATTCTAGATCTCATTTCTTAAAAGTATCATTAAGCATTCTAGATCTAGCATAAGGAAATCGTCCATTTTGCATGGCAAGTTAAAGAAAATCAGTAGGTTGCATGCTATAGATTTCCTTTTCTATTTTAAAAAAGATTAAATCCATAAATTAGTGCATATTTCATTGGCTTCACAAACAACAAGCCAAGATCCCAAGGAAATCTTGCTTTCCTTGGTTCGTTTTTCACATGTTTAGCTAGTTTTAACTTAGTCTTTTTTTAGTTAAGGTAGGTTGACCCAAAGGTACTCTTAAAGTGATTTTGTGAATATTTTATTCTAACATTCTTGCTAGTTTTTAGCAGGTGTAACAGAAAAGAAAAGAATATGTTTTTCGAAAGTGGCCTCAGGAGCGTTCAAATTCCCCCACGGGTCTCCCCTTTCACTAAAATTTAAAAATTTTGGAAAGTTGTAAGATCTTGGCTTCATCCCATATAAGGACCAAGAGGTTTCTGATATTTCAGTTTGCTGATATTGTAACCAATAACAATAAAATAAAATCTTTTTTGAGTAGGCTCTTTCGAGCCTGCTCCCCATCCCCCTAGGGGGGATCTACGTTCGTTTCACTGTTTTTTCATTTTTCCCTCTTTTATGCTCTAGTTTAGTAATGACATGCAGGATTGTATACTTTAATATAATTTTTCATTATTCCATATTTTAATTTCAAAAGTAATCATACTACTTACCCCACGATTTCTCGATTGACCCGCAAGGGGAAAGAGATGCGTGTAGGACTAATTAGAAAACCGGTGTTGTGTATATTTGATTCTATTTTCATTAATTATTTTTTTAGTCATAATAAAATCAACCCCTCCTTGATTCCCCAATTGAGGTCCACTTGGATCGAAAGAGGTTCCTGGGGGGTTTTCTTTTTAACAAGAACACCTATTTTAAAATTTACTAAAAATAACAAAGACTCTAGTGTGTATGCTCTGTACTTGGATGTGGTTCATCTGATCAGTCAAGATACATCAAAAGCACTTAAGTGACTAGAATAATTAGTATTCACTCTCCCCAAATTGACAAACCATCAGGAAAAAATCCAACGCCTCGATCAAACCATTATGGTGGAAAAATACCCAAAGGAAGTGGGAACTCCTGAAAAGTGACCTCGGGGCGTCGATATCTATTACACCTTCAGGTGCATTATGAAAAATAGTCTTAGAGACTCCATTTAGCCCACATATTCCTTGTGGTATTCATGACGATTTATTTTTGGACATACTTCAAGTACCCCCTAGGTATATCTAGAGTCCCCTCGCCTAAGTTAAATTACTCATCTTCTTACATTAATTTAAAATTAACCAGGATACAATTGCACAACATTCATTCCAGAACTTGCAAGCACTCTTAATTGTTTTTCGACTCCATTTTCAAGGCACTGGTCAACTGTTTATTTCTTTCAATCTATATGTGATTTAGTGTCATTTTCGTGCTTACTTATGATTATCTCATGATGTTATTTGTTGTTCACAATTGTTAAATCAAAACTCCTAAAAAACTTACTCTTTAATACCATTATCATACTAAATAATTTTTTCTTAGTAACTTAATAGGGTCTACCCCGCTTGGCTTCATTAGGAGTTGAGCCTAAACGGAGGAGTCAAGAACAAGGTGATAGCCTTGACTCGAGAGTTGCCCCCAAGGACACACCGAGTGGCTTGAATATTTGTGCTACGTAACCCAGGAATTAGAGGAAATTTCAACTCAAAATGGGCCTCCTAAAAACAATTAATAAAATAATAGTTAAAATAATAAAATAATATTTATTAATTTTGGAGGAAGAAAAGAAAAAAACTACTTTTTTGTTTGTATTTTCGACATATCTCCCCGTGTTTTTACTCAAATTTCGATCAGGAGAGATATTTTGATGCGGAATTAAATTACGCATCCAACGAGTACCCACTTGGCATACTTTTGATGGACCTCGCTACCCCAAAAACAAGAAATACCTAAAAAGACGTGATGATGATGTCATCATCACGTCTTTTCAGGTATTTCTTGTTTTTGGGGTAGCGGGGTCCATCAAAAGTATACCGAGTGGGTACTTATTGGATGTGGAATTTAATTCCGCATCCAACGAGCTCTCCTGATCGAAATTTGAGTAAAAACACGGGGAGATATGTCGAAAATACAAACAAAAAAAGTAGTTTTTTTTTATGATACCTATCCCCAAATTTATATTAAAAAAGTGTTTAAGACCTATACGGTATTTCAAATTTAAACCAATTTCATTGGCTAACACATGATGACATGGAATTTGAGTTAAAGTTAAAAGGCCCATTTTGAGTTGAAATTTCCTCTAATGTGTGTGAAAGGCAACAACACTTTTGGCACTGTTGCCGAGGATAAATATTTTTATTCCCGAGTACGACTTTTGTTTTCTTATTTTTTATTTTTGCTTTGTTTGATGAATGCTTAGAGTAGATATTTAATTTTCATCTGCCGAATCCACTGACGTTTTTCAAGTTTTTACAAAGAAAAGCAAAAAATATTTTTGTGAGAGTTCTTAAATGTGTATATTTTTATTCTCACACGGCGACTCCATTGAAGGGATCAAACCCTTGTTTCTCACAAAACGTTTTGATATTGATTGTGTGTAGGTGATCCCACATAACAGTGAAATTTAAGGCTCAACTCCATTTTTCAGTTCCATACATTCTACATAATAACTTATTCTTGATATGCATATTAAAATAATAGAAGTTCCTACTCAAGCTTCCTATAATTGTCCTCCCATTGATTTCTCTAGAGATCTCTGGCTTTCCTAATCGTCTCACTAGTGAAACAACATCTACTTCCCTTCCATGCTTTCAGGGGGATGATAATGATCACTCAGCTAGATTCCATGTTATGATTTTTCTGTCACATATGAGTCAAAACAACATTCAACATGAGGATCATATGATGGTGATGTTTGCTCATTCTCTGCAAGGGGATGCTTCATGTTGGCTTCAGGAGTTTTTTCCTGAGAAATCTATTACTTCCCTTGCAAAGTTCTTCGAAATATTTTTGAAGCAGTGGCATTATGATGGAAATGATATTGAATCATTCAATGCTAAATCATTCATTAATACCAATTTGAGGTACTTCTTTCATTGGAAAGAGTTTCATACAGAGTACCCTAAGATATCTAGTATCAACATGGTTTACAACAACCAACATTCAGAAATCCATTATGATCCCATCGAATCTATGCATGAAGAGCCATTAATTGAAAAAATTGTTGAATACCATCCTCATGTAACATCAACAGAGAATGGTGATGATTGGGAATGCTTTCATGATTATTTTAGTGATGATGATCACATTTGTACTCCAAATCTACCTAAGGATGAAATCATTGTAGAATATTATAGTGAAACTTATGATGAAAACCGTAATGTGCATGATGGGACTCCTACTTGTTCTCCATATAATGATGACAGTTTGGAAGATTTACTTCCTTGTTCCCATTTTTCTGAAGAAGATGAGTATGAAAATGAGGACAAGTATAACTTGGATCATTATATAGGTGATCAAGAGTCCCTTATGTCCGACAAAGATGTTGAAGAGGAGTCTTGGACATTCATGGAAATTCCAATCTATGAGGAAAATAATGAACCAGAAACATTGGATGGTTTTGTTGATTCTCCTGTCTATGGCATATGTAAAGGAGAGAACATGGACCTTGTGGCCTTGTAAAATTTTGATATGGAAAAGTAACATGCAGTATATCCATATGATCAGTCTGAGCCATATATCACTATCAGTAATGAAGACAAAGAGAACTTGATATTAGAATGTAATATCAGCAATGGAGAATCCATCACATCTAACATAGATGGCAATGATGACTATTGGAATTTTTGTGAATATATTATTAAGAATCCCATCTATTCTATATCCAGCAAGGGGAGTGTCTATTTATAAATTTGTGGAAGTCCAATCTACTATACTTCCATAGAGGGAAGCATGGACCTAGAGACCTGGGAAAATCCTATTATGGAAGAGGAGCATTCAAAACTCTTATATGATCATTTAGAGTCATATCATTCAAAGCCATACAAAGGTATCAATAACTAATACATTAAGAAGTAGTGTTGTGAAAATATAGATGTGATGCAGTCAGTGGAATATTAGTCTCAAATATCATATTCACATATGGAGTTTCCTTATGATTTGGATCCGCTTGGGGCTTATACAATGAGTTATCATCCGATAAACCTTGATGATCAGTATGATGGTGTAGTCAATCTACATCATCACTCTGATTTGTATATTAACTGTATCTAGTCATGGATAGAAGCAGCTTGCGCAAGCACCTACTACTTTGGGAAGAAGTTTGACGACATTATTCATGCCTATGATTTCCCATCCTTCTTGCCCATTCCGGATCATCACGTAGGTTTGCATTTTCTGAACTTTGGCTAGTAACAAAATACAAGGAAATTTTTTTTATGTTAATAAAATACTTAGGTGGTTACATTGGATTTCTGATTATACTTAACCCTTTTTATATCATGCTTAGAGTAGGAAAATAAGCTCCTTAAAAGAGAGCATTTACTTTTTACATTTCTATTTTGCACTTAGCTACAATAAAACTTTGCTTCCATTAGTTAGTTACATTTATTTTTTTTAAATAAATCAGCTTAATGGTTCATTTGGTTTTTATATAAATCGTGTACTACTGAGGTTTTCTTATCAAGTTGATATGTTTTTTTAGGTTGTACAAACCAGAGATTCTAGTGTTCTCGTATCCTCTCCTTGCCTTAAATACGAAATCGAACACACGTCCCAAAGTTGGAGCCAAAATTTTACCACCTAATTTGTATGTAATGTCCCCTTTTTGGAATTTTCTATCAAAATGCCCAATTTTCCAATTTTTTCACTTTTTTGGCTTTTGACTAGTTTTGATGTCTAGACCTCCAAATTGACCCAAATGCTTCCAAATTTTCTCTGAAGGTACATGAATGATAATATAACTTAAATAGAATTCCCATTTATTTATTTTTACCTACCAATTACTTCTACGAACTTTTTTAATGTTCTGTTCAAAGTAGGAGTCTTTACTAGCAAATTGGGGCTCCAATCCCCCTTGGGTAATTGCCGGAAATGGATTCACAAATGATCCCAAAGTCACTTGAATTTATGAAAAGAGGATGGGTATTTTTAAGGTACCTTTTAAAAGTCTCATATAAATCATGGTTCAATTTATACAGTCTGTTATGACTCTTTCCAAAACAACCCCCAAGTCACAATTTTGACCCTTGGGGAAAATGCACCAAATCTTCTCCCAATGCAATAAAAATGAGTAAAATAGATTCCAATGCTAAAGTACTGAACATTAGAATTGAAATAAACATTAATTATAGTCCATACATCATACATTTATCATATATACATTCCTCCATTCGAAATAATAAGCATTACCATGGCATATATCAAAATGGAGTGGAAATGGTCATTGTTTGCTCATTAAAAGTCATTTTGACATACAACTCTTGGGAATTTAGACTTGAAATTTTTTGAAAATGAAGAAAATATAATATTTAACTTATTCCAATCATAAATTGATAATTAAAGGCTCTCCCAATTCGAAATCATCAGCATTACCATGGTTCACAACAAGATAGTGAGGAAATGACACTATTTCTTCATTGTCAAACATTTTTACATCAATTATTTTGGGTATTTAGATCTGAGAGTATTATAAAAATGAAAAATATAGAATATAATTCATAACATAATATAATGAGCATTATAATATTCCCCAAAGAGATCAATAGCTCACCCAAAGCGCAATCTCTCCATTGGCATGAATATGGTGTGAAAACTGGAATAGTTGAGAGAGAGTGCTGCAATAGAAGAATACACATTATTTCCTGTATCCTAAACCTGCAAATAATACTCCATTAAATCTCCATTAAATACCTGAGTGTCCTTTCCAAACACCAACTAGGATGGGAATCTTTCACCCTCGAAATTGGCTTAAGCAAGAAAACTAGTCATCCACTAGCTCTCACAGTTCACAAATGATAATTTCACAAATGCACAAAAGCCTCTTCTCATGGATGATACATGTATTTTATAAAAATTATTAGTATTCTAAGGTTCCAAATCCATCAATAAACCAAATCCAAGTCGAATTGGTGTGGCTGCTCATGCTATGCCATGTGGCCTCTCTCTTCACCTTCCCTCTTCTCCCAAATTTGAGTAGGAGCCTCTTGGCCTTCTCCAACACCCGAATTAGACCTATAAGATGCACTATTCAGTCCTGAAATGTAAGTATGTAATTATTTCAGCCTTAATATCTGTCTTGTGTCATAACTGTCATAGAATCTCTGTCGTTGGTGTCATAGATGTCATAAATGTAAGGGGAATTTAGCCAAGTGTACATGAAACTCCCATTTGGCTCTTCCTCTCCTATGTAAGTTAAAATTCATCCCAAATTATACCTATGAAGTACATGGACAAGTATATTAACCTTATAATCCATCTAAAAACATTAGTCTTCCCATATATTTGAATTCGCAAGAGAAAGATACCATTTAACATAGGAATTCTAGCTAGTGTGGGCCCCATAGTCTCCATGTGTCTTCATGCTCCATTGCCACTTTAATTTTCTCTTGTATTTATTTAATAATATACATTATTAAATATTTATCCACTTCTAAGGTATAAACATCATTTATTATCCCCCTTATTCCAAATCTCAAAGCTTCCACCCCCAACCTAGGAAACTAGTGATTTTCCTCCTTGGAAATTATTTGACTTTTAGCATCCATTTGAGAAATTTCATGAATATGGAAGATGTGATTTTTCCATTGTGACCCAATGAAAAATTTGGGACATTACAAATCCTCTTTTCCCAATATTGCTTGTCCTCAATCAATTTCAAACATGGTTGTTGAAGAACCTGCTTTTTGTATGATTCTTTGAAGTTGCCACTAAGCTGCCCACTTTGAGTCCTTCAGATTCCATGAAGATTTCAGAGAGGAACCACCATGCTTGTTGCTGCACTACTCTAATTAAAATCACCTTATTAAGTGGGGAATCCATTTTCCATACTGTTTGTTTCCCAAATAATTTGAAATTAATGGGACTAAAACTATACCAGGGTCTCATTGCTTGCATTGCACTCCAATAATTAAGAGTGTTCTCCAACCCATACCATTTGGAAAGCTTATTCCTGGATCCCATTTTCTTGTATGAATTCTTCCAAACATCATGAGTGCATAATATATATCATCAAATTATATAAAAACATAATAAGAATGTACATCAATGAGGTGCCTCACCAATAAATCATGAAAGTGCTTATACCTCCCAATGAGTAGACTACCATTTGCCAAGTGCATACAAGCTTCAAGTGACCAATCAAATATGCTCCAATGACATAGGTGAGGATCTCATGTCCCACTATTCTGCTCAAAAGATATATAATGTGCATCAATATAATCATCCATGTGTTTTTTCATCCAAGAAGTGAATGAAGAGCCTCCACCAAAATCTAAACCAAATAATGAGCAAAGAAAACATGAAGACTTCAAGTGGATCAAAGAATTCTCATCAATACACCCATGAATATGTATATCATCATGAAATAACAAAGGATTTTTCTTCCAATAAGAATGTTCTTCAATCACATATCTCTTCACCCAAGTGTGTGATAAAGTTCCTCCAACATCAAATAGACTAGGCAAGGAGCAAGGAAAATCATGAGACTCTAAGTGACTCAAGTGAACATCATAGGTGCACCCATGTAGATGTGTATAATCATAACGGTAAAAAAGGATTATTCTGCAAATGTAAATAAGATGGTTTTCTAATAATTACATCATCAAAAGGATAAATAGAATGTCCATGCTCTTCATGTGGCACCTTAAAAAAGAAACCTTTCACCCATACTTCATTAGGATGACTCCTGCAAAATTTAGAAGTGTAGGATGTAGGAGAAAGAACCAACTCACCCAAATGATCGGTAAGTGAAAAATTGTCATAATGTGAAGGATCCATAGGGGTAGGATTATGCAGCTCCTTCAAGAGTGTGAAACCTTTGTCATAGATTGGTTCCAATGTAGAGGAGTCACGCTCTTCTTTAAAAATTGCATACCCTTCATCAAGAGACAATTCAAGTTCCTCTTCAACCACATCAATTGTTTGGATCTCTTCAAGTACATATTCAAATGCATCAAGTACATTCAAATTTCCAAATTTCTCATGATCCACCATGTCATGAGAATCCTCCAAACAATCTACCATTTGACAATATGAAACATAGGAGGAAAAACAAGTGCCTTGTAGCTTTTCAAGAAGTTGCTCATTTTTAATTGTGATATTATGAATAACTTCATTATTCTTCAAGTAGGATTCATGTAACCAGTCAATAATATCAATGACATTTTTTCTATAAAAAATCTAAGACATGAAGTTACCTTTGATGTTGCACATTGCTCTTTGGATCTTCTCCATGTCTTCAAGGAAGGATGGCTCCTCCAAGGAAGTAGCTTTCCAACAATAATTTGATACCAATGCTTGAGTGTCATGGAGTATGCTAAGGGCCTCTCGTATCTTCTTTTCATTCATCTTTAAGGACCCTTCAAGAAAATGAGGCTCTTGCAGACGAACCTCATCATATTCTTCCTTCTTGCTTGTACCAACTTCATGAAGCTCAAGTGGTGATAGGGAAGTTGATCTTGTTTCTTCTTCAACTGCTACAAGCTATTCATTTTCAGGTTTAATGGAAGTTTGGCTTGCAGCAACACTTTCAAAATTGATCTCTATGTGACCAACATAGAGGTGTGAGCAACCATCAGTAGGTAATCCTTCATATTTAAAGCATCCATCAATAGATTATATTTGGTCCATGTCCATAGTATAATTTGTTTCAGAATGATATTCAATAGTTTCAAGATACTCTTCTTCCTTCTCATGTGATGTTTTCTCATTTTTTTCAGTCATTTGGGAGTGAATTTCAATCCTCTTCATGTAATGCCTTTTCTTCTTCACCACCCACAGAAATTTGTAGCTCCTTGGTCTCCTTTGTACTTGTGCATTGATTATTATTCCTTAATGAGTTCTTATTTGAATTATTTTTTATAAATTCCTTCAACCAATTATTAAGGTCTTCACAATGAATAGTTTTATGTGCCAATTTGAATGCTTGCTTAACCTACTTGGACATATCATCACCACATGGATTAATGAATTTATTCAATTCATATATAAAATCCATAACTTCAATAGGTGCCAAGACCATGCTCTGATACCACTGTAATGTCCCCTTTTTGGAATTTTCTATCAAAATGCCCAATTTTCCAATTTTTTCACTTTTTTGGCTCTTGACTAGTTTTGATGTCTAGACCTCCAAATTGACCCAAATGATCCCAAATTTTTTCTGAAGGTACGTTAATGATAATATAAATTAAATATAATTCTAATGTATTTTCTGTGACCTCCCAATTACTTCTGCAAACTTGTTTAATGTTCTGTTCAAAGTAGGAGTCTTTACTAGCAAATTGGGGCTCCAATTCCCCCTAGGTAATTGTCGAAAATGGCTTCACAAATGATCCCAAAGTCACTTGAATTTATGAAAAGAGGATGGGTATGTGTGAGGGAACTTTTAAAATTATCATATCCATCATGGTTCAGTTTACACTGTCTGTTATGACTCTTTCCAAAATAACCCCCAAGTCACAATTTCGACCCTTGGGGAAAATGCACCAAATCTTCTCCCAATGCAATAAAAATAAGTAAAATGGATTCCAATGCTTAAGTACTGAAAATTAGAATTGAAATAAAAATTAATTAAAGTCCATACATAATACATTTATTATAGATACATTCCTCCATTCGAAATAATAAGCATTACCATGGCATATATCAAAATGGAGTGGAAATGGTCATTGTTTGATCATTAAAAGTCATTTTGACATACAAATATTGGGAATTTCGACTTGAAATTTTTTTAGAATGAATAAAAGATAATATTTAGCTGATTCCAATCTAAAATTGATAATGAAAGGCTCTCCCAATTCAAAATAGTCAGCATTACAATGGTTCACAACAAGATAGTGGGGAAATGACACTATTTCTTCATTGTCCAACATTTTTACATCAATGATTTTGGGTATTTAGAACTGAGAGTCTTAAAAACATGAAATTCAGAGCATATAAATCAGAACATAAGATAATGAGCATTAGAATCTTCCCCAAAGAGATCAATAGCTCACCCAAAGCGCAATCCCTCCATTGTCATGAATATGGTGTGAAAACTAGAAATAGTTGAGAGAGAGTGATGCAATAAAGACTCCATTAAAGATACATGAAATAACTGAGTGGAATTTCCAAACACCAACTAGGATGGGAATCTTTCACCCTCTAAATTGGCTTAAGCAAGAAAACTAGTCATCCACTAGCTCTCACAATTCACAAATGACAATTTCACAAATGAGCAAAAGCCTCTTCTCATGGATGATCCCTATATTTTATAAACATTATTAGTATTATAAGGTTCCAAATCCATCCATAAACAAAATCCAATTAGAATTGGTGTGGCTTCTCATGCTATGCCATGTGGCCTCTCTCTTCACCTTCCCTCTTCTCCCAAATTTGAGTAGGAGCCTCTTGGCCTTCTCCAACTCCCAAATTCGACCTCTAAGATGCTCTATTCAGTCCTGAAATGTCAGTATGTTATCCTTCATATCTGATTTGTGTCATAACTGTCATAGAATCTCCATCATTGGTGTCATATATGTCATAAATGTAAGGGGAATCTAGCCAAGTGTCCATGAAACTCCCATTTGGCTCTTCCTCTCCCATGTAAGTTAAAATTCATCCAAAATTTGACCTATGAAGTATTTGGACAAGTATATTAACCTTATAATCCATCCAAAAAAATAAGGCTTCCCATATATTTGAATTTGCAAGAGAAAAATACCATTTAACATATGAATTCTAGCTAGTGTGGGCCCCATAGTATCCATGTGTCTTCATGCTCCATTGCCACTTCTGTTTTCTCTTGTATTTATTTAATAAGCTACATTATCAAATATGTATCCACTTCTAATGTCTAAACATAATTTATTATCCCCCTTATTCCAAATCTCAAAGCTTCCACCCGCAACCTAGGAAACTAGTGATTTTCCTTGGCAATTATTTGACTTTTAGCATCCATTTGACAACTTTCATGAATATGGAAAATGTGATTTGGCCATTGTGACCCAATGCAAAATTTAGGACATTAAATTGTACTTGGTGGTTTTTTATCAAGTGATCATGGTGAAACGGACAACGATAACTTGTTCAGACCTCATAAGACCTTCAGTCTTGTTTCTGGGAAACTTTGTTGTACTATATCACATGTTCATGCCCCCTTGGGGGAGTTGTAATAAATGTTATAGCATGATAGTGTCTGTAAAAGACTCAGTCTATTAGAATTTATTTGTCAATCTGGTCAGCGCAGGGTAATTTTTCCCTTGGTTATTATTGGTTGTTGAATAAATGACTGATAATTTCGGAGTTTTTCACTCAATACCTCCAAAGTTGGGGTGGTCGCCTTGGCATTTAGGCCTATTTAGGTTATTAGAGTCTATGTGTCAATGTATAAACATGCTAGGAATTCTGGTGGAGTCATATGAACATGTCTAAGTCCCCCTAGGTTTTTTACTTTTTTAAAATTTTCAGTGTTTTTTATTAAAATTTATTTTTTCCAAAGCTTAGGCTATTTTTTAATAGTTTAATTGGGAAAATAGGTTTTGTAATAAAGTGGGCTCAGAAGTCAGATTTAGTCATGTAGGTGCTCATTTTCAAGCAAAGAGCACTTGGTAAACCTATAGACCCACTACTTCCGAGTTTTGAGTGCTTTTCCGTCACTCAGGTCAGAAAGCCCCAAAAAATCAATTATTGATTATTTTAATTAATAAATTGATGAGTAATGGAGAAAATCCAAAATCCTAGATCAGTGGATTCTTAGCCTATTTGATTGAAATTAGTCAAATCTAAAACAGATTGTCTGGATCTGACAAATCCTTAACTGAAGGAGGTGATTTGTACAGATGCAGAGTTAAAATTCATCATCTTTTATGGGGAATTGCGCCCTCTCTCTCTCCTTGACACGTGTGGGATCTCCTGGAAGCTCTGTGGATTGATGTGTCAGTCTATGGGTTGATGTGTCAGCTCAATCAACACCCTGATTAACAAGTAGGCTCAGTGGAAGCTCACTTCAGCTTCAGATCGGCATTGATGGACTCTCCTTCAGCTGCAGTGGTCTATCTCCTTGGGATTTGCGCCCCCCTGGACTAGATCTCCTATTTTTTGTATAAGTAAAGCTCAGATCACCTCTTGCAATCTAGTTAGAACTGGGATTGAGGTGTTGCTTCTCTTGTATTATGTTATTGTTTATTATTCTGGAATAAAGAAGCTTTGGAGGAAATATCTATGGTGTAATGCTCTTCATGTGTGGATGGTGATTGTCAAATGCTTATGAGGTATAATCTATGTTTTTTATCATTGATTTTGCTGGTTAATTATTGGCCCTGAAGGAGAGAGATACCTCCTATTAGGGTAAGAGTTTATTCTAGTTTGATCTATGCTCTTACTGTTTGCTTGTTTTAGATCTATTGGAGTTGCATGTATTTGTAGTTTAATTGCATGCTTTCCAATTATCTCTTCCAGCAGCACCTATGTTTTAATCATCTGTTTGTGCAAGGATTTCTAAGTTGCAGGTGAGCTCGCTTGTATAAGAGGTTGAGCTGGTTTTCATCTTCCTCATCTTCAATATATTTTGAGTGACATAATCCCTCGGTGTTCCACCAAAGCAGACTCTGAAGCCCAACATTCCCAGGCTTCCAGCACTCTTTCTCTCTCTTTCTCCTTCAAAAAATCATTTTTCTTACCTAGTTAATATGTTCAAAAGATTTGTTATCATTTGTATATGTTATATTAAAGTAAAATTTACATATATCTTCTATTTCAAAAATCATATTCTATATCCCATTTCTTGAAAGTATCATTAAGCATTCTAGATCTAGCATAAGGAAATCGTCCGTTTGGCATGTCAAGTTAAAGAAAATCAGTAGGTTGCATGCTCTAGATTTCCTTTTCTATTTTAAAAAATATTAAATCTAGCAATCAGTTCATATTTCATTGGATGCACAAACAACAAGATAAGATCCGAAGGAAAGCTCGCTTTAATTGGTTCCTTTTTCACCTGTTTAGCTAGTTTTAAATTCGTCTTTTTTGAGTTAAGCTAGGCTGAACCAAAGGTACTCTTAAAGTTATTTTGGGAATATTTTATTATAACATTCTTCCTTGTTTTTATCAGGTGTAATAGAAAATAAAAGAATCTATTGTTCGAAAGTGGCCTCGAGAGCGTTCAAATACCCCCACGGGTCTCCCCTTTCACTAAAATTTAAAAATTTTGGAAAGTTGTAAGATCTTGGTTTCATCCCATATAAGGATCAATAGGTTTTTGATATTTCAGTTTTTTGATATTTTAACCAATAATAATAAAATAAAATCTTTTTTGAGTAGGCTCTTTCCAGCCCGCTCCCCATCCTCCTAGGGGGGATCTGCGTTTGTTTCACTGTTTTTGCATTCTTCCCTTTTTTCTACTCTAATTTAGTACTGAAATTCATGATTGTATACTTTGATATAATTTTGCATTATTCCGTATTTTAATTTCAAAATTAATCATACTACTTACCCCATGATTTCCCGATTGACCCGCAAGGGGAAAGAGATGCGTGGTAGGACTAATTAGAAAACTGATGTTGTGTATATTTGATTCCATTTTCATTAAATATTTTGTTAGTCATAATAAAATCAACCCCTCCTTGATTCTCTGATTGAGGTCTACTTGGATCGAAAGAGGTTCCCGGGGGGTTTTCGTTTTAGCAAGAACACCTATTTTAAAATTTACTAAAAATAACAAAGACTCTAGTGTGTATGCTCTGTACTTGGATGAAGTTCATTTGATCAGTCAAGATGCATCAAAATCACTCGAGTGACTAGAATAATTAGGATTCACTCTCCCCAAATTGACAAACCATCAGGCGAAAATCCAACACCTCGATCAAACCATGACGGTGGAAAAATACCCAAAGGAAGCGGGAACTCCTAAAAATTGACCTCTGGGCACCGATCTCTGTTACACCTTTGGGTTCATTATGAACAACAGTCTCAGAGACTCCATTCAGCCCACGTATTCCTTGCGGGTAGCCATGATAGTTTAGTTTTGGACATACTTCAAGTACCCTCTAGGTATATCTGGAGTCCCCTCTCCTAAGTTAAATTACTCATCTTCTTACATTAATTTAAAATTAACCAAGATACAATTGCACAACATTCATTCCATCACTTGCAAGCACTCTTAATTGTTTTTCGACTCCATTTTCAAGGCACTGGTCAACTATTTATTTCTTTCAATCTATATGTGATTGGGTGTCATTTTCGTGCTTACTTATGATTATCTCTGCTTACAAACCGAGTGGCTTGAATATTTCTGCCACATAACCCAGCTGTCTGAAAGGAAGCAACAAATGGTTCTTATTAAGCACATGCTTCTACAATTTCTTCAACATATACTAATATTTTCTATTGGAAATATTCCCAAGCGTGGAGGGAATTTTGTATGTCGATAGTAGGAGTGGCGAGACTCAACAAGTTCTCCATATTCTTATGCATATCCAACTCTAATATGTTAATCAAGACGGTCCTTAGTAGTTGCATTTTTTCCATAGCAGGTGAAAGTAGTCGCTGGAGCTGTGGTGTGATTTTGCCAATGCTGGATAGGCTAGCTCGGGCCTGGATGATCCAATGATGTTCTTGTATCTCCAATTTTTTAAGCTTATTGATCTCTAAAATTAGTTGGTCATTAATGGTTTGTGTCATTTCTTCATTGGTGTCTGGTCAACAGTTTTGTAGTGAACTGATGAGTTCACAGGTCTTTTGCATTTATTCAAACACATGACTGTACTGGGTGTACCAGTTCCACAAGATGTTTTTGGTGAAAATAGATCCTGCAAAATATGGCAGCAATAGGTTTTGGGCCTAGCTAAATGTTGTGACTTTAATTCTAAGAAATACATTGGTTTTCTCGACCCGCTCTTGTCTCCTTTCTTTTAACTTCTCCTGAAGTCTCGACACAATGCTTTCAAAACTGATGTATTCTTTGTCGAGGGACTTTTCAGAGTCGGTTCCTTCTAGAATTGTGATAAATTTTTGTGCTAAGCTCTCACACTTGGATAAAAATACATTATCTTTTGTTGTTAGCTATTTGATCTTTTCTTTTCTCTTCACTCTTCTAAGTTTATATTCCCTGTCAATTGCATATGTCAGTAGATACAGTTCTTCTTCTTTGGATTTCTGTGGGCTGAATGTAACTGTTGCACCAAGATGATCTAAATGAACTAATATGGGTGGTTGTTGTTGTAACTGTTGTAGATGTCGTTGTTGTTCTTTCTCTGTATTTTTCTTTTCTTTTTTTTGTTTCATTTCCTATCATTCATGTTCTTTACTCTGCCTGTCAGTTTCTATAAGTTTTTCTCATGGATTATCTACTGCTTCTTTTTTATTTTTCTCAGTAGCTGGATTTGTAACAGAGAATTTGAAATATTAGTGAGAATATTTTTGGTCACAGGTGATGACATTGGAATTTTTTAAATAGGTGAAGGGTGTAATATTGAATCGACTAGTAAGTTTATTACTTCATGTGGTAGGGGTTGGTCGACATTGTTTGTAAAAGTCAATCCAGAAGTTGCTGCTAATAAGGTATCAGTGGGTTCTACAATGGGGTTGATGGTGTAGAGTTCAAGAATTGGAGTTTGTTGTGGGGATGTTGGTTAATAAACATGTTGATGGATGAAGGAGGAAGTTTTCTATTCCACAATATTGCTTGTTGGGTCAAGGATTTTTGTATAATAGTTTCAGTGTATCCAACAACTTATGAAACATGTATGGATGATTACAGGGGGTCGACAATTTCGAGGATGAATAAAGTGGAATTGTGTTCTTCCTCTCAGAAAAGAAGGTTCGTTTACTATCATACTTTTCTAGTTGGGGAGAAGAGATGGTAGTTTTCTAATAAATTTGGAGGTCATTATCTTTTTGAATGCGAGCCCTTAGTGGCACTTTTAATTTTTACATATATGAATGAGTTAGTGATGGGGATGTGGTAGTTGTCAAAGTAAGTATAAATTCTTTGACAAATGGCATCAAATATGGAGGGGGTGGACTATGGATGAGGTCGATAGATGGTGTCGTAGCAAACCTTACCTTCTTTGGGGCTGTGTCTGATCAATCTAGGAACAAATCAAAAGGATTACAAGAATTGCAATTTTTAGTCAAGGTAATTCACAATTTGTTGCTATACATTCTTATTTATATATCAGAGAGGTCAAATGAGGAAAGGATAAAGGAGTCAAATATTCCTTCCAGTTCATGCTTGTAAAACATATTAGGTAGGTTGGATGGGGAAAGGAATAGGGATTTGAAACATCCTTCCAGTCACAACTGATAAAACAAATTTAGGGGCTTGGATCCTCCTTCCAATCGATGCTAGTAAATATAATTTAGGTGTTGTGATTCCATTTAGTTGAAGCTAAATAAACCAATGGGGGATGCATCTATCCCTAGTTTTCTTCCTCGTTTCTACAAATCACAGTTTTCATAGTCAAAAACATTTGTTTAGGTCAATTCCTAAATTTTGTGAGTTGGTGATTGTGTATATCAAAGTGATTACAGTAAAAGACAAATTCATCACTAGTAAGGCCCATAGTGCAAATGCAAAGGTGGATGGAAAATATATAGATACATAATTTTATGTTGAATATTCCAATGAAGCAACCTATGAAGCTGAAGTCAAAAATCAAGAAATAAATTGTTTAGTCGAACCATCAATGATTTTTGGAGAAGATGAAGGAGAAACTGCCAATGAAGTAGTATTCCTTGATGAAATGAATTGATAATATGATGATGATTATGACCACTCAATAATAGATATTGAAGCACTTTAACAAAATTATGATGATGAACAACTTTAAAATGAGAGTGGGTTGACTATGATGCAACAATAACAACTCATTTATTTATTACTTGGAAAAGGCGTGCTACTTGAATAAGAAGGAGAAGTGGATTATCTCCTGATTGTAGAAGTAGGACATGAAGAATATGCATATGAATATGACCTTATTTAAACATTTGTTAAGGTAAAAACAACCGTATTAGTTGCATGTGAAGTAGTTTAAACTAAAAAAAAAACAAAAGAAGAAGAAGAATGAGAGGAAGATATGGAGGCATCCATGAATGGTGTTGAAAATGGAATAGAGGAATATGACGTGAATCTTGTTTATAAAGATCCTATTGATATATTTTTTATGAGGTGGAGCCTTGAAGAGATCCACATTTATCAATTATTATTGAGTTGTATTGAAAAATGTGAGAATGGTAGTGATCAGAAAAACAAGTGGTTCTCATGCATTCCCACAATACAAGAATTCAAACCAATAAAAATTATATTTGCAACCTTTTTAATGAAAGAAATTTAGTTTTTGAATGATGAGAAACACATTGATTTTTTTTGTTTTTGAAACAAATTATAACAGGTCTAAAGAATATCAGAAACGTGTGAAAGTATTGAGAAATATGAATAATAAGACCAAGATAAAAGTGAATCTAAAAATTAAGAGAAAACTTCTAGAATCGAAAATATAGAGCATGAAGAGGAATAAAATGGTCAATGTTTGGAGGAGAAAGTACAAGAAGAAGATGCACCAACACATTGCGAAAAAGAAAGTTAAGATGAATATCTAAACCTACCATGGATATGCACCAAAATACATTCACATTTCATGTTTTTATGTAATATTTATTGGCAATATGTTTTAATATGCTTTAGTTTTATCATTTATTTACCGATCATTATAAAGGGAGGTTATAGGTTAAGAATTGCAGTGCATCTGGATAGTTTTTTGCTAGATATGTTTTGCACATGTATTTAAAGATTTTAAGAAGTTATGAAAAAGAATGGAGTGTTGTTTTCCTGTGCTTCCAATTTTCATATAAAGAATAGGGGAAAAGTATAGTAATTTTATATATCTGAATCAATGTTCCCGAAAGAATAAATTAAAAACATAAAATGATGGTTTAGGAAAACAAATAAAGAAAAGGTTGCTAAAAATGAATTAGAATTTAGGTTATTTATAATTTAATAATATTTGACACAAATATCGTAGATTATTTTAAGGCTTTGATTTGAAGAAACATTCTCAAGAAAAAAACTAATTTTCTATGATTTTATAATAGATATATTAAAAATAAGTACACATATATTAAAAAAAACTTGAAAATGTTAAGGAATGTTTAAGAGTGAAATTTATAAGTTAAACAAAATAGTGATTATTTAACTTCTAAGTAAACCAGACTTAAATTTTAATGTTGAGTATTTTGATAATTTCCGAAACATTTTCATTCTTACATGTTTCACAAAATAACATGAAAAATTAGGGTGATTGCAATAAATCAATTTTCCACACATACATTAATCCATTCTCCATAGTATCCTTCACATCATTTAGTTGGCCATTATCTCGAAGCATTAAATAACACATAAAACTACCCTTTCATCTCCCATGGTTCTACTTTTCATCGTAACTACACGATAATCCAATCCACCGCCTTGGCTTCCAATGGATTCAAATCATGTTGTCTTCGTCTTCACAGAAAATATCACACTCCATGGTCAAATTTTGAATGAACCTCCTTTCTACTCATGATGGCATAATCACTTCCACCACCACTAGTTCTTATCACTTGAATTACAATTGGCTTCTTGGTAGAAAATTCACAATGCTTCCACATTGATCTCATGCTCACATATCATGTTCCATAGTGCGATACATGAAATAAATGCAAACATAGTATGATTCATGGTAACTATCCCACTTTAGGATGTAATTTAACCAAACATATTATCAAGTCAACATTGGAAGTACATCATATAACATTTTACTCCAACATGAGAAGTTGGATTTATGCAAAAATTAGTATATTGACCATAGTCATGAGGAGATCTATAATTTTTGAATGAATCCTAAACATTATTTCTAAATTGAAATAAACAAATAGGAACACAACCTATAACATAAAAAAAAGTTTTGTAACATACCTCAAATTTTAAATAAACAAAAAATGTTTCTGTAGCATACCTCAAATTTCAAATATATAAAAAAGTTTGGATAACCATATATCTTAAGACATATTAATAAAAATTCCTAACTGTTATGAGAAATACAAATAAAAAGAATCCCTAGTCATAATTAATGGTCAAATTCATCCTTGCACATTCATTTTCGGGCTTAAGGACCAGTTTGATAGTTGTTTTTCCATTGACAGATCCACTTTGCAACCAGAATAGTCATTTCTGCACTAAATTAGTTGTTATTCCTTTTGCCTTCCAGCAAAACTTGAAATTTGAAAAATCAACATATTGATACCTTCATTTGACCCCTTTCCATCTTCCGCATTCTGCATTAGCTTTCCACAGCATTGATCTGTGCGGATTCAACCTTGACCATCGATCTTGATTTGATGCAGAGATTGGATCTCAGAAACTCCAAGTCATGTTAACTGAATCTTTGTCATTTTCACATTTTGCATTCCGCGTCGACTTTCACCTTTCTGCCTTCCGTTGTGGACTTTAGAAATAAAAAACTTCATAAAATGATCACACAGTATTTCATATTTTCACCTTATCACTTTTGCCTTTCCCCCTTCCATTGTAGACCCCAGAACTCAAAAAATTCATGAAACAATCACTTTGTATTTTGGATTTCCACCTTCCGCCTTCCACCTTTCTACCTTTTACCCCAGACCTCATGTTGTGTGTTTTATTATGTCTAAATTAATCCACCTATTCTTTAATTATCAATAGGGGTTGGTAAGCTTAGAGTTGACACAAAATATATACGAAGGTAGAGGGTGTCACGTAAATATTTTAACAAAAAAAAGATCGAAAGTAATTTCAAAATGAAAACTTGAGTCAAACTCCAAAAATGAAATTATTTAAGTAATTAAACTGAGGTAGACTAATAAGCTAAACAATTGATAATATACTTTAATATGAAACACAATCAATAATTAAATATTCAAA
The DNA here is from genome assembly GCA_001517045.1 of Pseudotsuga menziesii. NCBI lineage: Eukaryota > Viridiplantae > Streptophyta > Pinopsida > Pinales > Pinaceae > Pseudotsuga > Pseudotsuga menziesii. The sequence goes on along the minus strand of LPNX010271663.1, from coordinate 215,539 downwards.
TGGAAAACTAGGGTACAAGGAAAACTTAACCTATAAGCAACTAGAAAACTTAATAAAATAAGCAAGTAGAAAACTTAATAAAGAAAAATTTAGGTTCTATCCTACAAGTTATTTCAAAAATAACACAACATAAAAAATACAACCTAACAACATATTAAGGAAAACACTAAATCTCACATGCAAACAAATAAATCAATTCAAAAGGAATAAACACAAAACCATACAACCATAAAACAAAATCAGAAACAAAACTTAAGAATAACTTAAACTTCGGTCAAGGTAAAAGAAGTATGGAAAATGATAAAACTTAAATAAATAATTTAAAATAACTAAAATTTAACTTTAATGTTAAACAAAACTAGCATCTAAATATTACAGTCAAAACATCATTTAGGCATTCACAAAACAAAACTAAAAACAATCTTAAAACACATAAAAAACACTAAAAATGGAACTAAGGGATGAATGACAGACTGAACTGTGGGTCTGAAAGGGATGGTTGAATAACAGACTAAACAAGTTGTCCAAATGACAATGTTCACAGTTCAAATGGTAAAAACTAACATAAATGAACTAATCTTCAGCTAAAGCCATGCATATGTAATTCTAATGCATCGAAACAGTAAATAAACAAATTTATCAACAAATTAGCCTTAAACTAATTCATGATCAAAAGGAATAATTGCATATTAAACTAATAAATCAACTGGAATTAACTTGCATAAATTCAAAATAGGAAAAGAAATAACATAATTGAATCTATTCTAAATTCATAAAAACAACTTATTCTATATTCTTGAAAACAAAGACTGAAAGTAATGCTGGAAATGAAATGACTCGAAACAAAATGACTGAAAACAAGTAACTTAAAGCAAGCTATGCCCACATATAACTAATTAACTTAGAAATAAAACTAAGGTAATGTATTACAGAAAACAAATAAAATAGAATTTAATATAATCTAATGGAAGCAAACTAGAAATTAAACTACACTAGCTAAAACATAAAATAAACTAAGCTAAACAAAGAAAAGGAACCTCGGGTTGATGAGCAGCCCTCTCAGCAATCAGGGGTGATTATTGGCTAGCTTCTACTTAAACACAATCTTCAACAGCAATGCATGCAACTCTTTATTCAGATGGAGGAACAAAAGTACAATGTTCAAGAGTAAATCACAGCAAGAACTCTTCTCCTAACTCTGCTAAATGACTAATTTTCTAACTAACTAAGCTCTCTCATAGGGGCTGCTTTATATAATGATTTAAAGAGATGAGAAATTTGACCCTTTAGTGGTCGAATTCTCTCTAACATTAGTCTACTATAATGGCGTTTAACTGATCAGAGGCCAGCGCATAAGCATATCCCTTCATCAGCGCGATTCTGGTTCTTTTCATTGGATAGCATACACACAAGTTCCTTCTCTAGCGCAGCAGGTGTTCAGATATTGTGCATGAATCCTTCTCTTCAACATGAAGGATATGCATAGGTGGCGCATGACTCCTTTCTTAGTGCAATTGTGGAATGGTGGCGAGCAAGAGCAGGGTACAAGGTGGGTCTTTTAGAACACAGGTTGTTCTATTCTTTAAACGCACAAACTGGTGGTATTTTGGACTCAGGCAGTGGAGGTCATGAGTGATCCTTCTAGATTGAAGACACTCCATATTTTAAAGGTGTCAAAAGTGAACAACTTGGTGTTGTGAGAAATCAACGCACCGGCAATCCTTCTAGACTAATTATCATGCTATCACCTACGTGCGTGAACAACAAAATGGTTTGCAGTTGTTTTGCATTTTAAATTCCGGAGTTAATTCTCAGCAGTGCGCAGTATGATGGTCGATTTGGATGTAGTGCTGAACGGAAGGCTGGGATCTGAGCTGGATATGCTAGGCGTTGATCTAGGGTGAACAAAGTGTCTATCTGCTCGCGTGGTTCAGGACTGGAGTCTACAGTAACAAATTTCGACATCTAGCAAACCACCAATGATTTTCACACAATGGGTTGAATGACGAGCTAGACGCTGAGCTGGACATGCTGTGCGAAAAGCAAGCTGAATGTGTTTTGCGTATTAACCTGGCCCAAAAAGATTATAAAATATGCAAACAATTATATAAACCAATTAATACATCAAATGCATTTTAATAATGTTATTTTTAATTAATAAAACCATAAAAATGATAATAATAAAATAATTTATATAAACCTTAAAAACACTCATACCTGAGGTTGAATAATGATATGTGTGTCATAAAATATACAAAAGATAATAAAATATATGGTTAAATGAGTAATTTATCTGCCAAAAGTGATAAAAAATCTAGGATCAACATTCCCCCAAACTGGAGAAATGCTAGGTCCCATTGAGCAAAAATAAAGAAAAACAATTTAGGAAGAAGGCGAACTAACAGATTCCTTCAACTTGGCAAATGAAGAAGGTAATTTAAACTTCACTTTGTTAACCTGTAACTTAAAATTAACATATCTTTCATGTCACATGTTGTATGAAAGTTAAAAATGACTTCATTGGGTTTTCAACATTCTTAATTTAACAGTTCTGTGGAAATTGAACCCAAGAGATAGAACAATTACACCTCACAAAATTTCTAATCAAACATGCAAAATTCACACCAAAGGAGAGTGAAATTGGATAATAACACTAATATGTATTGAGTAAGTGTACAATATACAACCTTATGAAGTAATAGGCTGCTGTAATATATAATTACATGATATAATAAAATGCATAAAGATGCCATTCGAAATATTCAAAAAGAAGGCTTACCAAAACTAGTCAAATCCCCCATAGGTGCATAAAGTAGTTTTCAAATCTAGGTAGATGCTCATGAATTCGTTAAGTCAAGTGGGAAAGCTAAAGAAGGATGGAAATACAAATCATACATGCTTTTATTTGGAGAAAAGGAGGGAGGAGGATGTGGGAAAAAAAATGGCAAATACACCTAGTCTAGCTTTTCCTTTTGCCTTAATTCAAAAATAAAACAAGGCATCTTTTCAGACAAACAAGATATGCACTTTAGAGAATCTGGAAAAAATAAGAAATCCTAAATTGGGTTTCCAAGATGTTTCCCAAGCACTCCATGACTCATTTTTAGCATGTGTTGACTTCTAGGACATGTAGAAGGAAACTAGCATAGAATGGAATCTAGGAAACTAGGTAATAAGACAAAAATAATTAAATAATGTTTAATGTATTAACTATGGGTTGATTATTCTAACACCCCCCTTAATCTTGAATTTATGAGTAAATATCAGAAAAATATAGGGTCTAGAAACAAGGCTTAGTCACCCTTTACATACTACTTTTCCATACAACCAAGGAAAGAGGCAAAAACCCAGTGGGAAAATCCTCCCTTAAACATGGACAGGAAAAACAAAATTTTGGAAATATTGTCATCAATCATGCTTCATAGAATGATCACAAATCCCCAGTAGTGATTTGATATTGCTGAAATTATTCTCACAAAAAACTTTGGTGAAGATATCTCCTACTTGTTATGAAGATGCACAGAAGAGTAGATCAATGGTACAATCATGCACAAGCTGTCTGATGTAGTGCATATGGATCTCAATGTGCTTTGTTCAGTGTCTTTGAATTAGATCATTCAATATTTGAATGGTGCTCTGATTATCACATTAGATAATAGTCAAAAACTACGATTAGAAGCCACATTCTCCAAGTATCCCCTGCAACCACAAACATTGAGTTGTTGCATTTACAACTCCTCTATACACTGCTTCTGTAGATGAGAGTGCTATGGAACTATGATTCTTTCTTGACTAGTTTATTGGTTCTTCTGCAAGCATGAAAAAATATCCTGATGTATACATTCGATCTGTGTTTTCACCTGCCCAATCGCTACGAGTAAACCCAATCAAATCAAGACCAGATATTTCTTTGTAAAAGATCCCATGAGTTCTTGTTCCTTCAACAAATTTTAGGATCCTTTTGGCTTCTCTCCAGTGGATCTCATGAGGCTGATCCATGTATCTTGAAGCCACACTAACTACATAATATATATCAGGTTTATTGTGTGTAAGATAAAGCAAACACCCAATCAACTTTCTATACAGTGTATTATATACCATAGGAGAAGAACCTGCTTCTTCAAGATTAACTCCTAAAAGGAAGGGAGTCTTGGTTGGCTTGAAATATTTCATGTTAAACTTGTTCAAAAAATCCAAATCATAATTGGATTGATGTAATTATATTCCATGTTGGGATTGAGCAATTTTAAGACCCAAGAATTGGCTCAACAATCCCAAATCTGTCATAGAAAATGCATGGTTCATTACATCCTTCAAGGAGGCAATCTATTTCTTTGAACTTCCTGTAATAAGTAGATCATCCACATACAAGACAATAATCATCAAAGAACCATGAATCAGCTTCAAACATACATTATGATCATACTCATATCGAACAAAGCTCAATGATAGAAAAAATCCATCAATCTTGGCATACCAAGCCCTGGGGGATTGCTTGATGCCATACAATGATTTCTTTAACCTGGACAGTAAATATGGATTACAAAAAAACCCTTCAGGTTTCTGAATTTAAATATCCTCATTTATATCTCCATTTAGGAAAGCACACTTCACATCCATGTGATGCACTTCCCACTGCTTCGAAGCTGCAATGGCTAGAGCTAGCCTTATGGAGTCCATCTTTGTCACTAGTGCAAAAGTTTTGTTGTATTCAATACCATGTACTTGTGAGTATCCCTTGGCTACCAATATTTCCTTACATTTCAAAGGTGAACCATCAGTAGCAACCTTATTCTTGAAAACCCACTTACATTGAACTAGCTTCCTCCCTGGGGGAAGATCAACTAGTTCCCAAGTGTTGTTCTTCTGGAGTGAGCTGAATTCTTATTTCATGGATGTTTTCCATATTAGATCATGTGTTTCATATTCATATGTCTGTGGATCTAATTCATCTATCAGATAGCACTTCTCAACAAATAGAGGATATTTCACACAAAGGGAACTCTCAAATTGAGATATAGTCCTCCTAGTGTCACTAGGAATTCCAGCTAGTTCCCTGGCCGCATGAATGGTATTTTATGCCCATTTTGGTCTTGTAGGACTGATAGTATCTTCAATCAAATCATCATTATTAGACATATCAGAATCATCAAATTCATTAGTCTCTCCATTTACAATCAATGGTCCTGGTGGTGAAGAAGACTCTCCAACTTCAACTGCTACTAAAGGCTCTTCAGGAAGTGAACAATTCTTTCAATGAAATATTTGTTAGTGATCAAGTTTATCAAATTGTACTCTTTTGAATATTCAAAATACCAAACAAATAGGCACTCTTAGCTTTGGGGTTGCAAAGCCTTCCTCTTTTCAGTTGGAATTCTAGCCCAAGTCTTTGCGCCAAAAATCCTGAAATGGGTCACATATGGATTGTGCCCACTCCAAGCTTCGAAAGGAGTCATACCATAAATTTGCTTATGAGGCACCCTATTTTGGATCTAATATGCATATTTTATATCCTCGGCCCAAAAATTTGGTGGAAAATTCTTAGCCTCCACCATGCAGGTTGTCATCTCCTTCGATGATCTGTTCTTTCTCTTAGCAACACCATTTTATTATGGTTTGTAAGGGATTAAGTGTTGCATCTGAATACCTGCATATTTACAATACTAAATGAACTCAGACTTGACATAGTCACCACCATTGTCAGATCCGAGGATCTTGAGTTTCCTCCTATATTGGTTTTCAACCAAGGCTTTAAATAATTTGAAGAGGTCAAAAACTTCAGACTTATGCTTTAGGAAGTGAACCCAACAATACCTGGAAAAGTCATCTGCGAAGGTCAGTGCATATTTGTCTTGACTCATGGACATATGAGGGAATGGACCAGAAATATCATTGTGGATCAGCTCAAGAGGTGCATAGGTTCTCTCATGACTAGCTTTCTCATACTTGTGCTCTGGGTGTTTTCCTAGGATACAACCTTGACAAACTCCCTTAGAAAACTTGATCTTTGGTAACCCTATGACCATATCATTTTCACTCATTCTCGATTTGATTCCCTCTCATCTCATCTATATTTCCAAAAATATCTTCTATCTTGTCCCACACTTCATTAGGTGATGTCAATCCATCAAGATGGAAGAGGAGGTCTCTTGAAATGCTTAGACACAAAAGACCATAGGCCTCATCCCTCCTGTTGTGCCATTTAATTTTCTCTGTAGTTGCATTGGGATCTACCTCAATTTCCATAGTCACCCTATAGAGACCTTTTTATCTCAACAATATCTCCATCTCATATTTCCACTTAAATAAATTCAATGGATTCAAGATGATCTCCTCAGATTGGTCTATAGCTCAGAAATTGTGCCCTCCAGTCAGCAGAATGCACTCCCAGTCAATGATTTCAAACCTGCAATAACAATTTGGAAGGAGATAAATCAATATACAAAGGCTCTAATACCATGTGGAAATTTAACCCAAGAGATAAAACAATTACACTCACAAAATTGCTTATCAAACATGCAAAATTCACACCAAAGAAGACTCAAATTGGGCATAACACTAATATGTATTGAGTAAGTGTACAATAGCCAAACTTATGAATTAATAGGCTGCTTTAATATATAATTACATGAGATAATTGAATGCATAAATATTCCATTCGAAATAGTCAAAAAACAGGCTTACCAAAACTAGTCAAATCCCCCATAGGTGCATAATGTTGTTTCCAAATCTAGGTAGATGCTCACAATTTGGTTAATTCAAGTAGAAAACATAAAGAGGGATGGAAAGACAAATCATACATGCTTTTATTTGTATAAAAGGAGGGATGACGATGTGGGTAAAAAACAAGGCAACTACACCTAGTCTAGCTTTTCCTTTTTCCTTAATTCAGAAATAAAACAAGGAAGCTTTTTAGAAAAAGCAGATATGTGCTTTAGAGAATCTAGAATAAACTAGACATGCTAAATTGGGGTTCCAAAATGTTTCTCAAGCACTCCATGACTCAGTCTTAGCATGTGTTGACTTCTAGGACATGTAGAAGGCAACTAGAATAGAATGGAATCTAGGAAACTAGGTAATAAGAAAAAAATAATTAATTTAATGTCTAATGTAGGTAACTATGGGTTGATTATTCTAACAATTTATCAGGTTCAAAATAATTTTATCATTTATCAGGTTTAAAATTATTTCAACCATGTCCAAAGTAAAACTTTGGGCGGGTTGAATATATAACACAAAAACATAAATCACATTTTGAATAACAAAAAGATTAATCATTTTCATGCATGATTGGGTAAGAGAATATAATTATAAACATTGAATGGAAGTAAAAAAAAAAATCCCAAAAACAAAATTTGGTTAATAAATTTAATCATAAATACTATAATATCACCATTTTTCTCAGATCTCTATTTTATATTTCATTTGCTTTCATTTGATTCTTCATATGGTAAGACCATATTGAATTTTGCAGTAAAATATGCTTCAAGCTATTACAAAATTCCACTGTTTATATTCTTGAAAATACTTATCATTTGTTAGAAAATAATAGCTTTATCAAAAATAAAAAATAATCTAATTTTCAAATCAAATCCATCTTCCCCCAAACCAAGGAGATGGCGTGTTCTCAAGACATAGAGAGAATAAATGATTGTTCAAGAAAAACAAAAAGAATGCGAGCATGCTGTGAATTAGTAAAAAAAAACTAACTAGTAAATGGAAATGGTTCAGAAATGTATATTCATGAAAAATAAAATAGTGCTTAGAAAGACCATGTAAATGAGACTAATATAATTAAAAGAATACCATAGGGAAAAACTAGCCATCCATGCTTTATTGTAAAGATATCCTATCATCATAAATTATTTTAAGTGTATCCCCAAGTGTGTGAGATTTACAGTGATGGGTCCCATTTCTAAGATAATGATATCTTAGGTATATGCAGAATTAGATAGCCAGGACAAATTCAACTTAGAGCCATTCTCGAATGACATTATAAACAAATGACCATGACGTATTTTTTTTGAAATTTTTTTCATATATGATCATGATTTGACGAACTATGTGTATAGTGGTGTGTTAGCCAGGTCTCATTTACCATATATTTCCCCGCTTCCAGCAGGTCTATTCAATACCCTGGTGGGTTTTTCTTGGTACCATGCAAGCATAGCCCCGCTACCAGCAAGCCTATTCAGTACCTTGACAAGTTTACTTGCATTTATTGAGCTTCTTGTTGTAACATTTTTACTTAGCATTGACCAACTGCCAGCAGGCATGTTCAGTACCCCGATAGTTTTACCTTATATAATGATATTAACGATATGGAAGTCGATTGGTACTAGAGTGTGTTAAGTCCTCCTAAACACATAATTCATTTTTTTCAAAATAAAGTTATAAGTAATTTCATAATGGCGAGACTCATAAAACATGTCAAAAGAGAATAACTGAAAGTTGTTCTTTAACCTAATAGTCCTTCTTCTTTATAAAGTAAAGCAATGTTCCCCACGGATTAAAATTCCACTTACTTTCGAGTTATCACCAAAATAATCAAGTGACAAGTTTTGATAACAAGTATTGGATGAACTAGTAATCCATAGGTAAAAAAATAAGGATGTGAAAAATATGATAATTAAAGTGGGTCTTATTGAGCAACTGTTAAAAAGAATAAATAAAAAATATACATGTCTGAATCAAGATACGAGAAACTATATGAATCATAGAAAAACTGGTGAAGTATGATATACAAAGGATTGATATAAAAAATTTATCCATATAAGCTGCAAAAGTCGAAAGTACCCTAAAAAGATTAAAATACCTGATAAGTATTTAGAATACTTTCGTTGTCCAAATAATATTATGTTAGCTGCTCATAGAGATAATATACTTGTAATCAAACTGCAAAACTACTTGTTAGATGATTCAATTTATTCATAAAGACAAAATAAAAAGAGTCATGTGTAAACAACCTATTAGAAACAACTCTTATTTATTCAAAGAAACAAGCACATATTTACATATATATACAAGTGATAATAACCCAAAATATTTTTCAAGGATTAGGAGAAGGAGGAATAGCTTCCCCTTCAACTAATTCCATTTAATTTTGCTACAAAACATTTTGCGTAAAATCTCATTTAGATGTCGGTTTGTGATAGAGCCTAATTATATGTCCATTTACTACAAAGGAAATTTCTGAGCCATCATTTTTTTAAATTTTTATTGATCCATTGCCAAAAGTTGTAACTATTTCCAATGGACCCATCCAATGGGTAGTTAATTTCCCTTTAAAATTTTTAAGTCGTGAATCGAATAGTAGTGCCCAATCTCTAGTATTAAACTGCTTTTGCTTAATAAACTTATCATGCCATGTTTTTTGTTGATTCTATATTAAAATCATTCTTTGAAGTGCATCTTGTCTAATTTCGTCTAACCCATTAATCTATAATATTTGTTGTTTATGTGCTTCATCCAAATTCATTCCTAATTGTGCTTCCATACGAAAGGTTTTAACTTGAAATTTAATAGGTAAAAGGACTTGTTTTCCATACACTAACTCATAGTGGGTATGTCCGATAGTGTTTCTCCATGTTATCGTATAGGCCCATAAAGCCTCTGGGAGTCTATCTGCCTAATCCTTATGATGTAAGTGAATGGTCTTAGTTAAAATAGCTTCTAATACTTTATTAGTTGATTCTACCTGACCATTAGCCTGAGGGTGATAAGGTGAATATTTTCAATGTTGGATGCCATATTTTGTAGTAAGTTCTTTCATTAATTTAGAAGTAAACTGGATACCTTGATCTATGACAATTTCTCTAGGTACACCAAACCGGGTGAATATTTCTTCATATATAAATTCTACCACTGATTTCTTTGTGGCTCTAAATAAAGCTTTAGCTTTTACCCACTTGGTGATATAGTCCGTACAAACTAAGATACATTTCATTTTACGAGACATGGGAGAAATTAGTCCTACAAAATCAAGAGCCCATTTCTCAAAAGGTTCAATCATAACTTGGGGTTGTAAAGGAATTTGATCAGATGACGTAGGTCTACCCATTATTTGGCAACTATCGCATCCTTTAATATATTTGGTAGCATCCTTAAAAATTCTTGGCCAATAATAGCCAGAATGTAAGACTTTATATGTTGTCCTCTTATCAGAAAAATGTCCTCCACATGGTCCATCATGGCATGCATGGAGGATGTCTGTCATTTCATCCTCCCACACACATCATCGAATAATAATATTGAGACCAGTGCAGAAAAGTTTGTTATCAACCCAAGAATAATTATAACTCTAAACTATAATACAACACTTCTCATGTGGAGACAAATGGCTTGGTATTTTCCCAATTGCTAGATAATTGGAAACATACGCAAACCAAGGGGTTTGAATAGATACAACACATAGATGTTCATCAAAAAAAGTTTCATCAACTGGTTTACTATCGTCTTCATGTTGAATGCGGGAAAGGAATCCTGCTACGATATTTTCTTTACGAGGCCGGTCAATGAAGATAATGTTAAATCTTGCAATAAAAGAAGCCACCGAGTCACTCTACCATTGGTAATTGGTTTATTCATTAGAAATATAATGGCAGAGTGATTGGTATGCACAAAAATTCATAACTTGTGATATAATGATGAAATTTATTAATAGAATAAACTACTACCAAAAATTCTTTTTCAGTAACAGTATAATTTAATTTAGCACGGGTTAGATTTTTGCTAATAAAATAGATGGCATAAGGCGCTTGTCCTTCCTTTTGGCCGAGGACTCCTCCTATGGTTGTATCATAGGCATCGATAGATATGTGAAAAGGGAGGGACCAATCAGGACCCCTAAGAATTGTTGCCACTGATAGTTTAGCTTTTAATATCTCAAAATCATTTTGACAAGATTTTGTCCACTAGAATTCTGAGTCCTTTATAAGTAACTTAAACATTGGTGCAGCTATTTTAGTAAATTTTTCAATAAAGCGACGGTAATATCCTACATGAACAAGGAATATTTTTATCTTTTCATTAGTTTTGTAATAGGGAAGGCCAATAATTACTTCGATCTTTGCAGGGTCTACCTTGATTCCTTTGGAAGAAACATGGTGTCCCAAAACTATACCTTATGTCAGTAACATTTTACATTTTTCGTGATTGAGAGATAAATTCTTTTCCTGAAATCAGATCAATACCTTCTCGAGGTTGTCAAAGGATTCTTGAAAAGTATTACCATAGGCCGTAAATTCATCCATGTATACCTCCACATAGTCATGTATAAGATCAGAAAAGATTCCTAAGACTGCTCACTGGAAAGTGCGAGGTGCATTACATAAGCCAAATGGAAAAACTTGATAAGCATATGTTCCCCAAGTGCATGTAAAAGTGGTTTTGTCTTGATCTTCTATTGCTATTAAAATCTGGTTGTAACCACTATACCCATCAAGAAAGGAAAAATATCGTTTACTTGACAGAGCATCTAATACTTGATCAATAAAAGGTAAAGGAAAGTAGTCTTTAAGTGTAGTTTTGTTTAACTCTCTAAAATCAACACAAATATGCCATTTCCTTGTAACTTTCTTCGGAACTACTACTAAAGGAGATACCCATTTGTTGTCGGAAATAGGATCGATGAAACGAGCAGTGAGGAGTTTTTTTAATTCTTCTTTTACTATATCTTTTAGAGTAGGATTCATCCTCCTATGTGGATTCCTTGGAGGTGACATGCTTGGATCCATATAAATATGGTGAATACATGTATCAAGGTGTATACCCTTCATATCGGTTTATTCCCATGCAAATGCTCCATCTTGTTTCTTAATAACTTTAAGCACCAGTGCTTGTTGGTTTTCACTTAATCCTGCGTTTATATGTAAGAATTTTTCAGGGCCAACCTCAAAAGGTATGGTATATGGTCCTGTAAGTTATTCAATTGGGAACACACAAGGTGCTTTTGTAAACATTAAGAGAGCCATATTCTCTTGAAATTCATCTCCAAAAATCTGGTCGAGTTGAGGAAAGGACTGAGGGAAATCTGTACAGGTTGTCGAAGAAGCAAACTGGTTTAATACATTCTCAGTGGTCTTCTCCTGAAGTGCTAAAGAAAAATCACTAGGAAGGGAGAGATTGTCAAAGCCTTCATCCCCAAAAGAACAATTTAACCACCATGAATTTTCAGTTATTGGTTGTGCTGGGGGGTATAAAATAAGTCTTTGTGTGGACAACCCATTGGAAATAGTCATCTCCCCATCCCTACACACTATAAAAGCATTTATAATATCTAACCATGGTCTTCCCATGATAATAGGATGTCCTTTAGAAGGATCCTTTGATTCTAAGACCATAACTTTGACAGGGTATTCCCATGAAGCTACTAATACAACAATGTCATCCAGGACTCCAACAAGTTTTACCGTAGTGCGATCTGCTAGTTCTAGGATGGAAGGGGTAGGTCGAAGAAATTGCCCTAACTGTAAAACTTCTAAAACTACGGTGGTCATCATGTTAATAGCGGACCCTAAATTGATTAATGCATTCTCTATGGCGGTGTTGTTTATAATTATAGTCACTACTGGGACTCTTGGATTTGTATGTTTTGCATTCCGGGACTGACCTGTCATACATTTAGACATTTCTCCTATAACATGAATTGTAAGAGGATCCTTTTGCTTCTTTATTGGACATTTAATACAGAGCTCTTTTATTACCTTACTATATATTTTATATCTTTGATAGCTTGTAATAGAGGGATTTTAATACAAATACTCTTTAATTCATTCAAAATGTTATAATCTGGATGAACTACAGGTTTTTCTATCACTAATCTTTCCGGAAATGGAGGAATTATTTGCTCCTACATAGTTTCTTGTGAAATATGGGTGTGTACTAAAACCTTTGTAATTTTCACATCCTCCAAAATAGCATCATTCAGGGGTTCACTTGAATCTTCTTCTTCATTTGGTTCCTGAATGATAACTGATGACTTGGGTTTATTATTCACAACTCTTCCCGATCATAATTGAATTTCATGTACATGTACAGTCGAGATAAGGTATGGGAGAATATTTTGCAACTCAATTCTGTTAAGAGCTTGATTTGGTTTATTGTTAGGGTTAGGTATCGACTGTCTAAGTAACAATGTCGGTCGAGGAGGATTTGCATTTTGAAAGTGATGAGGTTGTTGTGCGATAAAAAGAGTTGGAAGTACAAATCTAGACGGAATTTGCTGGAAATTTGTTTGATTCTGAGGATAAGGATGATTAGGTGCAATGAAAAATTGTGGCTGAGGATATGGTTGTCCTCTCCATCCTTATGACAAATATTGTTGTGGCCAACTTTTCCAACTAGAATTTTTCCATTGTTGAGGTGGTTGATACAGAGGATAATAGAGTGGAGGTTGTGGTGGGAAGTTCAAATATGTTGGTTGGTCTCTGGGTTTCCAAGAAGGCCTCCTAGATGTTTCAGCTACCTGCCCACTCTTATAGATGGCTTGCAACCTAGTCAAGGATGGGCAGTTATCTATTGGATTCTATTATGTATAGATGTGACATACAGAGATTTTATTTAATGGACATTTCCTTTGGGCATGTTTAGTTATACATATTGGACAAAAAATACTCATTGATGCTTATTCTTCATCCTACCTCTTCTTGTCTTGTAAAGCATCTAGTTGAGAACCCATTGCTTATAAGATATCAGTCTTAAAATTCTCCAAGAGGTTTCCTATATCTACTCTTGTAATACCTCCTGAACTAGGAACATTTCCTCTTATATTTTTACTAAAAGGCTCTAAAAAAAAATTTGTAACTTTCCCTCTACTCCTAGAATAATTTTTACAGATCTCACCGATCTGTGAAAAAGTTTTATGGGAAATATAGCCAGCTATAATGAGATTAATACTTGCTAAAAAGTCCTAAGAGATCCCGTTAAGGAAAAGTTTATGTACTGCATCTTCTCGGAGGTCATTATATTTAGACTTATGTAATGTATAAATGAACCTTTTGAGATAATCCTCTACTCTCTCTTCTTCAAGTTGTTGTATCTTGAATATATCATGTCGAGTGTCCTTCATTTTGTAGTATTCTTGATATTTTGTAAGAATGAGGTTTTCATATCATCCCAAGTCCTAATAGTGGATTCTCCTAATCCAATGAACCATCTCAAGGAGGAAGCCTTGAGTGTAGTGGGAAAGAGTTTTAGTTTGTGAGAGTCTTGTAGATAATTGTAACTCCTACAAAGGATATTGAACTCGAATAGGAATGTGTTTGGGTCCTCATTACTTTTTCCATAGAAAGTAGGTAAGGAGGAAGAAGGGATGTTTTTCATGGTTACATCCTGCATTGTATCTAAGATAGGGAACCCAAAAGTATGCTCGGTTTAATTTTCCCCTTCTCCTTCTTCATTTCTAACTTCATCACGATCTTCATTTTCTCCCTATCTCTCCATATAAGCTGGATTATTAAGGTAAATACACCTAGGAGGTTCCTTTCAAGGTGATAATGGGGTGTCCCAACGTTCTTTTTTAGGAGATATCTTCCTCTGATCAACCGTGTTTTTATCGAATCCTAGAGGGATAGTAGGTTCTACTGTATAAGTTTTAATTTGCAAAATAAATGGATCTACTGAGGTTCCAAAGAGAGCTTTTACTTGAGCAGGATCAACAAAGTCAACGGAATTCGGGTCTCCTACTAGTGAAAAGGTTGTGTTAATTTTTTTTGAAACTAGTGGAGGGATAGGGGCTTCTAATGGTTGTTCTTCTTGAACTTCCTCAGGAACGGGGTCCTTATGTTCTTTTACCAAGGTTCCTTCTCCTTCTATGGCTTCTCCAGTAAGATATTCTAAGGGAATTTCTTTAGGTTTCAGGGTTGAACTACTTCCTACAAGCATCTTTCAACACCTTTCTGGTGAGTTAGTAGTTGGGGAATTACGTCCCCTACGGTAGTTAGTAGAGACTACAGTAACTTTTCTATTCTTAACAAATCTACCCTAAGGATCTTTAATTCTACTCATGAAATACTTTTAAACTAAAAAAATCTATGCTATTATTGTTGTTGGATTTTGGGGTGCCAATTATAACAGATGTGCAAGTTCTTAAATCTCGTCTTACCGCTCCCATGCTACCAACCCATGACTAAAATTCATAAAGAATTCTACTCTACCTTAGAGAACAACTCCCTGGCTATGGTGCCAAAAGTGTTGGGTGTTTTATTATGTCTAAATTAATCCACCTATTCTTTAACTATCAACCGGGGTTGGTAAGATTAGATTTGACACAAAATATATACAAAGGTAGAGGGTTTCATGTAAATATTTTAACAAACAAAAGATCGAAATATCTTTCAAAATGAAAAACTGAGTCAAACTCCAAAAATGTAATTATTAAAGTAATTAAACTGAGGTATACTAATAAGCTAAACAATTGATAATAGACTTTAATCTGAAATACAATCAACAATTAACTATTCAAATGAAAAACTAGGGTACAAGGAGAACTTAACTTATAAGCAACTAGAAAACTTAATAAAATAGGCAAGTATAAAACTTAATCAAGAAAACTTTAAAAATAAGCAAGTAGAAAACTTAATAAACAAAACTTTAGGTTCTATCCTACAAGTTCTTTCGACAATAACACAACATAAAGAAGACAACCTAAAAACATATTAAGGAAAACTCTAAATCTCACATGCAAACAAATAAATCAATTGAAAAGGAATAAACACAAACCCATACAACAATAACACAAAATCAGAAACAAAACTTAAGAATAACTTAAACCGCGTTCAAGGTAAAAGAAGTAAGGAAAATGATAAAAATTAAATAAATAATTTAAAACAACTAAACTTTAACTTAAATGTTAAAAAAAACTAGCATCTAAATATTACAGTCAAACCATAATTCAGACATTCACAAAACAAAACTAAAAAAAATCTTAAACACATAAAAAAAACACTAAAAATAGACCTAAGGGCTGAATGACAGACTGAACTGTGGGTCTGAAAGGGGTGGTTGAATAACAGACTTAACAGGTTGTCTCAATGACAGTCTGCACAGTTAAAATGGTAAAAACTAACCTAAATGAACTAATCTTTAGCTAAAGCCATGCAGATGTAATTCTAATGCATCGAAAGAGTAAATAAACCTATTTAACAACAAATTATCCTTAAACTAATTCATGAACAAAAGGAATCATTGCATATTAAACTAATAAATCAACTAGAAATTAACTTGCATAAATTCAAAATAGGAAAAGAAATAACAGATTTGAATCTATTCTAAATTCATAAAAACAAATTATTCTATATTCTTGAAAACAAAGGCTGAAAGTAATGCTGGAAATGAAATGACTGGAAACAGAATGACTGAAAACAAGTAATTGAAAGCAAGTTATGTGCGCATCTAACTAATTAACTTCGAAATAAAACTAAGGTAATGTATTACAGAAAATAGATAAAATAGAATTTACTATAATCTAATGGAAGCAAACTAGAAATTAAACTACACTAGATAAAATAGAAAAGAAACTAATCTAAACAAATAAAATTAACCTCTGGTTGATGAGGGGCCCTCTCAGCAATCAAGGGTGATGCCCAGCTAACTTCTACTTAAACGCAATCTTCAACCACAATGCATACAACTCTTTATTCAGATGGTGGAACAAAAGTACAATGTTCAAGAGTAAATAACAGCAAGAACTCTTCTCCTAACTCTGCTAACTGACTGATTTTCTAGCTAACCGATCTCTCTCATAGCGGCTACTTTATATAATGATTTATAGAGATGAGAAAGTCGACCCTTTAGTGGTTTACTGCTCTCTAAATTTAGTCGACTATAATGGCATTTAACTAATCACAGGACATCGCATAAGCATCTCCCTTTTTCAGCGTGAGTCTGGTTCATTTCATTAGACATCATACACACAGGTTCCTTCTCCAGCACAGCAGGTGTTCAGATGTGGCGCACAACTCCTTATATTTAGCATGAACGATTTGCAGAGGTGGTGCACTACTCCTTCTTCAACGCGACTATGGAATGGTGGTGAGAAAGGTCATCGTACACAATGGGTATTCTAGAACATAGGCCGTTCTATTATTTAAACGTGTAGAATGGTTGTAGTTTGGAGTCAGGAAGAGGAGGTCACAAGCAATCCTTCTAGACTCAAGATGCTCCATCCTTTGAATGTGTGGGAAGTGAATAGCTTGGTATTGGGAGAAATCAACGCACCGACAATCCTTCTAGACTGATGATCATGCTATCACTTGGGTGCATCGAGAACAAAACGGTTTGTAGTTATTTCACATTTTAAATGCCCGGAGTTAATTCTCAGCATCGTGCAGTATGATGGATGATATGGACGGAGTGCTGAACGAAAGGCTGGGATGTGAGCTTGATATGCTGGGTGCCAATCTAGGGTGAACGAAATGTCTATCTTCTAGCATGCTTTAGGAATGGATTCTACAACAAGACATTTTGACATCTCGCAAACCACCAGCGAGTTTCACGCAATGAGCTCAATGACGAACTGGATGTCGAGTTCGACATGCTGTTCAAAATGTAGGATGAATGTGTTTTGCATATTAACTTGGCCCAAAGAGATCATCAAACCTGCAAACAATTATATAAACCAATTAATACATCAAATGTGTTTTAATAATGTTATTTTAATTAATAAAACCATAAAAATGATAATAATAAAATAATTTATATAAACCTTAAAAACACTCATACCGGAGGTTGAATAATGATCTGCGTGTCATAAAATATAAAAAAGATAATAAAATATATGGTTAAATGAGTAATTTATCTGCCAAAAATGATAACAAATCTAGGATCAACACCTCGAAAGTCAAAAACTCCTTGAAACGATCACTTGGTCTTTTGGCTTTTCTCCTTCCAGCTTCTGCCTTTATTCCTTTTGCTACGGACCTCGGAAATTGGAAAACCAATAGAACAAACACTTTTCCTTTATATATTCTTCCTTCTGATTTCTTCCTTTCCTCCTTCCACTGCAGATCTCAAAAATCAAAACAAAAAAAAAATCCTTAAAATTTTTCCCATTTTTTGCCTCCCGCCATCTACCTTCCACACACGGACTCTAGGGTGTGGAAAACACCAAATTCTGTTAAATTTATTTTATATCTTCCACGTCATTGATTTCTTGCGTCTTAAGGCCTAACTGTTGATTTCATTCTTTGCAATTTCCACAATGAATCCTTCGTAACCAATATTAGTCATTCATCTTTTTGTAAATAAAATCTCAAGTGTCAATTTATTTGATGCAGAAATCTTACTTTGAAAAATTCAAGCCCCGTTAACTTAATTCTTGAATTTCTGCTTCCACATTATGCATCTTCCTTCTCAAAAATCGGAAAGTTATGTGAACCATCAATCTTCTAATATTTCTGGATAAACGTTTAACTTTGCGGATTTAATGAGTTTCTAGTTTATTTGGGGGTTTAATTAAATTTAAGTTAATTAGATATCGAAACTATATTTGTGCTTACATCCATGCCCTTGATTTCATCGTCTAAACGTGATTTGGTAACATTTAACCAGCTACTCTAAGTTACTTAAGAGCTTTGCAGGTTTTGAATATGGTTTCTCTATGTAAAACAATTTTCAACCATAATATTGAATAACTAAGATCTAAGCTATAAACAACCATTACAGTTTCATTCGACAACCTGAAATTGTAATGCATAATTAAGGAAGAATTACAGAATCAATACAGATAGGAAATACACAGTAGGAACATTCAATACCATGTAAAAATAGAGGATTCAATCCATTAGATGCAGACTCATAAATTCTAAATCATTCAAGCATAACAAGAGTGATTTAACTAAGAACAAAGGTATATTTTACTTCGATATTTATTAGATCTAGGATATATGAAACATGTGTAATGGTATTTCATAAATGCATAAAAAATACTTCCTGGAAATATAACTACAATTTAACATTTCACATATACATCCTAATGCATCTAAAATTATTCATAAGAAATAGATTAGGAACCTGGCACCAACGCTGGAAAAACAAAAGTGGAGAAGTTGTTCCTCCCAACCAACTCCCAAAGTAGCCAAATTACTTTCTTGAGAACCCCCGATCCTCTTCGTTGAACGACAAGAGAAAAAATATTAATGCGACCCCTGTCCAATGCTCTCCTCCTGCTACTCATGGACATACTAGTAAATAGTAGTTTTCCTAGGACTTGGTCATTTATGAACCTCCTTCTGTTTAGCAACTCAACTAGGAGTGGAGACCTAATTTTTGGGAATGATTCCTCGTGCATCTTGATTTCTCACTCAGTGGGCTTTGTCACTTGTCATTTTCCTCTTGTGGGTTAGCAAACATTCTTTAACAAATATATCTATTTGCATTCCCCTTCATCATATTTTATTAAATAGGGAATCTTTTATTACAAAATGTTTTATTATTGACTTTCTTGTCAAAGAATAATCAAGTAATCAAGGTATTTTGCAACAGAATAACAAATTATTTAATAAGGGGGTATTACATACACCTCATATTAAGAGATAACACTGTCCTCGGTGTTATAACCTTTGTTTTTATTCTTCCATGTCAGCCTCTTGGAATAATTCTGGTTATTCCTCCAGCATATTACTTTCCATCTCCCAAGTAGCTTCTTCCAGAGTAAGGTGCTTCCATTGCACCTTTACCTATCTAATGGTACAGTTCTGAAGTAAAAGTTCTCTCTTGTCAAGAATGCACTCTAGTCCCACTTGGAACTCTCTCTCTGGTTCCACTTGGATTCCATTCTAGTAAATCACATGAGAAACATCATGAACATATATTTTCAATATAGAAATTTGAAACACATTATGTACTTTAATACTGGGTGGTAGGGATAACTTGTATGAAACCGACCCTATTTTAGCTAGAATTTCAAATGGCTCGCGATACCTCGGTGCTAATTTCTTATGCTTTCCCAATATTAAGGTACTTTTCATGGGATTTACCTACATGTATACATGATCACCCACCTAGAACTCTCTAGGATTTCTTTTTAATTCAACATAATTTTTCTTCATTTCTTGGGAAGCCTTCAAGTTATGTTGTACCTGTTTTACGGTTAGTTCCATATCTTCTAATAAATCAAGTCCTAACATTAATCTATCAAAAGGTTTGATCCGTTATATTGGATTATTACACTTACTCCCATATATAATTTAAAATGGACTCATACCTGCATAAACTTGGAAATTATTATTATAAGCAATTTTAACCAAATGTAGGAAGTCTTCCCACTTACCTGGTTTATCCATAACATACATCCTTAGCATGTCCTCTAGAACACGGTTCAATATTTCAGTATGCCCATCTATTTGTGAATGATATAGAGTACTGAATTTTAGTTGGTTACCCAAGCCTTTAAACAAGGATTTCTAGAAGTTGCATGTAAACTTTGTGTCTCTACCTGAGATTATTAACTTTGGTACGCCATGTAACCTGGATATTTTTCTCATTAATATTTCTACAATATTAACAGCTTTGTAGATAGATTTGATAGGTATAAAATTATCCCCTTTGCTCAATTTCTCAACCAAAACCCTGTTGGAATTATGTTGTCTTAAATTATTGGGCAGTCTGGTGATGAAATCCATACTGATGGTCTCCCACTTGCATTCTGGAATGGGCCATGGCTACAACAATCCTGCAGGATGTTGATGCTATTCTTGAACTTGGTGACCTTCCAGGAAGTGATCTAAGTATTCATCCACTTCCTTTTTCATGTTATGTCAAAATAAGTCCTTTATGATCATGGTAAGAAGTCTGATTATGGTATTTTATGTCCTTCATGCATGACTATCTATTTAATTTCTCTTATGTTAGGTAAATACAGCCTGTTTTTATACAACAACAGTCCTTGTTGGTTTAGGCTAAAGGTTGTTTTACTTGTTCTTGTTTATTTTTAACAATCATTTCTTTTAACCTATGATATTCCCCATCAGAATTTCCAATGCTTAAAATCTGATTTCCCAGATCAGATTCGTAGGTGCTACTTGCACATAGTAAAGCCACATCACGACTTAAAACATCTTCTACTTTATTTTCCTTTCCCTTTATATGTTTTATTTCGAGGTAATTTTCTCTTAGAAACGATAACCATCTAGCATGTGTTACATTCAAAATTTGTTGATCAAATAGATATTTAAGGCTTGTGTTCTTTGACATAAGTAAAAAAAAATTCCAATTAAGTAATGTCACCACGTTTTTAAGGCCCGAATAATAACAAAAAGTTCTATATCGTGTGTTTCATAATTCTTCTCATGATATTTTAGTTTTCTGGATTCATAAGCTACAACATAACTGTCTTGAAGTAAAACTCCACCTAATACTTCATTGCAAGCATCGGTAAATATGATGAAATTCTTGAATGGATCAGTAATTTTTAAGATCGGGGCGGTAGTTAATAGGTGTTTTAATTTGTTAAAAATTTCCTCGCACTTTTAAGTCCACTCAAACTTTTTTGCTTTATTTTGTAAAGAATTTATGGGGTAGGAAATCTTAGAAAAGGCTTCTATGAACTTATTGTAGTATCCAATGATTCCCATAAATGATCTGATGTCAGATACATTTTTAGGATCCACCCATTCCATGATGGATTTTACCTTATCTTGGTCGACTGAGATTCCATCCTTGGACTCTACGTGTCTGAGGTACTGAATCTTTGTTAGTTTTTATCATTCAAGCTAGCATTATGTTAGGATCTTTAACTAAGAGAACAACAAGTACAGCAATCAAACAAAAGAGACAATGAACACAATGTTTTTCCTCGGGGAAACCATAAATGGATAAAACCCCACAACTTCCTCAGAGATAGAATCAGCACCAAAAGTAAAACCCCAAAATAGTAAGATGATCTCTCGATAGCAGTAACCTCTTTCTTGTTTTCCACAGTGTCTTTCTCTTCCTCAGCTATGCACTACAATTGAGTGTGAGTGAGTGTGTGCTAAATAGAGATGCTAACTCTCTATTTATACTAATTATTGACATGACTAAACCCTACTAGGGCCAACCTCTCTATAAGAGTCTAATAACCCTAGTGCCCTAGAACTGCGAGGACTTCAACCCTTGATCAATAGGAGGGTTACCCACAATAACTTGGCATGACTTGTTTACATTATAGATCCTCTCGATTCGAACATCGGGGCATGACATGACTCAATTACATTACAAATACATCCCTAAATAAACAGTGGGTTACAATACATAAGAAATACAAGTGAACACATTCTGAAGTTACATATTCATCAACACTCCCTTTTAGCTAGGAAGGTATTCTCTCGACACAGTTTTTTAGTACGAGTCTTCTTCTCTATATCATCTGGGTCATCATCAAGTTCTGGTCATATTCATCTTCAATTCATCTTCATCTGGATCTAGATCATCACTCGATATGGATCATCATCACTGGATCTAGATCATCACTCGATCTGGACCATAATCACTAGATCTGGATCATCACTTGATCTGGATCATCATCACTGGATCCAAATCATCACTCGATCTAGATCATCACTATTGGATCTAGAACATCACTCAATCTAGACCATCTCGGATACATCATAACTAGATCTAAATCATATCTTGATCTGGATCATCACTAGGTCATCATCATATGTGATATCTCATGATTCTTCTCATCATAGGAAGTTCTTCGGAGCCAGCCCTTTTTCATGTTGTTTGTAGGTCTACCTCCTCATAGCTCTTTGGTATCCCTTATATCTGACCTACTCATCAGAATGGCCAGCACTCACATCTGACCTACTCGTCAGAAAGGAACAACACTTACATCTGACCTACTCATAATAATGGCATGCACTCACATCTTATATTGTAGGAACCAATCCTACAGTCACATCAGAATGGACCCTAGTCCCAGATTGAGCCACCTGGTAACTAACCAGGTGCCTCCATTCTCCCAGAGAATGGCAGTAGCCCTTACATCAGACCTACTCATCAGAATGGCCAGCACTCATAGCTGCCATGGAAGGAAGCAATCCTCTCACCATGACAGAATGGAAATAGCCCTTATCTTTGATCAAGTGGGAACACATCCCTCAATCACATCAGAATGGTCATGTGATCACATATGATCATGTAAGACTACATCTTACAATCGTCTCAGAAAGGCCCTCGGTCCTAGACCAAGTATTCCTGGTAACTCACTAGGAAGATCCATTCCAAGAATGGCAGTAGCCCTTATATCTGATCATGTAGGAACCAATCCTACAGTCATATAAAAATGGCATAGCACTCATATCTAACATGGAAGGAACCAATCCTCTCACCATGAAAGAATGGCTCAGCCCTTACATCTGACCTACTTGTCAGAATGGCTTCTAGACTCATCACTTCCCCTTGGAAGGGACCTCGATTTGGAGAACACCAAGCTTCCCCTTGAAGTACTTAAACTTCACTCTGGCCAATGGCTTCATCAAAACATCATCTATTTGATCATCCATCGCAACATACTAGAGTTTCACTGCTCCGCTCTGCACCATATCCCTGATATAGTGATACTTGATCTCAATATGCTTCTACTTGTCATGGAACATTGGATTCTCTGACAAATTCACACAAATCTGGTTGTCACAATGTATACAAGTAGCATCCATCTAGAGATCAAATAAATTATAAAGTAGCTTCCTCATCCATACTGCCTCACAACTAGCTGAACAAGATGTGACATACTCGGCCTCAGTTGTACTCAGTGCCACATAGTATTGCTTCCTACTAAACCAAGAGATCACACTTGATCCCATACTGAAACAACATCCTGAAGTGCTCTTCCTATCGATGGCACTTCCTTCCCAATCTGAATCAACATATCCCTCTAGGTTAATCTTTTGATTCACCTCGTACTTGAGCCCATAATCAATTGTACCCCTCAGGTACCTCAGAATATGCTTTGCAGTAGTCAAGTGAACATGTCTCAGATCTGTCAAGAACTAGCTCAAGGTGTTCAAAGCAAAGCAAATATCTGGTCTCCTATTTGTCAGGTACATCAAGGACCCAATCATCATACGATACATCATGGCATCAACTGCTTCTGATGAAACATCACTCAATAGCTTTAGGTTCGATGCCATAGGTGTGGTCATGGCCTTGCATTCCATCATCGAAAACACCTTCAGGATCTGATAGGTGTGTTCATGGCCTCAAAATCCATTTGGTGTATCTTCCATTTCATCACTGTAGCTAGAGCAAGTATTGATTTGATGGAAGTGTATCTGGATATAGGTGTAAAGGTTTCTTCATAATCTATTCCTTATTTCTGGGAGAAACCCTGAGCAACAAATCTTGCTTTATATTTCTCTATGCTATCGTTTGCAGCATGCTTGATCTTGTAGATCCATTTGGAAGTTACAACTAACTTCCCTTCTGGTCTTGGGACAACATCCCAAAAATCATTCCTCATGATCAATTGATACTTTTCAATCATAGCATCCTTCCATTCTTTCTGTTCTGCCACTTCTTCATAATTGGAAGGTTCTTTATCGATGAAATAACATAGTAATGCTACATACCCAGAGTAGGATTTGGTCCTCTTTCTTTCTCTATGATTCTCTTCTGTAGCCCCATATCTTTCTACACCTTGGATAACTTCTTGTACCCAAGCAGGTTTCCTCTTCTGAGGATTCTTCTCTGGAGGTGGATCTATAGGTCTTTATTGTTCTTGAAATTCTTGAACTTCTTCTTGAGTTTCTTCATCCATGGTTGTATCATGAATTCTGGGTGCTTCTGCTTCTTCAGATTCTTCAGTGGGTTTCTTTCTGGATTTTTTTTAAGTTGTGTCTTCATCAAATGTCACATCCCTACTGATTTCAATCTTCTTGAATCCTGGGAAGTATATTCTGTAAGCCTTCGAGTTTTTAGAGTATCCCACAAATATACCCTTCTTTCCTGAAGGATCTAATTTAGTCCTCTTATATTTTGGAATGTGTATGTACACTCGACAACTGAATATTCTGAGATGGATGACTTCTAGTTTCTTGCCGGAGAAGACTTCTTCAGGAGTCTTGTTCTTGAGTACTTTATGTGGAGTACATTTCTGTACATACACCATTGTTCTGGCAGCTTCTGCCGAAAGATGCATAGGAAGATCTTGATCATGAAGCATTGTTCTTGCAGCTTCCATGATAGTTCTCTTCTTCCTTTCTACAATCCCATTCTATTGTGGATTATAAGGAGTGGAAAACTCCCTGTTAATCCCTGAGTCTTTACATAGCTCTTTGAATTCATTCGAAGTGAATTCTCCGCCATTATCTGATCGAAAGGTCTTGATCTTATTTTTAGTGCGATTCTAGATCAAGGATTTGAATTCCTTGAACTTGTTGAATACTTCATCTTGTTCTTCGTGAAGTAAATCCATGTCTTCCTAGAAAAGTCATCAATAAAAGAAACATAATATACATACCCGCTTAGTGATCTTGATGACATAGGACTGCATACATCGGACTGGATGATTTCCAAGATTACTTTTTCCTTACTCTCGCTACTTAGAAATTTCTTCTTTGTATTCTTTCCTTTTGCACATCCTTTGCAGACCCCATCATGTTTTGCTTGAATTTCTGGAAGACCTTCAACAGCTTTTCTTGCCAGTGGTAGTGCTCTGTAATGCAAATGTGTAAGCCTTCTATGCCAAAGATCATTTGGCTCTACTGTGTCATGGACCAAGGCTTTTTCTCTATGGCCCTTTAATTTGTACAATCCTCCTTCTTGTTCTCCAACCACTACCACATCATTGATAGTCTTTCCTTTTGGCCACATGATGACTTGACCATCTATAAATGAAACCCTCATTCCTTTTGCATCTAATGTATATATGGAGTGAAGGTTCTTCTTGAGACGTACAAACAATACATATTGCATATTCATAGAATTTCCAGAGTCTAGTTTATAGGAGGATTCCCCACTACCTTTTATTGGATATTGGTAGCCATCTCCAAGCTTCACCTTGTGAGGTGATTCATGTTCTGAAAGTTTTACAAAGGACTCTTTGAATCCTGTCATATGTTTGGAATCCCTGCTATCTATAAGCCAATCATTGCTTCCATGTGTGATGTTTCCCATGATAGAAAAAATCAAGACATATTCTTATTCACTATAAGAGTCTTCACTTTCATATCTGGTTCTCTTTTTGGATGGTTCATCATCCTCTGCAGCATGAGCGTAATGTCTTCTCTTGTTTCTTTTTTTCTTATTCTGTCTTTTAGGACAATCTCTTGCAAAGTGTCCTACTTCATTAAATGTATAACATCTGATTCTAGACATGTCTTTTCTAGAGTTATTTTTATAGAAATGATTACCTCTGGAGTGATGAAAACTTCTTTTGGTTTTCTTGGAGTGTACTGTGAAAGCTTGATCTTCACTTCCCATATTCTCTTCTCAAGTTGCTATCTGAGATTCTTCTTGAGAGCATTCTTCCCATGGTCTGTTGAACTTGACTAACTTATTTCTAGCACACATCCCTTGAATAAAGGGGTCCCATGATCTAGGGATACCATTCAATGTGGTCATCACAACCTCCGCATTCTCTACTTCTTCATCTACTGCTTCCAGATGTTCCTTGATATGAGAGACCCTTGTAAAGTAAGACTGGATGGTCTCAGCATTCTAGATCTTTACATTCTTTAGTTGGTTTCTCAGAGCCATCTTCCGGTTTATGTTCTTCCCTTCAAAAAATTTGGTTAGGGAATCAAACATAGCCTTAGGTGTCTTTAGGGAGGACACCTGTGGTATGAGGTGATCCTTGATTGAATGAGCAATGATCCTCTTTGCCATAACCAACTCTTTTTTATGTAAGGCCTTAGCCTCATCTTCCTATAGAACTAGAACCTCCTCACATTAGAGGAAATTTGGGGTCTAAAATGGGCCTCCTAAGGAAAATAATTAAATAATAGTTAAAATAATAAAATAATAGTTATTAATTTTGGAGGAAGAACGAAAAAACTACTATTTGTGTTTGTATTTTCAACATATCTCCCTGTTTTTTTGCTCAAATTCTGAGCAGGAGAGCTCATTGGATGTGGAATTCAATTATGCATCCAACGAGTACCCACACTATATAATTTTGATAGACCCTGCTATTCCAAAAATAAGAAATACCTAAAAAAATATGATCATGACATCATCGTCATGTTTTTTCAGGTATTTCTTGTTTTTGGGGTAGCGGTGTCCGTCAAAAGTATGCAGTGTGGGTACTCATTGGATGCGTAATTAAATTCGACATCCAACGAGCTCTCCCACTTGAAATTTGAGTAAAAACACAGGGAGATATGTTGAAAATATGAATAAAAAAGTAGTTTTCTTTTATGACAAATATGTTGATTCAACCATTATGTCTGTTGCTAGGATTCTATGGTGCATGTTTATAATATCAGTATTCGGAATAGCCGAAGATATAATTTTAAATATCGACGTTTCAGGTCCACAACAGGACTCATCATCAAGATGGTGTGATGTGAAGAAGAGTAGGCGATCTCAGTCTTGGTTATTAATACTTAATTGTAGAGAGTAATATGCAAAAAATGGTATGGTTTTTGTTAAAATAATCAGCCCATAGTTAGCTACCTTAGACATTAATTAATCCATTTTTGTCTTATTTACCTAGTTTCCATATTCCATTTTATGCAAGTTGTCGTGTACACATCCATAGTGGTCAAACTTGCTAATTTTGAGTCATGGAGTGCTTGGGAAACCTCGTGGAATAAAATCTGCTTTATTCCTAGCCTCCCTAGCACATGTCTGCTTTTTCTGCTTTATTTCCTGCTTTTTCAGTGTTTTAAGGCAATTGGGAAAGTTTGACTAAGTGAAGTTAACTTGTTTTTTGTCCTCCACATCCTCCACTCTTTTCTCCTATGAAAAGCATGTATGAGTTTTCCTTCCATCCACTATTAGCTTGGCTAATTGATTTTGCCAATTCGTGAGCTCCTATACAGTTTTGGAAACTTCCTTATGCACCTATGGGGGATTTGCTTAGATTTAGTAAGCCTACTTTTGACTAGATTAGAATAGCATCTTCATGCATTCGAATCCCTCGTGTAATTATTTATTATGGAATCCTATGACTTCACAGGGTTGGCTATTGTACACTTATTCAATACAGATTAGTGTTCTGCTCCATTATTCAGTCTCCTTTGTGAGTAATTTGCATGTGTAATTGGAAATTGTTGTGAGTGTAATTGTTCTAACATCTAGGTTCAATTTCCACCTGGTATCAAAGCCTTTGTAGATTGATTTCTCTCCTTCCAATTTGTTTTGCAGGTTTGACATCATTGGCTGGGAGCATTCTGCTGACTGACGAGACAATTTCTGAGCTATGGATCAATCTCAGAAGATCATCTTGACTCCATTTAATTTCTTTGAATGGAAAGTAGAGATGGAGATACTGTTGAGAGTGAAAGGCCTCTACCGAGTGACTATGGCAACTAAAGCAGAGCCCAATGTAGCTGCAGAGAAAATAAAATGGCACAACAGGAGGGATGAGGCCTATGGTCTCTTGTGTCTGAGTATATCCAGAGACCTCCTTTTCAATCTTGATGGATTGACATCACCGAATGGAGTATGGGAGAAGCTTGATTATCTTTTTGGAAAGACAGATGAGATGAGGGGACATCAAATTGAAAATGAACTAATCTCCCTGAGTCCCAATAGCTTTGAATCCTTGCAACTCTATTTTTCCATGTTCAAAGCACTTGTTTTGCAGCTAAAACAATGTGGGATCAAAAATAAGGATGATCATATGGTCTTGTCCACACTCTCGAAGCTTGGACCTGACTATTTAGTGTTTTTTTTAACTTCTATGCCACAAAGTTGACAACTTGAGCCTGGAAGATGCCTAGCCTTGCAGATTTCATGGAATCTCTCACACAAGAACAAGATAAATTGGTGATGATGGGCACCATCAAACCATCCAAAGACCAAGCTCTGGTTGCTGGAGATTCGAGGGTGGATTCAAAAAGCAAGAAGAAATCTAAAAATCCACCTGAGAAAAAGAGAGACAAGAACAAGTCTCCAGAGGAGCCTCAAGGTTCCAAGAAGAACTACCAGAAGAAGAAGAACAAAGGAGAAATGAGCAAGTGCGCATACTACAATAAGGGAAATCATTCTTAGAGATCCTGCATGAAGAAGCAAATAGACATGCTGACCCAACTCCTGGAAAACAATGGCATCTCCCTTCCAGACAGCTCAAAGAAGAGGGAAGAAGGATCAAGTTCAGAAGACAGAGAGAGATTTCTTGCATTGGTTGCTGGCACATCAAGCTCACCTAGTTTCATCATTGATTCTGGAGCTTCAAGACATATGGTTTCGACCGAGGAGGCATTCACCTCACTTGACATGTCGAAAGGTACACCAATAGTACTGGGAGATGACTCTCTCACTGAAAGTTTGGGCAAAGGGAGGATTGATCCTGATCATGGTAAGTTCAGCAATGTGTTGTATGTTCCAGGTCTTGCCTCTAACCTCTTATCAGTGTATCATATGACCCACACAGGGTCTCCAAAGAAGGTCATATTCTCCCCTGATAAAGTTGAGATCACAGAGATCTCAAGTGGTAAAGTCATTGCAAAAGGAGTTGCAAATCATACTTCGAAGGTATACATGTTCTCACACTTCCTACCCTACTCAAACCCCTCTGCTCTTCTGATTCATGCTAATGAGGCAAGCAATCTTTGGCATGAAATATTTGGCCACCTAAATTACAAGTATCTTTCTGATCTTAGTGAAAAAGAAATGGTCATAGGGTTACCAAAGATTAAATTTTCAAAAGGAGTCTGTCAAGGTTGCATCCTAGGAAAACACCCAGAGCATAAATTTGAGAGAGCTAGTCATGAGAGAACCTCTGCACCTCTTGAGTTGATCCATAGTGATGTTGCTAGACCATTCCCTCATATGTCAATGATTCAGGCCAAATATGCATTGACTTTCATAGATGACTTTTCCAGGTATTGCTAGGTTTACTTCCTGAAACACAAGTCTGAGGCTTTTGGCCTCTTCAAAGTATTTAAGGCTTTGGTTGAAAACCAGTCCAGGAGGAAACTCAAGGTCCTCAAATCTAATAATGGTGGTGAGTATGTCAAGTCTGAGTTTATTCAATATTGTGCAGATGTAGGTATTCAAATGTAGCATTCTATCCCTTACACACCACAGTAGAATGGTGTTGCTGAGAGGAAGAACAGATCACTGAAAGAGATGGCAACATACATGATGGAGGCTAAGACTTTGCCACCAAAGTACTGGGATGAAGCTATAAACTGTTCCGCCTATATCTAGAATAGGGTGCCTCATAAACATCTTGATGGTATGACTCCTTTCGAAGCATGGAGTGGGCACAAGCCAGATGTGACCCATTTCAGGATTTTTGGCTCAAGGGCTTGGGCTAGAATTCCAATAGAAAAGAGAAAGGATTTGTAGCCCCAAAGCCAAGAGTGTCTATTTGTTGGGTACTCTGAAGATTCAAAAGGGTACAAGCTGATCAATTTGAGCACAAACAAAGCCTTCATTGAAAGGTGTGTTCAGTTTCAAGAAGAACCCCTAGCAGCAGTGGAAGTTGGAGAATCCTCTTCACCACCAGAACCTCTGAATGTAAGTGGAGTGTAATGTCCCCGGTTTCGACCCCGTTTGCATGATGTATATATTGTAATTAATCGTGGTGAGGAGCTCAAGGCAAAAGCCCCACCATCGATTCTGTTGTCTATGTTTCAGCAATAGGGATAATTGCCGATGGTATGCTGTGCTATAAGGCACATTATAATTGGGCATCATGTAAACACGCACATCAATTAAAATAAACCACAACCAGCTACGACAGTGCAACGTTGAATGAAAAGGGCATGGTTCCAAAGGATAAGGGGTGGGGGATGTCAAACCTTGGTTATGGGGAAAAACCCATGTTTCACCACCTTTGTTGTTTGTCACGTTTTGCTTCATCCAACCTTGTCAACCTCTTTAATGCTTTAGCTGGTGGTTGGGGAGTTATGGCTGAGTGGATGAGGGCATTTATTGATGGGGAAAAACGTGGGTAAGGAGGAAAGCCATTCCTCCATCTTCTCCATGACTCCATTATCCCCGGGGTCGGTGGTTTTTCACGTCATGTTGTTCACCCTCACGCACAGGTTTCTCTCACGGAGAGCTGTGGTCTCTTCATCCTCACGCAGAGGTCGATGGCCTGTTTATCCTCCCAATGACCTGTTGATTCACGCGCATAGAGGAGGCCATTTTCCCCTCACACGCAGGCTGAAAATCCTCACACAGAAATTGGGTATGTCTTTCCCGTGCATTTTGCTGTTGGGTGCAAGTTTTTCCTCACGCACAGACTGTTTGGGTCGTTTTCCCATGTGAGAGGCGTGCTCACTGTTGTTGCTTTGGGGATGTTGTCTTCCCCACGTTTTTGGGTTATCTGTGGTGTCCAAATTCGTTTTGGGCCATTGTGGAATGCCAATTCGTTGGCTGTGTTATCCTCTGTCCAGGTTGGGGGTTTGCTTATCCTTCGTTTGGGACTGTGCATAGTTGCCATCGTTTTCATTGTGAAGTTGGGCTGTTGTTGTTACCCTGTTTTGGGTGTTGTTGCTGAGTTGTTTTGGCCATGATAGGGCCAAGAAAAACTCCGTGTTGCCTTGTTTTAAGCTGTGACAGCTGATTGGTTTCCTGAGTGGAATGGATAGTCTTTGGACTGTGCTGGCTTGGCTTGTTTGTTGAAAGCCTGTGAAACCCAGCTGTGTTGGTTTGTTGTTTGTGCCCCTTGGCTATGTATAAGCCGCAATTGACCCTTATTCCGGAGGAATCATGCCCAGCTCGGGGGTGGCAGCGTTGCTGAGAGATTGATGAGCAAGCTGGCCTATGGTTGGGTGGAACGTTGCAGCGACGTAGCTGGTTGCGGGTGAATTCTTCATCAAAAGATAAGTCTGCTGTCTATACTTCATCTCTACAATTTATATTGATGTTAAATGAACTATAATGATCTTGTTGAATGCTGGTTTATGAGTATGTGTGCTTCCGCTGTATGATTGAAGATAAATGCATCCGTGTATGCTTAATTCCAGCATTGATTTCATTTGATTATGTTCATGGGGCCATTTGCCCGGTTGTGTTGATGTGTTCGTCGCGTCCTCTTCGCCGGTTGAGGGATGGGGACGTGACAGAGTGGTATCAAAGCTCTGAGTTGCAGCAATGGGCCTCTATGGGCCAAGAAGGTGCAGTGACAGAAGGTAGAATTACCTTCTCTGTCCAGCAGAACAGCCGTGAGCAACGAATTCAGAAAAACGGTCTAAGTATGAGCAGTCGGACCACAGGAGGAAGTGGAATTCCACTGTTGTGGGTGAGCTGGAGAAGTTTCTATTCGTCGTTGCGGAAGGTTTCATGATCTTCCCATCCGCAGTTGCGGACGAATTGGTAAAGTCCCCCGACTGACGTTGCGGGCAGCGAAGTGATCTACGTCCGACGTAAGAATCATCCAACTTCCAATGCAGAGAGTGTTCCGATAGCCGATGCACGAAAAGAAAGCTCGAAATTTTGCCTAAGTATTGGAACAGTCGGAAGGTTTCATGAAGTCCCTGTCCACCGTTGCGGAAGAGGGGATGAAGTTGACGTCCGCCGTTGCGGATGAATGGGTGAAGTTTCCCGTCCGACCATTGCGGAAAGGTTCATGGAGTTAACCTCCGTCGTTGCGGGTGAGACAACGATCTTTCCATCCGTCGTTGCGGCCAGCGAAGCAATCTCGCATCCGACTCGAGATCCGTTCGATCGCCGACGCCGAAGAAAAATTTTGAAAATCCGGCTAAGTATGGAACAGTCGGGCCATTGAAGGAAGTGAACCTCCGACGTTGCGGAAGGAATGGTAAAGTCTTCCGTCCACCGTTGCGGATGGCGAAGCGGTCCTGCGTCCGATCCAAGAGTCATCCCATTGCCGACGAAGAAGAAATTTTGGAAAATTGAAAATTTTTCTAAGTGTCGGAACGATCGGAATGGAGAATGGTCCGACGTCCGATGTTCTGAGAGTTGGCCGACGCCCGATGTTTTGAGAGTCAGCCGACGCCCGATGTGGAAAGTTCATCCAAGGAAGAGAGAACGTCGGAAGGGTTGGAACTTCCAGGGAGCCTCCATTGCGGAAGGATAGAGTTTCCGAGGAGCCGATTCTGCGGAAGACAGAATGGTCCGGGAGCCGATTCGGCGGAGGAAAGAATGGGAAAGGAGCCGACGTTGTGGCTGGGAGATTGGTTGGAGAGCCGATTCTGCGGCTGTTTTTCAAGTGAATTTCAGGGCTGAGAAGGAGAAAAATGGCAGCGGGATAATGCGCCAGATTGCGCGAAAATCAATAATTTACACAATAAAAAAAATAAAAAAAATAAAAAAAACGAGGGCGCTGCCCTCGACCCGCCCTGCAGTGGCAGCCACAAGGGGGCAAGCCCTCTTGACCCCCGTCATCCCTTGAGACAGTCATTCTATGTTGGGCAATTGAGTAAAACCCAAAGTTCATAAAAGATGAATGGTGGATGAAGTTGGCACCCAGTCCCAAAATGTAGCTGCCAAAATGGCTCTGAGATCATTAGAAGAATGTGAAAATTCTACTTTGCAGCTGCGTGTAAAATGCCAAGATTGGTGAAAGTCTTCATTCTTAGAAGGGGTGTGGTTTTCACATCCGAGATCGGAATGATGCGTGTGAATAGGCGTTGGAAAGATTATCCAGTGGGGAACAAGGATAAGTGACCAGAATCTGAGCATGAAGCAATAAAGTGCTAATGATGGCTGCTACTATCAAATGGACAAATCTGGACAGTTGCATGCCTAGGGGCAGCAAGGACTATGAATTCAACTAGATGCTGTGTGGAAAAAGGAATTCCATGAGAAGATGAGGGAACTGAAAGGGAAGTTTTCATTAAACCCTATCTTGCTTATTTTAACTACATTTCCTAAGTTTATGCTTGAACTGCATGTAGATATGTATTGCATGATCGATAAAAATATTGGAAATTATATATTTATAATGAACCACTAATGATAATCATTGTGTTGATGTTGGCATTAGTAGACAGACCAACGATGACATGGACCCAGATGAATATGTTGCAGAAGCTGATGAATGAGACCAACAACCCTATGGAGAAGGGATAAGGCAACAAGTCCATGACAAAAGTTGGTAAGCAAATTCTGCAAATCTCCTGCAGGGACCAACCAAATTGGTCATGTCAAGGGTGTAAGTAAGACCCATGCAGGTAAGAGTTGCTTATGACAGATTCCATGGATTGGTCCAGGTAAGAGACCTTATACCATGTGAATATTGGAATGTAGAAAGGCGTCATGCCTATACATGTTAATGATATTAATTATAGTAATGCATCCTATATGAGGTAGTCATGGTTAGGCCATGGTATGGTTGAATGCATAGTATTCCTGAATCAATGCAAGGTAGCGTTGAATGGACATGCATTAAGAATATTTTATGAACCTTGTTGTTATGCATTGAATGTATGCATATGAAGGGTGTGAGTGACTGATTGCCTAAGTAAAGGTGCAAATGTTGTGATGCATTGCATGAATGCATTGAGATGAATGCATGTGATATCATGAATGACTAACAGCTGAAATGATGAATTAATGATAATTCTGGAACTATTTTGAAGGCTGTCACGAATGCAGGATAGTCATGATCAATGGGCTGCCAGAAATGCTCTATTGAAGAGCAAGGTGGTATGAATGATACGCTTGTGAAGTAAGGGTATCTAAACCTTCATTTAATTGCATGAATGATATGACTATACCTTGCAATGTTAGTATGATAATGAGTGCATGACGTAAATGAGCTTTGGTAATATTGATGTGACTAACAACTGGAAGTATTTGAATTTTATAAATTCTGAAAATGCTTCAGTGATGGTTGTAGCAATAAGATAGTATATGCATCCATACTTACCAAGTGTTTGGTTGATGGAAGCTCATCTTTCAGGTAGATTATTTTGAGCATGGCATTGAGAGGTAAGACCCTGACCAATGCCTGAATCTACCAAGTAAAAGAGCTTGTTAAATTTGAATTTTGAATTTCAAATATTGCTGGCAACCACTAGTCACTATTGGCTTGCATAAGCTTGTGTTTGGATGTTTGAAGCTTATGTTTCAGGTAGATTATTCAAACACGGCATTGAGAGGTAAGACTTTGACCAATGCCTAAATCTACCATATGATATGCATAATAGGTTGTTAGAATTCGAATTGTGAATTTCGGATTTGAGAAATTGCTGACAACCACTAGCCATTGTTGGCTTGCATAAGATTTTGTTTGGATGTTTGAAACTCATGTTTCAGGTAGAATATCTCAAACACGGCAGTGAGAGGTAAGACCCTGACCGATGCTAGAATCTACCATTTATGAGAAGAAGTCTCATAGTTGTAAAAATTAGTTGGTAGGGGTTGTTAAATTTGAATTGTGGATTTTGGATTTAAGAAGGTACTAACGGCTACTAGTCATTGTTGGCTTGTGTGAGATTGTGTCAGGAGGGACACATGGTAAGTGGGTATTCACGTTATGATAGTAAGCATAAAATTATAAAAGGGCATAGTAATGATGCTTATAAGAGACCCACAATTGAGCAAGTCAATTTCTGTAGCAGATAGAATTGCAAATTCTTATTGAATTTTATTGCTGATGTCATTGCTTGGTTATGAAACAATCAATTGGATTGTGGTATCAGGTGATGATTAACTGTTTGGCTATTTGATGAATGTGTCAGGGGTACACACTGCAGGAAGACCATGTGCGATGGCCTGCAGAAGCCAAACTTTATGGGAAGGTTTTCCCTTGGAAATGGGTTTCGGGTGAAACGCCATTGGACATTTTGAAAATGTCTCATCTGCACTGCATGTTTGGTGATAACATGAGTGAGATGGTTTGGATTATGTCAGTGAGACGTGTGTAGATATGAAATAGGAAACAGGGATGGGGCCTTGGTTTGCTTAAACCTGGTGATTGGAAACCGCACAAACAGAGCTAGAGGGCTGACTTTCTTCTCCACAACCCTGGGATAGCACTAGAAGGGAATGCAGGGCCTGAGGGACTAAGTAGCAGAGAAGGGACTGATTCCTTGTGCTGGGTGTGTGTGGGTGTTATAGAAGTCAGGCTAGTTCTGGTGTAGGTGTTCTTAGCTCTGCAGTGAGCTCACCAGCTTAGCATTCAGTTTCCCCAACTCCTTAATGATGCCTGACAGACACAAAGGCATACTACGACGGAAAATGGATAAGTGTTCTGTAACCCTTGCTATGAATATGCATGTTTAATTATTAAATTCCATATGCAGAACATGTTTTGATTTATTTCCATGATGACCGATTGCTTCAGTATGCATAGGGCCTACATGGCACACACCGGAAGAGAGTGCACACTTTTTCGATGTCGAGTCATGAAAGGGTTTTCAATATTGATTACACTTTGGGGAGTGGACGCACTCCTGGTGTCTCAATAGTTGATAGTGAATGATATGAAATGTGATTACAGTTTTAGAGCAATGATGATGATGAGTTTGCTTGTATTGCTTGTGTTGCTTGTGTTGACAAGCTAAAGGTAAAGGTAAATGGTTGATATAAGTGTATTGTTGGTATAAGTGTATGTTGGGATAAGTGCATGTTGGTATAAGTGTATGTTGGTATAAGTGTATGGCGCTATAAGTGTATGTGTCATTGTTGACATAAGTGTATGATGGGCTGCGATATGCCTAAGGATCCATAGTAGATCCTAGACCTGTAAATGGTCATGATAAAGTTCCAAGCCCAGTTGACATGGTTATGTACTGGCTGGACATTAATTATTCGATGTTGAGGAGAAGCTGGCATGCTGACCTAACATCTAAGTCCATAGGTGATCCCAAGGCTTGCAAAGCGAAGCAGGATCTTGTGGACGAACGAGGAAACGTACAATACAGATAAGTATTGGATTATTTTGCTTAATTAATATACATGTGTATATGATATGGGTTATGATGTTTTAAGCTCTTGTTTAAGAGGAAAATAAAAATAAAAAAATCAATGAGAATAAACTAAACATGTGAATTTATTCAATGTTTGGATATAGGTATCGCTGGGAGCGAAGACTATGAGAGCATCCTAGAGGTGCATGCGGACATGTGACTGTCCTGAATAGCTCGGAATGAGCGGTAATGGAAAAGGTGCTAGGAAGACGGGGGATTCCTAGCAGCCGAGACAAACCATGTGGAGAGACTCCATGGTTTAGAGTTCTGGAATAGACCAAAGACACTAAGTGTCATGACCAAGAAGGATTGGTCCAGCATTCACGGTGAAGTGAAAGAGGCTGAGAGCATGAAACGCCACTGCGATGGCGAGGGTTCCAGGATGGAACAAAACAAAGAGGGGAAAAACTCTTATTGCTCTCTCTCTTGCCTTTTGATTATATATATATATAGATATATGTTTATGCATTGTGAAAACAAAGAGATTGTTGAATGCATGTGTGATTGAGAATGAAATGTGTGTATTTGCTTAAGCAAATTTTTGAATGCTGGAATAGTTAATTCCCTGCCCAAGAATGGACATGAATGAGCTCATGTTCCTGTTGGGGGAAGGCATGAAGGATATGAAAGTCTCCTTGATGAGGCTTGGACTGTCATGCAAATTGGGTAATTAACTGACTGATTTTAATATCTATATTATGCTTGGTCTGATAGAATTTCAATGGTGCATTCCACAGGTGAGAAAAGTGAAACCAGGTGGTGCACTTTGATCATGGCAGCAGATCAGAAGTTGTTGGATTTGGCTGGAAGTCTCCTTCAAGTGATTGCCAAGACCCAAGAGAATCTTGGGGAGATGCTCAAGATACAGAAAAGGCAGAGTGAAATGAACCACCAGATTTTGCAAGACTCTATTGGTTTGCAAAGGGAGGTGAAAAGCCTTCTGGGAGCAATCGGAAAAGGAAATGGGACAAATGTCCAAGCGACCCAAAAAAAAACGGTCCAGGCATGAAGACTCAAAGGAAATTGAGTAGGTCAAGATGAAGCATCCAGTGAGATGCTGGAGATGCGGAGGACATCATTTACGCTGGGACTTCCCAATGAGGGAACATGATGAGGGCAATAGCCGCAAAGTTCCTAAACTTCGGGATCAGCAAGAAGCTAAGAACCAGCAGGAAAAGTCCATGGAAGCCGAGAGGCTTGGTCTTGAACGTTCAAAGTAAATGATTGCACGTGGGAAAGATCTGCAATTTTGAAATTTGATGTGCAAAGGTATATGTATTGTATATATGTAATGGAACACCGAGGACGGTGTTATTCCAAGGGGGAGGGGAATGTAATGTCCCCGGTTTCAACCCCGTTTGCATGATGTATATATTGTAATTAATCGTGGTGAGGAGCTCAAGGAAAAAGCCCCACCATCGATTCTGTTGTCTATGTTTCGGCAATAGGGATAATTGCCGATGGTATGCTGTGCTATAAGGCACATTATAATTGGGCATCATGTAAACACGCACATCAATTAAAATAAACCACAACCAGCTATGGCAGTGCAACGTTGAATGAAAAGGGCATGGTTCCAAAGGATAAGGGGTGGGGGATGTCAAACCTTGGTTATGGGGAAAAACCCATGTTTCACCACCTTTGTTGTTTGTCACCTTTTGCCTCATCCAACCTTGTCAACCTCTTTAATGCTTCAGCTGGTGGTTGGGGAGTTATGGCTGAGTGGATGAGGGCATTTATTGATGGGGAAAAATGTGGGTAAGGAGGCAAGCCATTCCTCCATCTTCTCCACGACTCCATTCTCCCCGGGGTTGGTGGTTTTTCACGTCCTGTTGTTCACCCTCACGCACAGGTTTCTCTCACGGAGAGCTATGGTCTGTTCATCCTCACGCAGAGGTCGATGGCCTGTTTATCCTCCCGATGACCTATTGATTCGTGCGCATAGAGGAGGTCGTTTTCCCCTCACACGCAGGCTGAAAATCCTCACACAGAAATCGGGTATGTCTTTCCCGTGCATTTTGCTGTTGGGTGCAAGTTTTTCCTCACGCACATACTGTTTGGGTCGTTTTCCCATGTGAGAGGCGTGCTCACTGTTATTGCTTTGGGGCTGTTGTCTTCCCCACGTTTTTGGGTTAGCTGTGGTGTCCAAATTCATTTTGGGCCACTGTGGAATGCTAATTCGTTGGCTGTGTTCTCCTCTGTCCAGGATGGGGGTTTGCTTATCCTTCGTTTGGGACTGTGCATAGTTTCCATCGTTTTCATTGTGAAGTTGGGCTGTTGTTGTTACCCTGGTTTGGGTGTTGTTGCTGAGTTGTTTTGGCCACGATAGGGCCAAGAACAACTCCGTGTTGCCCTGTTTTAAGCTGTGATAGCTGATTGGTTTCCTGAGTGCAATGGATAGTCTTTGGACTGTGCTGGCTTGGATTGTTTGTTGAAAGCCTGTGAAACCCAGCTGTGTTGGTTTGTTTTTTGTGCCCCTTGGCTATGTATAAGCCGCAATTGACCCTTATTTCGGAGGAATCATGCCTAGCTCGGGGGTGGCAACGTTGCTGAGAGATTGATGAGCAAGCTGGCCTATGGTTGGGTGGAACATTGCAGCGACGTAGCTGGTTGCAGGTGAATTCTTCATCAAAAGATAAGTCTGTTGTCTATACTTCATCTCTACAATTTATATTGATGTTAAATGAACTATAATGATCTTGTTGAATGCTGGTTTATGAGTATGTGTGCTTCCGCTGTATGATTGAAGATAAATGCATCCGTGTATGCTTAATTCCAGCATTGATTTCATTTGATTATGTTCATGGGGCCATTTTCCCGGTTGTGTTGATGTGTTCGTTGCGTCCTCTTCACCGGTTGAGGGACGGGGACGTGACATGGAGAGATAGTTGAACATGTTGATTCTGATATATCTGATAATGATTATTTTATTGCAGATCCTAACATCCCTACAAGGCCAAAATGGGAAGGCAAGACCATTCATGCAGCTAGAGAACTAGCTGGAAATCCTAATGACCCTAGGAGGACTAGATCTCAATTTGAGAGTGCTCTATGCATGAAAGATCCTATGTTTGCTGAGAAATGATATCTGATGGTTGAATCAGATCCTCAGACATATGAATATGCAGAAAAAGATCCAAGATGGCAAGCATCCATGAAGGAAGAGTTCAGGTCACTCCAGAAGAGAAACACTTGGGAGCTGGTTGATCTTCCCCCAGGGAGGAAGCTAGTTCAGTGTAAGTGGGTGTACAAGACCAAATTTGCTGCTGATGGTTCACCTGTAAAGTAAAAGGCTAGATTGGTAGCTAAGGGCTACTCATAGGTTCATGGCATATACTACAATGAGACCTTTGCACCAGTGGCAAAGATGGACTCCATCAGGCTAGCCTTAGCCATTGCAGCTTCAAAGCAATGGGAAGTACATCACATGGATGTGAAGTGTTCTTTCCTGAACGGAGATATCATGGAAGAGATATACATGCAGCAGCCTCAAGGATTTTCTACTAACCCATATTTTGTGTGCAGGCTAAAGAAGTCATTGTATGGACTTAAGCAAGCCCTCAGGGCTTGGTATGCCAAGATTGATAGCTTTCTGCT
The DNA here is from genome assembly GCA_001517045.1 of Pseudotsuga menziesii. Lineage (NCBI taxonomy): Eukaryota > Viridiplantae > Streptophyta > Pinopsida > Pinales > Pinaceae > Pseudotsuga > Pseudotsuga menziesii. Next base: position 174,962 of record LPNX010271663.1, on the reverse strand, counting down.
ATCACTAAATTTTGTTCGATGCAAATCATATCCAAATGTATATTTGAAGCTGATCAATGGTTCATTAATGATCATTTTTTTATATGGTTAAGACCTCATTACAGGAATCTCAAAGGTTGAAATTGCTTCCTTGAAGGATGCAATGAACCATGCCTTCTCCATGACAGATTTGGGGCTATTGAGCCAATTCTTGGGGCTTGAGATTGCTCAAACCAAATCTGGAATAAAGGTGCACCAGTCCAAGTATGCCTTGGATTTGCTGAAAAAATTCAAAATGAAGGATTGCAAGCCAAGAAAGACTCCTTTCCTTTCAGGATTGAAGCTTGAAGAAGCTAATTCTTCACCTATGGTAAACAATACACTGTATAGGCAATTGATTGGATGTTTGTTGTATCTTACACATACTAGAACTGATATTTCTTATGCAGTAAGTGTGGCTTCTAGATACATGGATCAGCCTCATGAGATCCATTGGAAAGCAGACAAAAGGATCCTTAACTTTGTTCAGGGAACAAGGACACATGGGATCTTCTATAAAGATAAATCTGATCTTGATTTGATTGGGTTTATTGACAGTGATTGGGCAGGTGACAGTACAGATCGAAAGTCAACATTAGGATATGTGTTCATGCTTGTATAAGGTCCAATCAGCTGGTCAAGCAAGAAATAGAGTGCCATTGCACTCTCATCTACAAAAGCAGAGTACAGAGGAGTTGTAAATGCAGCAACTCAATGTTTATGGTTACAGGGGTTACTTGGAGAGTGTGGCTTCGAATCAAAATACTCAACTACTATATACTGTGATAATCAGAGTACCATTCGAATCTGCAATGATCCAGTTCAGAAGCAGAGAACCAAACACATTGAGATCCATATGCACTACATCAGACAACTGGTGCATGATGGCACCATTCACCTACTCTTCTGTTCATCTTCAGAACAAGTAGCTGATATCTTCACCAAATTTTTTTGTGAGAAGACATTCAGCAATCTCAAATCACTGCTGGGGATTGCTGATCATGCTGTGAAGCATGAGTGATGACAATATTTCCAAATTTTGTTTTACAGTCCATGCTTAAGGGAGGATTTTCGCACTGGGTTTTTGCCTCTTTCCTTGGTTAAATGGACATGCAGTATGTAAAGGGTGACTAAGCCTTGTTGCTAGGACCTATAATTTTATGATATATTACTCATAAGTTAGGCTTAAGGGGGGGTGTTAGAATAATCAACCCATAGTTATCTACCTTAGACATTAATTAATCCATTTTTGTCTTATTTTCCTAGTTTCCATATTCCACCTTATGCAAGTTGTCATCTACACATCCATAGTGGTAAAAATTGGTAATTTTGAGTCATGGAGTGCTTGGGAAACCTCCTCGAATCAAATATTCTTTATTCCTAGCCTCCCTAGTGCATGTCTTCTTTTTCTACTTTATTTCCTGCTTTTTCAGTGTTTTAAGGCAATTGGGAAAGTTTGACTAGGTGAAGTTAACTTGTTTTTTGTCCTCCACATCCTCCACTCTTTTATCCTATGAAAATCATGTATGATTTTTCCTTCCATCCACTATTATCTTGTCTAATTGATTTTGCCAATTCGTGAGATCCTATACAGTTTTGGAAACTTCCTTATGCACCTATGGGGAATTTGCTTAGATTTAGTAAGCCTGCTTTTGACTAGATTCGAATAGCATATTCATGCATTTGAATCCCTCATGTAATTATTTATTGTGGAAGCCTATGACTTCACAGGATTGGCTATTGTACACTCATTCAATACAGATTAGTGTTCTGCTCCATTATTCAGTCTCCTTTGTGAGTAATTTGCATGTGTAATTGGAAATTGTTGTGAGTGTAATTGTTCTAACATCTGGGTTCAATTTCCATAGTTTTTTTGTTTTCTAATGTCAGTTTAAGATTAGGTTATTTATTTAGTTTAAGTTATTATTTTATAAAAGTCGTTTCCTATGCATTTATTAATATTCTCATAAAAGCTATGTTATAAAAGAACCCACTTAATTAGGGTAAGAAAAGGTTAGTGTGAAAAATTTCTAATCACGATTAAGAATAGGTTTTAAGAATAGGTTTAGTTAATAAATATAATAGTTTATAATATTAATTTATTAATAATTTGATTTTTAATTATAAGTTTTCAACCTAAGGTTTGAAAAAGTTTGAAAGTTTAGGCTAGCTAAAAAGAACTAGTAAAGCTAAAATAATTCCGAGTTTTCAAAAAACTAGAGGCAAAAAGTTTAGGCTAGCTAAAAAGAACTAGTAAAGCTAAAATAATTCCGAGGTTTCAAAAAACTAGAGGCAAAAAGTTTAGGCTAGCTAAAAATAACTAGTAAAGCTAAAATAATTCTGAGGTTTCAAAAAACTAGAGGCAAAAAGTTTAGGCTAGCTAAAAAGAACTAGTAAAGCTAAAATAATTCCAAGGTTTCAAAAAACTAGAGGCAAAAAGTTTAGGCTAGCTAAAAAGAACTAGTAAAGCTAAAATAATTCCGAGGTTTCAAAAAACTAGAGGCAAAAATTTTAGGCTAGCTAAAAAGAACTAGTAAAGCTAAAATAATTCCGAGGTTTCAAAAAACTAGAGGCAAAAAGTTTAGGCTAGCTAAAAAGAACTAGTAAAGCTAAAATAATTTTGAGGTTTCAAAAAACTAGAGGCAAAAAGTTTTAGTGAATAATTAAAAAGCAAATTATTAATAAATTAATATTATAAACTATTATATTTATTAACTAAAACTAGTAAAGCTAAAATAATTAAAAAGCAAATTATTAATAAATTAATACTATAAACTATTATATTTATTAACTAAACCTATTTTTAAAACCTATTCTTAATTGTCATTAGAAATTTTTCACGCAAACCTTTTCTTACCCTAATTAAGTGGGTTCTTTTATAACATAGCTTTTATGAGAATATTAATAAATTAATAGGAAAAGACTTTTATAAAATAATACCTTAAACTAATTAAATAACCTAATCTTAAACCGACATTAAAAAACCAAAAAACCATACCATTTTTTGCATATTACTCTCTGCAATTAAGTATTAATAACCAAGATTGAGATCACCTACTCTTCTTCACATCACACCATATTGATGATGATTCCTGTTGTGGACCCGAAACATCGATATTTAAAATGATATCTGCGGCTATTCCGAATACTGATATTATCAACCATTATGGTTGACCCATTTTATTGAAATTCTATTGGTTCTTTAATTCCAACTCACAAAATTTATTGTTGGCATGTTTTCTTATAAGGCCCATTTTAGACCCCAAATTTCCTCTAATGTTGATATAGGAGTCCAACTCATTTTCTTCCAGGACCAGGGAGATCCTATACTTCCAAGCCCAGAATTTGTCACCTCCCTCAAGCTTTTCATCAAGCTTGGTATGATGAGACATTTTAACTGAGAACCTCAAATGGAAATAAAAAAGATTTAGATATTACCAGGTCAAGATGTCGGATCTAGATTTAGAGCTGAAATCCTGCAATGTTGGTTCAGGAGCAGATTAGGGTTTTGATTTTCTAGAGTTTTGTCCAACCAAATGCTTTGAATGTGATCCCTAACTTTGATTTTGGGGAGGAGATCAATCTAGGCCTGGGCTCACTAAAAAATTCCTCTTCTGTGAAAATCCCCAATTTTCAGCAGTAATGTTGGGTCCAAAACCGAAAAACCTCAGAATTGGATTCTTCTTCGACAAAAAGATGCTCCCTAGGGAGGAGATTTATTCCAACCTTATTTTGCTGAAAATATGTGGAGAGAGATCAAAAAATTAGGAATCCCTAGTTCCCACAGCTGCACAGTGTATTCTTCTCAGGTTAGCTCTAATACCATGTTAGTTTTTATCATTCAAGCTAGCATTATGTTAGGATCTTTAACTAAGAGAACAAGTACAGCAATCAAACACAAGAGACAATGAACACAGTGTTTTTCCTCGGGGAAACCATAAATGGAGAAAACCCCACAAATTCGTCAGAGATAGAATCAGCACCAAAAGTAAAACCCCAAAACAGTAACATGATCTCCCGACAGCAGTAACCTCTTTCTTCTTTGCCCCAATGTCTTTCTCTTCCTCAGCTATGCACTACAATTAAATGTGAGTGAGTGTGTGCTAAATAGATAGGCTAGCTATCTATTTATACTAATTCCTAACATTACTAAACCCTACTAGGGCCAACCTCTCTAGGAGAGTCTAATAACCCTAGTGCCCCGGAACTGCGGGGACTTTAACCCTTGATCAATAGGAGGGTTACCCACAATAACTTGACATGACTTATTTACATTATAGATCCTCCCGATCGGAATATCGGGGAATGACATGACTCAATTACATTACAAATACATCCTGGAATAAACATCGGGTTACAATACATAAGAAATACAAGTGAATACATTCTGAAGTTACATATTCATCAACAATCGTGTCTTTGAAAAATTCACACTTACTAAACTTTGCATAAAGTTGTTGTTCTCTTAACACTGGCCAAAATATTTTAAGATCTTCTTCATGTTATTTTTCATTCTTAGAGTAGATTAATATGTCATCAATGAAGACAACCACAAATTTATGAAGATAGTTACTTAATAGGTTTTTGATTAAACACATGAATGTAGCAGGTGCATTTTTCAACCCAAAGGGAATTACGACAAACTCATAGTGTCTGTAACGGGTCTTAAATATTGTTTTAAAAATATATTCATCCTTTATTTGTACTTGATGATAACCTGACCTTAAATCTGTCTTTAAAAAGACATTTTCTCCGCGGAACTGATCGAAGAGGTCATCTATCCATGGAAGTGGGTATCGGTTCATAATATTCATTTTATTTAGTTTCCTGTAATCTATACATAATCTTAGTGTATCATCCTTCTTTTTCAAAAATATGACCGGTGCTCCCTAAGGAGACATGCTTGGTCGAATGTACTTTTTGTGGACTAGTTCTTGTAATTGTGATTTTAGTTCTGTGAGTTTGATTATGTTCATTTGGTATGGATGTTTAGATGCGAGTACAATTTATAACAATACTAGTAACCTTTCTTTTTGTACTTGTGGCTAACTGTACTAGCCACGACTTATCAAACGTTTTAGAAATCACATTGCATAAATCAACCACTCTATGTGAAATATAATGCAGGCTTGCACCAAGATCAATTAAGATAGAGATAGGTTGATTGTTTAACATAACTTCAATTTATATGATGGAAGTCTAGTGGTATGCTTGTTGATTTTCCAGTGCAGTGCATATTCTTGGCATACTTCTAGCCATATCACCAACTGTAACTTCTTCCTAGATAGAATGGACATTAAAGTTACGCTTCCTTGCTAGGAAATCCTTAAAGTAGTGTTTCTCTCCACACTACCAACATCTTAAGGGTTCTTTTGTGGTGGGTTTTATTAGGAACAATTTAGGGTACTACAGAATCTTTAGATTTAAAAACCTTGTAATTATTACTGTGATACCCTTTATGATTATTTCCCATGTTTTTATGGAACTTATTTTGTTTTCTTTTAGAATCAAAATTATTTGGCCTTTTATTTTTCCAAGATGGTATACTTTCTCTTTTATTCTTGTTTTGGTCATAACAGAAGTTTTCCTTCCTCATCACTTCATCCAATGTCCTTGGATTTTCATATTCAAGCTATTCTTTAAACATGAGGGGAAGGAAGCTAAGGAAACGATGTATCTTTGTATTATCATCAATTATGTAGGGGACATAGAAAAGTAAGCTTAATAAATTACCACGAAGTTCTTTCACTGTGATGGCCCCTAACTTTAGTTCATAAAAATCAATGCATTTTTCTTCATAATATTGTTCAGATAAATATTTTATTTTAAACAACTTCTTAGAATTTTTCCAGGTTACATACATTTATTTTATACCCTTAAATTTATTTATATCTTGCCAACATATATCTATCTTTTCGGCCAGATTATAAATGGCCATTTTTTCTTTCAACGCATATGAGAAATTATATATCTAGAAGTACTTATTCATACCAGAGAGCTAGGCCTCTGTCTCCTTGCCCTTCTCAATTTCCCCATTAATTATGGGTGCTATATTTGTTTTGAACTCCCCAGAGATTTCCTCATAAGGTCTGTACCTTTTTTATTTTTATTTTTCATCACTGCATTCTCTTGACTCTTGAGTTTTTCTGTGATGTTTAACTGACTCTTAACTTGAAGTGTCAGGGTTATGGCTAGAAAATTCCATCTTCCTTCCCTTACGTTTATTGTACGGTGAAATTTTAGGAAGTTCTTGATCGAAATACTTACTTTTACCTTTTTATTCATTATATATTTTTTCTAATAAGATAGTGTTACCTTCTTCTTGATCCTTTCAAATTTTCTCATTACCTTCCTTAACCTTTCTTAAAACATATCTTAATTCATTCACAGTCCTTTTTAATTTAGATTTGTTGTCCTGAATTTCACTTAGATATACCCATAACTATCCATCCCTTAGATTACCCTATTCATTTAAAGGTTGTTCCACATGGCGTTCCTCTTCTATAGACATTATCGCATCTGCCATATCTCCTGCAAAATATATTTGTCCTTCTCTTTTCTTTGTAAGAGAATTTTCAAGACAAATTAAACATGAGTTAGTTTGTTGTTTTCTATAGTAGTTTTGTGCTGAGCCTATTCAGGCCTAGTGCTAAAAACATGCTCTGATACCATATGTAACATACCTCAAATTTCAAATATTAATTTTTTTTCTATAACCATATATCTTCAGACATATTAATAAAAATTCATAATTGTTATGAGAAATACAAATTAAAATAATCTTTGGCCATAATTAATGGTCAAATTCATCTTTACACATTCATTTTCATGCTTAAGGAACATTATAACAGTCGTTCTTCCATTGGAAAATCCACTATGCAACCAAAATAGTCATTTCCACACTAAATTGACTTTTTTTCCTTCTACCTTCTGACAAAACTCGAAAATAAAAAAATCAACATATTGATACCTTCATTTGAACCCTTTCCATCTTTTTCATTCTACACAAACTTTACATACCGTTGATCCTTGTGGATTCAACCCTGAATGTGGATCTTGATTTGATACAGAGATCATGTTAACCCAAAAATCCCCCACATAGGTCTCAATGGCCTACACCACCCAAGGACACCATCTCACAACACTCATTTCACTCCATAAGACCTTCCATTTGACCCCCACACCTCCAAAAGATCCCAAGGATGAAGAAAAGGGCTAAAAACCCCAAAAAAGAGCCCAAAATAGCCCCCTCGGGAGCTAAAGCCCTCAAAAAGGGGCTAAAACCCTGAAAGGGGCTAAAATTAGGAGGAAGGGGATAAATCCGTAACCAAGGGCTTAAAACCCTAAAATACCTTAAAAAAACTATAAAAGGAGGGTGGGGGGTCACTCTCAAAACACTCCTCACTTGCCTATTGTTATGCTGCTCGTGGATGCTTTAAGACCTCTTGCTCTCAAACCACCCATTCTCCCTCTCCTCCATCTTCATCTCATCGAGCCATTGCTTCCCAACCAAGAGAGAGGTGCTCCCATGAGCTAGGGCATGGTGGCCCATTTCCACCTAAGTGAGGTAAAATTTCTTTTCATGGTTGTTTATTTGTTTTGTTTCCTAACCCTCATTTCTATTTGCAGGTTTTTCATTAACATTGTTTGCAGGTTTTCTCCATTGTAGCTTAGGTTTATTTTGCAGGTTTTGGAGGCAGAACCCTAACCTACTGTGTGCAGAGGGGTTCAACAGTGCTTCATCTCCTCTCCTTTATTTTCTGTCATTAGATCTTAGATGTAGTTTACAGTAGTTGCCATTTGCTTGTTCTTGCTTAGTTTAGCTTAGTTTAATTCACTGCTTTGTTTATGCCATATTTCCATTCCATTTTTTACTATTTTCAAAGAGCAGGAACCCGCCCTTGTTCCCTATATGCATAAGGGATCCATTTCTGCTCTTGTAGTAGGGAGAAATCCTTGCTATAGCTTTGGCGACTTCGCTGGGTCGATCCCATACGATCCCTGGGCCAAAAATTTCAAGTTTTTAAGTTTTTTCAAATTTACCCTAGTTTTTAGAAATATTAGGTTAGATCTATTTAAATATTCTTTATTTCTAGTTTTAGTCAGTGCCGAAGCCTCTGCTATGCCGAGCTGATTCAAACTGACCCTAGTACCAGTTACTGTCAGCTAGATCTGACCCTGCATCACCAAAAAACCCCTTTCTGGAGCAGGTCGCTCTTATCAGGGGAAAAGGTGAGACTGGGGCACTCTTAATTGGCCAACAAGTGTGCCCAGGGTGCACTTAATCCTCACACAGGCGCGACTTCATCCCAGAAGCTCAGGTTGCAGCTGTTTTTGCATTCTGTACGACCGCCTCGCTCATTTCTAGAAAAATCTCGCGGCCCCCTTGCTAGATTTGGTCAGAAATGTGCGGCCTGTCACACAGAAGTTGTATTTAACTTTAATTAATAGTAATTTTCAGTTTTAGAGGACTGTTAGTGCAGCCCAGCTACCTCTGTCCACCATTGTAGGTCTCTTTCAATTCTAGTTTTTACTTTTTGCAAATCAATCCATGAACAATGTGTATATGCTAAATCAATAATTAAGGTTTAATAAAATTAACTAGCCTAACTAAAAGCAACTTAAAATTAACCATCTTGCTTCCCCCCCTTCCTCCTCTACCTAATCATCACCCTCCGAGGTATTCTGGGATATGACAAAGGGACAACTTGTATAGATCTAGGCACTCCATGGTATTTTTCCCAAACCACTAAAACCAGGTGACTTGGAAGGTAGAGGGGGTAGAGAAGGAGGGATCGTCATGGCACTAAGCATCCTCCCTCTTGACCAACCTAGCACTTGGGAGGTGACCCGAAGATCTACGGATGGGCTTAGTACCATTGTGTTGAGAGCCCAACACCTTCTCTTGGTTGAAGAAGAATATCAGTGAGAGGTAGACATTTAGTTAGGCCAACAATTCAGGGTTAATCACCACACTTGCTTACAAATTTATGTTTATGTTTTCATACAAAACCATGATATGAGCTCTATCATGAATTCATAAACCATATTGCAAAACAAATACCAGAACAAACAAGCAAACCAACACACCATACCAAATAATTAACCCAACTTAGTTCATGACGCTGAGTAAGCCTTAAAATTTACCAAATTTACACTAAGTTCAATCAATTCTATAGTCTTTGAGGACATAAGTCCTTGACTGCTTCAACTGTGGGAAGTACTTGGGATTTTCCCAGAAACTCATTGTGAAGAGTACCATAGGAACCCCAAAGTAGCTGGACGTTGAGAGGAATTGCCAAGCGAAATGGGCAATGACCCCTTCTGATTGAGTAGAAGCACCCGTGAGGAACAAGCCAAGCATTGTCTTCTAGCAGTCTTGGTGGCCGAGATACCACCTTCAACCAATAGGAAGCCATTGAAACCAGGGTCCAAATCTCATACCCACCAGTTTTATACACAAAAGCGAACACAATTGATCCTCCACAATCTTTCTCACGCCTGAGAGGCGAACCACCACCATTTGGAACAATTGCTCGGCACCGTTGAAGCCTCTCTCACTGATCTCCCACACCGTTAGAGGGCCACACAGCCTCTGATTTTGATTCAGACCCATATCAGTCTGAACTAGACCTCCATACCGCACCATCAAGCCCCATGGCTAGTGCGAATCCGGATACATTTTTCGGCCTAACCTTAGCAAGTGGACCCATGTCCACATCACAACCTGTTATCCACAACTTGGCAAGTGGTCCAAGCACAGTCATGCAGACTGTCATTAGCCAATTTCCACCACCAATAGTGAACATCCAAGCTGGCCTAGTGGTAACACATGGGGGCAGTGGCCCCTCCACACACAATGTCCCCCCTGCCACACAGGGGGGTAGTGCACCGACCACCCACATTTCCCCTACCACCATACATGGGGGAAATTCCCCCACTACCCATACCATCCCACCCACAACACTTGGGGGCATTGGCCCATCCAACATGGTGTTGGAGACATTTACCATCATACACACTCTTTTTGGTCAAATTGGCCTAGCTAAACCACTATCCTAAGTATAATTGACATTAATTGACATCAGTGGAGCATTAATTGCCATCATATAGTCACACCCACGCCTACCTATAGTTAAGGAGGATAACTTAGCCTTCTCCTATAGTCAAGGAGGCTAACTGGAGCACTCCGGGGGTGATCTAAGTGATATTAATGCACCTAATTGCTAACTGGTGGTTACAATCAGTTCAACCAATCAGTTAAGGTGCCTCCTCTCATTAAATATATTATTTAATGATTATTTAAAATTATTTAATGATTTGGAGTCAACAAGGGCACCTCCACAAACTTCTGATGATCATTTTAGCTTCATCTAACCTCATCGGGGTTCATTGAAGTCATGGAGCACTAACACTTGATGGTTGGCTTGCTATGACATGTGTTTGATCTCCTTCAATTGAGATTCAGTCATTTATTGCACTTCGACTTTAGTTAGGGTTTGGTGAGTCATTTAGGGTTTTGGTTAAGTGGTTAACTGAGTGTGATTGAATGGCTGATAGTCAGTTAAGCCAGACTCACTCATGATTTCGAATTGCCTCCTTAGGTATTCAAATTTCTCATTGATTCAAGCTATTGCTTGACATTGGTATTGTAACCATTCATTGTTTATTGAATATACAAAGAGGAAACTAATTCCGGTTTTGATTAACACCATTTCATGAGTTATTTGTTGATTATTCTTTGATGAGATTGATGCTTTGTTCCTATATCAATGTGCAAGAATAATATGGTATCAGAGCATACGGTGGGACGAAGATCTATCTCTCAAAAACAAGCTTTTTGACAGATTTCTCCATGAAAAGTGAGCAATAGCTCAAAATTCCAGCACTGCACCAGAATCCAAGGCTTACCACTCAATATCCCAAGTAAAGAACTTGTTTATCAAGCTTGCTTGATTGACTATGCTGGGTGTGCTAAAAGCCTAGAATGTGCAGGCTTTCCGACCTTATTTTTCCCTTTCTGTTTCGATTTTCAGGTTTCTACAGGTAAAGCATTCACTACAGCACATCCAGATGGCCTCCTTAGTAGATCTCTTGACTCCATACAATTTCCACTCATGGAAAAATAAAATGGAGATTCATTTGCACTCCGAAGGACTTTTTAGAGTCTCCATGGACACTAAAGTTGAGCCTGGATCTGCCATAGAAAAATAAAGATTCTTGAACAAGAAGGATGAAGCCTTCGGGTTCTTGTGCCTCTCTATTTCCGAAGACCTTCTCTTCCATCTTATAGATCTAAAGACACTAAAATAAATATGGAACAAATTGGAATCTCTACAGAAAGAATGATGACTTGATAGTTTACCAACTCGAAAATGAACTCATGTCTCTCCAACCTTCCAATTTCGAGACTCTAAATGATTTCTTTACAAAGTTCAAGCATACTGTTTTACTCTTGAAGCAATGAAATGTGGAGAAGGAGGATGATCAGCTTATCCTTGCCATCCTCTCCAAACTTGTGGTTGATTATTTAGTTTTTGTTTCTACATTCCATGCGCGGAAGCTCACAACCCCCGGATGGAAGATGCCTACACTCAATTCCTTCATTGAGTCCCTAACTAATGAACATGACAAGCTTGTCCAGATGGGGCTCATCCGATATTCCCATGATCAAGCCATCCATGTGTTGGGGCCCAAAGATCTGAAGGGTAAAGGAAAGCAGCAGAAAAATCAGAAAACTAAATTTGATGCTCCCAAGCCTAGAGTTGAAAACCATCAGCATGATGAATCTTTCGATTCAAGGAAGAACAAAGGAAAAGGGCACAATGGGAAATAAAAAGTCAACTGTTCTTACTGCAGGAAGGTTTTTCACCCTAAACATGCCTGTATGAAGAAAAATCTTGATGAAGTAACCTCTCTCCTTGAGAGGAATCACATCAATCTTCCAGAGAGCTTTCAGAGGAGAGATCACCAAGATCGGGAACCATAGCATGAGAAAGGTCATGCCCTCATGGCAAGAACTTCGAAGTCCAAATAACTGATAATTGACATTGGAGCTTTGAACCACATGATGGCTGAAAAAGACTCATTTTTATCCTTGGAGACCGGAAAATCCATCCCCATTCACATGGGAGATGACTCCACCATCCTTTCCGAAGGACAAGGTACTGTAGATCTTGAAAATGGTTTTTTCTCTAACGTTTTGTATGTACCGTCTCTAGCAGAAAATCTCCTTAGTGTCTATCAAATGATACATACAAGAATTCCTAAGAGAGTCTCTTCTATCCCAAATGATGTTGATATAACAGAAACTGCTTCCAGGAAACTCATTGCTAAACGCCTTGCAAACCATCATGCAAAAGCCTATGAGTTCTCTCACTTTTTTGTGGATGCAAAGCCTGCCGCTCTGCTAACTCATGGAAATGAGGTTAGTAGGATGTGGCATGAGAGGTTTGGCCATATTAATTTCAAATATTTGCAGCAATTACAGAAATACTCCATGGTTGAAGGCCTCCCGGTCATCAAGGCAACCACGGGAATTTGCAAGGGCTGTGTGATTGGAAAACACCCTGAGCGCAAGTTCGATCAAGGGAAGGAAAACCGAGCTACAAGCATATTGGGGCTGATACATTTTGATATCAGCGGTCAAATTTCTGTCACATCCATGAATGGATCAAGGTACCTCCTTAATTTTATTTTTTATTTTTCAAGGTATACATGGGTTTTCTTTCTCAAAAAGAAATCAGAAGTATGTTAGTAATGAGTTTCTTTACATATTCTCCCAAAATGGTATTCAGGTCCAGCATTCAATTCCCTACACTCCCTAGCAGAACGAAGTAGCGGAAAGGAAGAATCGGTCTCTCAAGGAGATGACCACCTGTATGTTGGAGTAAAATAAGCTTGCTGCAAATTTGTGGGCTGAAGCTATGCATGCTGCTGCATACATTCAGAACAGGGTTCCAAACTCATCCATGAAAGGAAATACTCCTTTTGAAGCATACTTCGGACACAAGCCGGATGTGTCGAACCTACGGGTGTTTGGGTCCACTACATGGGCCCGGATTCCACTTGATAACAGAAGGGCTTTGCAACCACAAAGCATAGAATGTATGTTTATTGGGTATATTTATGAATCTAAAGGATTCAATATGCTGGATATCAATACCAAATAGATCATCATCGAGAGAAGCGTCAAGTTCGATGAGCCTCTTCAAGAGATAGAACTAGTGAAGGAGAAAACTGTTGAATTTCCTTCCTATTCTACTAAGTATTTGGATGATGAAATTGGGGGTGATGACATTGATTTGGATCCTATTATTTATGATATTAGTGTGAAGCAATCATCAGATGCTAAATCAAAACCTGAAGTGTAAAATCATCTTCCTACATGGGCCCAACAGACACTCTCCTCCGCAGGAGACAACATTGGAAATCCGGACGATCCAAGGAGAACCCGGTCTGATTTCCACAGAGCAGGTATTGCACTCTCTTGTTCTGATGATTTTCTATTCAAAAATTTCTATTTGATGATTAGTTCATATCCAAAATCCTACTTCGATGCTCAGAATGATCCGATATGGCAATTTTCCATGGATGAAGAGATGAATTCTCTTCAGGAAAACACTACTTGGGAGCTAGTTTCTCTTCCTCCGGGAAGGAAATTGGTTCAATGCAAGTCAGTGTTTCAGGAAAAGGTTGCTGCTGATGGAAGAACATAAAAATATAAGGCAATTCTGGTAGAAAAATGTTTCTCTCAGGTCCAAGGAGTGGACTACCATGAGACCTTTGCACCGGTTGCAAAAATGGACTCCATTCGCCTTGTTTTGGCTATTTCAGCATCCAAGCACTGGGAGGTGCATCACATGGATGTTAAGTCAGCCTTCCTGCATGGAGATATTCATGAGGAGATATAAATGAAGCATCCTAAGTTCTACATCACTGATCCATCTTTGGTTTTCAAGATAAAGAAGTCACTATATGGGTTAAAACAGGCCCCAAGAGAGTGGTATTCCAAGATGGATGCCTTCCTTCTCTCACAAAACTTTTAGAGATGTAGATCAGATAAAAATGTGTATTTACAGCAGCATGATTGTAATATAATTATAATTTTTTTATATGTTGATGACTTACTAATCACATGTACCACAGTTGCCTCCATTTCAGCCATCAAAACTGCTCTCCACAATGCTTTTGAAATGAGTGATTTGGGGATTCTAAAACAATTTTTGTGGCTCAAAATCGAGCAAAATTCTGATGGGATTATGGTCACTCAGTCCAAATGCATTTCAGACATGTTAGTCAAGTTTAACATTGCTGAATGTAGGCCTGCACCATTCCCTTTCCTTTCAGGGATCAGCCTTGAAGAAGGAAAACACACACCTCCCATGGACTACACTATTTATCGACAGTTGATTGGTAGCTTGTTGTACTTGAAACATTCTAGGCCTGATATTTGTTATGCCGTAAATGCTGTATCAAGATACATGCAGCAGCCTCATGATCTTCATTGGAAGGCAGCCAAGAGGATCCTCCAGTACATTCAGGGAACCAGGACCTATGGCATTCACTATCAGGGATAATTTTAGGGGCGAATTTTAGCCCAATGGGCTATTTTTCCATGTTTTTCTCCCAAAAGAGATTCGCCATTTTGCATTTTTTGAAGCCCCGTTTCACCCAATTTTGATGGGGTAAAATTTTTTCACCCTAAAAATCACCAAATTATTATATAAACAATATAAAATCCTTGGAAATTAAAATATTTTTTCAAAAATATCGCCAATCATTTTATAGTTGGCGTTTTAAGAATTGGTAATATTCACCAACATTTATACACTTTTCAATAAGTAAGGTTCCTTAAAATCATCCTTGTTCACTATGCTGCAGACTCCGAGCTAGAGCTAGTTGGATACACAGATTCTGATTGGGTCGGTGATTCTATTAATCAGAAGTCAACTTCCAGATATGTATTCATGTTTGGTGGTAGCCCCATTTGCTGGTCAAGCAAAAAGCAGGCTGACATAGCACTATCTTCAGCAAAGGCCGAGTATCGAGGAGCGGTGAATGCTTGCATCCAAGCAGTTTGGTTGCAAGGCATTCTTTCAGAGTTTGATCTTAGTAGTACTTTTTCCACTGTCCTCTTTTGTGACAACCAAAGTTCTATTAAGATATCCACGGATCTAGTTACTAGGTAGAGGACCAAGCATGTAGAGATTCACATGCACTACATTAGGGAGCTAGTGCATGACAGGACCATCATTTTGCAATACTACCTGACTGATGAGCAGATTGTAGACATCTTCACCAAGAGATTTTGAGAAAAGAATTTCACTTACCTCCATTCACTGTTGGGGGTGAGTTCATCAGGGTGATCCAGACTACTTTCAGTGTTCAGCTTGAGGGGGGGGTTTTCCCACTGGGTTTTCCCTCTTTTACTCACTTAGTTTGTTTTGAGCATTGTTTCAGTTTCAGCATTGTACAGGGTGACCTATGGCCTTAGTTGCTGGGGCTCTAGCATTTTTATGCATCTATGTTTTCTAACTCTTCCTGAGTATAGCTTAAGGGGGGGTGTTGGAGACATTTACCATCATACACACTCTTTTTGGTCAAATTGGCCTAGTTAAACCACTATCCTAAGTATAATTGACATTAATTGACATCAGTGGATCATTAATTTCCATCATCCAGTCACATCCATGCCTACCTACAGTCAAGGAGGCTAACTTAGCCTTCTCCTACAGTCAAGGACGCTAACTGGAGCACTCTGGGGGTGATCTAAGTGATATTAATGCACCTAATTGCTAACTGGTGGTTACAATCAATTCAACCAGTCAGTTAAGGTGCCTCCTCTCATTAAATATATTATTTAATGATTATTTAATATTATTTAATGATCTGGAGTCAACAGGAGCACCTCCACCAACTTCTGATGATCAGTTTAGCTTCAGTTAACCTCATCGGGGTTCATTGAAGTCATGGAGTACTAGCACTTGATGGTGGGCTTGCTATGACATGTGTTTAATCTCCTTCACTTGAGATTCAGTCATTTATTGCACTCTCAATTCAGTTAGGGTTTGGTGAGTCAATTAGGGTTTCGGTCAAGTGGTTAACTGAGTGTGATTGAATGGCTGATAGTCAGTTAATCCAGACTCACTCATGATTTCAAATTTCCTCCTTAGGTATTCGAATTTCTCATTGATTCAAGCTATTGCTTGACATTGGTATTATAACCATTCATTGTTTATTGAACATACAGAGAGGAAACCAATTCCGGTTCTGATTAACACCATTTCATGAGTTATTTGTTGATTATTCTTTGATGAGATTGATGCTTTGTTCCTAGATCAATGTGCAAGAATAATAGGTGCCACCACAAGAACCCCCAACCATGCAGATGCATTATGCACCTGCAAACCCCACCCCCATTGTGGCCCCATCCCACATCAACTTGGGGTCAAATCTTCCCTTCATGGATCATCTAAAATTGCCTGACTTGGATTGATTAATGAATGACCCCATCCACCACCAAACTTTATAGCCTCCCATGCCAATAAAGCTGCCATCAGACATCCCACAGTTTGAAGGAAAAGTTAGGAAATGTCCCCAAAATCACATAATGGCATTCCATCTATGGTGCTCATCCAACATCATCGTAGATGACTCCATCAGGCTAAGGTTGTTCCAACGCACCCTTACAGGTGTCGCAGCCAAATGGTACATTGAGCTGCCACAAGCCAAGTACCCCGACTTCAATTCCCTAGCCTTCATGTTCCTACAGTATTTCCAACTCCCTGTCAGATATGACAAGGGAGTGGGGATCCTATTATCCTGTTTCCAAAACATTGCCACTCACATCACTGATCATATCCATGAGTGGCGGCGGCGCCACAGCTTGTGTAAGATCCAACTTGGTGACAGGATCTTCTTGGATTGGTTCCTCAAGACTTTTCTCCCTCCCATCACTAAGGACATCACATCTGAACGTCCCAAATCAGAAGAAGAGGCCATACTGAAGGCCCAACAATTTTCTCATCTATGCCCAATCGAGATACTTGTATACTATCATTCTAGGCGCTCCTCGTCCAAGTACCTCCTACCGCAACGCACAAGGGGCATCCCACGCAGTGAACGACATCATAGGGTCAATCTACCAACAACCACAGCCTCGACCGACACCACATGTCATTACATCCCAACCAAGCAACACTGCTAATGTTGCTTATCAAAATCAAGCTCTGGACTATGCTAGAATGATGTCCTAGTCCGGAGTGACAATCTCTTATGCACAACCTACGACACTGTAGTAGGCTCAGGCCATGGCTTGTCCCACAATAGTACATGGGAAAAATGCCCACATTTGTGGCACCACCACCCCTAAAAATATACTATGCACCACCAGTGCAACAAGTTCAAGCCCCCGCCCCCACCCCACCCACTCCATTGGGACAAGTGTTCACACAACAAAACTGTCCCAACCAGCCTACCCCAACAATCAACAAGGGAAAGCTAGAAAGAATCGGCCCTGCAACCAAGGCAATAACCAACCACAAGGAGGCGGTCAGGAACTGAACCCTCCCAATAATGTCGCGGCTAACTGGCCAGCCTAGAACCCCCCAGGACAAAATCCACCAAGACGCAACACACCGTTGCACACAAACCAACCATGTACACTTTGTGATGTCTATGGACATTACATGTTTAAGTGTCCCCTCATGGATCGCGATAAGTAGGTCATTGAAAATGAGGCCCAGCAAACCGCCAATTCTCCCAATCAAGCCCAACCCAACCAGGCACCATAAGGACCTCCTCCCATGGTGCTTCAAAAACCACTACTAGTCCAAGGATTGGTGGCAACCGCTACCCCTGTCCAGGCCAGTCCCAATGCTCCAGGGGGATCGCCTACGGCCGAAAGAGGTGTTCACCACGTGATGACCATGACCACTAAAGAGGTCAACTTATAGACTAGATGAAATTAGTATGGTACCACCATCGAACCTATCGACTCATCAACAACATCCACATCTAAGACAACCAACCTACCTCTCTAGTTACCCATGTTCCCACGCCCCCCCATACGTAGAATCGCCAATAACACCATAGATAGAGCCGGAGTTAGCTATAGCGTTGTGGATGATTTGGCCCAAACGCCAACCGCCATGTCTGCTCTTGAGGTACTTAAAACATGCCCAACACAGTGGAAAACCTTACCAGCCGCTCTAGGGGCAGTAGACCCCTCCGATTCCAAGCTAATCACATTTGACATAGAGAACGAAGAGACACGCATGCCCTCCACTATCACCTTCCAAATCCTGGTATCCATCCGGAACTTGGCTGTGCATCGATGCATAGTGGATGAGGGTGCATCCATGTGCGTCATGTCTACCTTGGTTTGGCAGAAGATTGGATCATCGATTCTGCAACTGTCCTCTATGACTCTGCGGGATTATGATGGACATCCCACTAAAGCCCAAGGAATCCTCCCCCATGTCCCCATCACATTAGCCAGGAAGATAGTCCTTATTGACACCAAGGTCGTCAACACTCAACAGGACTACAACCTCCTCCTTGGGAGGAGTTACATGTACGCCATGCGAGCCATCGTGTCAATTGTGTTCTGCCTCATGATGTTCCCCCACGAAGGGAAGATTATGATGGTTGACCAACTCACCTACCATGATATTCAAGGGTTAACAACGCCCACCAATGTTATCCCTACCATCACCACCATTGAGCTACAAGGGGCGACTGCACACGCTAACTTCATCCCTATAACCAACACTGTGGTTGAAAACACACCAGCCTCCCCACCGTTGAATGTGGGCCTTGGGTTGTTTACCGGTCCCACCATGATGGCTCCTTTCCCGTTAGTGTCACCACCATCGACACAAAAGCAAACTATGGACTTGCGCATGGTCTCATCAAGCACCGCTGCACCCAAACAACAACCGCAGCCATAGCCCCAACCACAACCAAAACAACATCTGTAGCCACAATGCCAATAGCATCTGCAACATCACTCGTAGCAGCAGAATTATGGGCAGCTGCAACCACAACCTCACCCCCACATGCAACCAGATGGGAGTTATGTGGGCTCATCGCCTGTCCACACAATTCCCTTCCTCTTTCCCCCACCTGGTGTCATGAGCAAGATGGTCATGTTCATCTTAATCCTACCCAACTTTACGTTGGGGATCCTGGTGTGGTATCTAGATCCACCAGCTCAACCATAAATGCCCCAAGTTGTGTTAACTAAGGTGCAACCTATTGTGGTTGAGTCCCACCCCCCACCTGGTCCGCATAGGCCAACCGCTGCACCCACACCTGCACCACCCCAACCAAAAAGGGCCAAGGGAAAGAACACCAAAGTCACTGTAGAACCATAACAAGTCCCACCTTGTGCCATCTGTGAACAACATGGCCATCCAACTTAGGATTTCCCTGAGATCCCAGTGATCCGTGTGCATCTGGATGCCATGGACACAAATGAAAACATCCCCGTGGTTGAACTCCTAACCACGCCAGTAGTAAAGAACAAGGCATTGAGGAAAAACCATGCTTGCGCCCTTTGCAGCCTGTATGGACATTACTCCCACCATTTCCAAGACTTACCTGAGTTTCGAATGGCTCTCGCGGACCTCCATCACCATTCCCTTGAGTCTGAGATCACCTTGATCGAAGAAGTTCACCCACCACCACCTTCTTCAGACACCATGTCCATCTACATGATGTCTAGTTCTACCAACCAGCTCATCCCCATCTCCAATGATGGTCCATCAGACCTGTCTCTTCATTGCTTCAACAATGATGAGGAGATACTTGAAGCTCTGACCACCCCGGAATACCCATGGGACAACATGCACCATCGCTCGTTCTTCCTCCCGGAAGAGCTTGTGTCGCAGTCCAACCAGTTTTCCATGGAGACCAAATATTTCATCCATGGGAAGGTTGACTGGTTCAAGAACCCGATCCCAGCACCCGATGCCTTCGAAGAAGGGAACATGGCAAACATTTGTCCAACAATTAATATCAACATCTCAACCAACTCTGAGATATTTGAAGAAATCATGCTGGGGGCATCTTTCTCCCTGGAAGAGGTCGATGCCTACACCGCTCTCTTCCAATAATTCCGAAATGTCTTCTCCTGGTCATACATTTAAATGCCTGGCTTAGATCCATCCATCATGGAACACCACATCAACACATGGCCTAATGTGGCACTCGTCCGCCAGAAGCAACGACCCATCCATCCATCCAAAGTGGCTACGGTGAAAGCCGAGATAAAGAATCTACACACAGCCAACTTCATTTATCCCATTGCATCACAACTTGGGTTTCTAATCCTGTTCTCGTGAATAAAAAATAGGGTACCATTCGCATTTGCACAGACTTCCGTTGTTATGGAGATAAATTCCTATGGCTTGGGGTACCACAACAGACAACTTCACTCCAGAAATCAATCCTTTCGAATATGTAATAGAAATTAAATGTCTAACACTAAAGGATCAAACCTCATACCTTATTCCAGACGGTTGAAGTAGATCCTCATTGAGCTTTCCAACTTCAGCTTGAATTGACAGATTACTTCCTCAACAACAAGTAAACAATACAAGCATACTATATAGCATGGTTTTAGATCTATTCTAGCATATATAATCAACAATGCATAAACATTTGAAATCATCCAATGGATAAAATATTCATTCAAACACACATTATTGGATAGGAAAAGATATTTCTATTAATATAAATCAGAGATTACAATAGATACAACCTCTGTCAGTACATCTACGAATCATAGAAACTGAATACCCCACTTGGGCCTCCACCACTTCAATCCTCCATCTCTCGATAGCAAGCTCACTAGCAAAAGGCAAGCTTGGGAAGAACACAAAAGTGCTCCAAGGGACAAAGGGATGCAGACTCAAGCATAAGTTCCACCAACAATGGACTATAGTTTCTTTGCTCTGAATTCTCTCTTATGCCTTCGATGTACCAAGGAGTTCCTTATAAAGCTTTTAAAAGGGGTAATGAAACGTCGAATCTGAGCAATCTCAAGGCATATGGAAGGCCAGGAGTCAAGTGAGTCAGATCCAAGTCAAGGAAAACTCCAAAAGGATTTGGATTTTGTACACATCTCGATGTACGTGGTTTTAGTGGTCAAACCTGCATATATACACGATTATAGGTTTAAAAGTTGCATGTATCATTTTTCACCTGTTTTTAGGGATGGTCAAGGAAACATCAAAGGACAAAAAGTGGTCCAAGGGGTCCAAGGAGTCTACAGCGGGATAGGGAAAAGGCCATACAAGTGTGATTCACCTGGAGTGTTAAAATCAGCTATAACAGATGCCCCCTAATGTGTGAGTTTAGAGGAGTCATACGATGGCCGAAATACATTATAAGTTCATCCCAGAAGTGGAGGGATGAAGAATCCCAAATGGAAGTCCAGGAGTCAAGTGAGTCGGAACCAAGTCAAGAAAAACTCGAAAAGGATTTGGATTTTGTACACATCCCAATGTACATGGTTTTAGTGGTCAAACCTGCGTATATACACGATTATAGGTTTAAAAGTCACGTGTATCATTTTTCACTTGTTTTTAGGGATTTTCAAGGAAACATCAAAGGACAAAAAGTGGTCCCAAGGGGTCCAAGGAGTCTGCAGCGGGATAGGGGAAAAGCCATACAAGTGTGATTCACCTAGAGTGGTAAAATCAGCTATAACATCCATGACCTCAATGGGGCATGTCCCAAATACAAATTCCCCACACCGTTCATCAACCAAGTTATCGATGCATGCACTGGACATGAAGTCTTTTCTTTCATGGATGGTTTTTTCGGGTATAACCAAATCCAAATCCAGAAAGAAGACTATCACAAGACAGCATTCACAGCCCCATGGGGCACATTCACCTACCGATTCATGCCCTTTGGCCTCAAAAATGTTGGAACCACCTTCCAACACGCCATGACACACTGCTTCCATAATCTCATTCACATCATGTTGGTTTGTCTCGAAAACCTCATCGCATTGTCGCAAAACCACACACAGCACATAAACGACTTGCGACAAGTCCTCATGCGATGTCGCCAGTGTAGAATTTGCTTAAACCCATCCAAGTGTGTTTTTTGTGTCCCCAGGGGACGTCTCCAAGGATTCATCATGTCACACAAAGGAATGACCGCTGATCCTGGGAAAGTCCAAATGACATTCGCCCTAACATCACTCCTTTGAGTGACAGTGTTCAAAATTGTATTATAGTCTTTTCATTTTTTTGTTTTACACATTTTTCCCAATTGAGTCTTATGTATCATTTCCTCTCATTGCTTCGAATGGAGCACACCTTAGATCGGTATATGGGATTCGCAGATGGAGTAAGCGAATGGTACCCGAAACTCACCTTGGATGCATGGGTAATATACTCCCCATCGCACGAGTTGATCCACATCGACGGAATATGCATGGGTACCACGACCAACAACCAGGCGGAGTATGATGGTGTCAATGGCCTCTTGGCCACCACTCTACAATTAGGAATTCATCATCTCGATGTCTTCTTAGACTCCCAGCTGTTTTTTTCTCAACTGAACAACCACTGCCGAGTTTGCGATCCCTGCCTCTTTAGAAAGTACCTGTGCACTAAACACATGGTCAGAACATTTGAATCCATCACATTCACACATGTTCCCAGGAACCTCAATAGTGTCGTAGATCAAATGGCTAATCATATTCTAAATTGGCACATCCATAACAGCATATAGGAAACATACAACCATAACATAATGCATAATCATGTCTAAAAATACACACACAGTGTAATAATACATCACATAGGCATTTGCATTCCATAACATAATAAAAAGACTCACATAATAAAACCATAAAAGTGCATCCACGTGCGTCAAAAATATATATATATATATAAATCCATAATTCGCATGTCCACAACATGTCCAATAAAAAATGAGAAGCCACACATGCTTTTTCAACAGGATATACATAAGTGACACAAAAACCCCTAAGTGCACCAACACACTAGGAATATCCCCACAAGGCTACTAATCTGATTCAAACCCATCATCTGACACGGACTCATCATCCTCCAAAGAGGCCACATCCTGTGTAACAAGACCACCTCTCACCATCCAGTGAAAGTGCTCGCAAGCCACATCCATCTTCCTCATCACACCTGTCAACTCGAGAGGAAGATTGTGAATAACAGCAATAAATTTAGTACTCAGGTGCTGCCAGCCAACATCTAATACTCCAGTAGCCACCTCCTCCATGTATGGTACCAGTCCATCCATATCCCGCTGCTTCCTACATGAGCTCCCATAAGGGGCTGCCATAGAAGCCGCCGTAGGAGGTATGGTAACCACCCACCTCCGATACCCAGGTGGAGGAGGCAGACCAACATCTACACACACAAGAAAGGACATCATCAGTCCGCATACATCAATATGAAAATCACTAACCAGCTCAACTATACTATGCACAAAGATAAACATAAAAAATTTCAAGCATACATATCAGCTGGTCCCCAAGCCTGACCAGGAGGTCGGGGCATCTCAGGATCCCCCTGGAAATCCATACCCGCATATGGGTACTCCTCAATCACTATAGGCAGCTGGAGCCACTACTCCAACAACTCCTCGGTGAAGAAGCAGCCCACTGTACCACCACCTTCGTGAATCATCATCTAGCACCACCTATATATCCTAGGCTCTCGCGTACCACTATCCTCCACAGCTCGATGAGGACAAAGTGTAGGTACTTTCTCAAAGAATAAAGCACATAGGAAGGAGCCAAAGAAAAAAACAACACCACTATTCTTCGACTTGTTTAGCTGACGCTGAACAACCTACTAGTACATCTGGCCCCATGCATAATATGTGCCACCAATGGCACACTCTACTAACTGCAGCTGACCACCAGAAATATTGTGGCTCCCCATGGAACCCAAGATGCACTGCAATAAAGTCCCCACCTCCCATGTGAAAAACTCCTCGATGTCACACATCAGGATGTAAGAACCACGCACATACGCCGTAGTGTAACCGTGTCGATCACATAGATCCTCTAATGTCTCCCCCCAAGATAGTACAGGTGCCAAGTCACCAACTACTCTCAATATTGGGAGCCCAGTAATGAAATACACATCCTCTAGTGTAATCTCAATACGCTGGCCCTAGAAGAGGAACACCTCCTCAACAACATCCCAAAAACCGATCAGAGTTTGCATCAACAAACCCAAGCTTCGCATAAGCGGAATCCTCATACATTTCAGCAACCCATAGTGGGCTAGTGTATCTCTAAAACCCCCATCACATAATGATGCATCTCTAATTGGTTTGCAGTCTCTCTCCCTCCATTTGATCTCCACCATCCTGTACAAAGCAAAAACCTTGATGTCAGACATCTCCACCATCAAAAAACCACCCAAAGGAGGCTAGGGCGCACTTATCTGAGCAAAAGGAGTGCCCAGGGTGCTCATAATCACCCAATAGGTGCACCCAGGGTGCATCTTTCCCTTCAAAATGAGCGACCTGGCACACAAGAAACCCCAAACAACTCATGGGGGGCCTCCAGGTGGTCAAATTCAGTAAATAAGCCATCAAAATGAAGAGGTTCAATGAGATATTTTACCTGCAAGTCGCAGCTCATGAAACTATTGATCGGATCAAGAGAAACCAGCAAATGAAAAATTAGCACCTACCTCTCCAACTCCACAATGAATAGTGACAATTACACTTCACCATGTGGACCCTCCCCTTTTATAGGCCCCATTTGACCTAATTTCATCCGATCGACATAACAAGACCATACGAACTCCGTTTGAGACGCCGTTCATGCCACTAGTTTCAGAATTCTTCCCTCTATCTAGTTATGGGACCACTGTCTCATGTTTAATTAGTCAATTTTGGGAACATTTCCCACAATTCACCTTGATTTGCGAGCCATGACATGCCAATGTGAGTGTCTACAGACCGGTACTCGTATCACACTGCCCGACTGCTATTCATGCAAGCCCTCAGGCCACCACCCGTTAAG
The DNA here is from genome assembly GCA_001517045.1 of Pseudotsuga menziesii. Taxonomy (NCBI): domain Eukaryota; kingdom Viridiplantae; phylum Streptophyta; class Pinopsida; order Pinales; family Pinaceae; genus Pseudotsuga; species Pseudotsuga menziesii. The sequence goes on along the minus strand of LPNX010271663.1, from coordinate 149,899 downwards.
GATTGTACTATACTTTTTTTTTTGCATTTTTAATTGTCTTTTTCACTGCACCACATGCGGACATCTGGACCATTGTCCACAAACACCTTTATTTTTCTTCCATGTATTTGGCATAGAATCGTCCTCGGGCCGTCGCCCGTCAAGGACTGTAACTTTAGCTTTTATTTTAATTTTAACACATAGATTGTCTTTTGTTTTTATCGCACCTTACATGGACCTCTGGACCACTGTCCACAAAACATTTTCTTTTCTTGCATGTATTTGGCATATAAGTGCCCCCGGACTTGCACTCACATCGCATGTAGTCAAGTTTGTCCACCGCAACACACACACATGCCTATCCGAGAGCCACCTCGATTTGCATGCCTCTACCACACCATCTCACAGGCCTTTGCCATGATTTATCCCACACATTCCTTGGTATGTTTGAGAGCCTTATGCTCCGTCCATACTATCTGGATGACCTTTGGACCTTTGTCCATCGTCCCGACATAGGGCACCGCATGTGCCACCATCAATTGACCACATTGGAGTTTTATTTAAGCTCTTTTCTGACTCCTTAAAACAATGAAAAGATCACCCAGCGCAGCTGCTTCCTTTCCCGCTCACTAAAGTATAGGAAAGGGCATCTACATCGTCTCGTTTACCTCCTTTTGTGGACCATGTAGACCATTTCATGAAAAGGACCTCCTTAACACACTCTAGCCAAGACCATTCCTCTCTGCATACTTTTATGCTTTCTCGGGAAGAGGGGCCGCACTTGACGAAAAAGCTCACCACCGGTTGTCGTCAAGCTCTTTTCCAGCCGTTTCATCAAGAAAAGATTACCAAGCAAACTTGGTTTCATTCATGCTCGTAAAAGTATATGAATGACCATCCAGTCAGTATAGGTTTAACCTTTTTCAACCTGATTGGACTACCAATGGTAAAAAATTCTCTCATCCCCTCCAGGATGGGCAAGTTCTCCTATGTAGAATTTTATCATTTTTTGGGCACAGGAGACTACCAATGAAAAAGATCCCCCAATGGAATCTTCTTCATGCTTTCAGACTCTCTAAAATTGAAAGCACCATCGAGCATTTACCTTCTCGAGCTCGCCAAAAATCCACGAGATCATACCACAAGGGTGTGCCTAGACACCACCCCACAAAAAATAGTTTGGCAGCATCCCCACATTGGGTCACTTTTGTTCAGAGTACTCTACAATGTGTCTTCCTTGGATCCCATCAGTATAAAAAATTTCCACCTTCTCCAAGTATTTCCCATCTGCAGCGACATTCCCAATATTACAATTATGATCCCATTCCCTTGATTCAGTTTCATTTGCTTCCTGGTATGCCCTACCGTCATACTCTGAACAAAGGAATTTTGAGTCTCCAACTCCCTCCCTACCCCTGTTCAGTTTTTTCCCTTCCCTCCCCTCCCCCCCAATTCAGTGATTCAGTCTGCAAATTGCTTCACACCTTTCAGTTATCCCTCGTGCTCTCTATCAAGGAAACATCATTACCTTGACTAGGGGCATATCTCCCTCTATCGATGCCAACACACATATTCCAGAGGATAGATCTAGAGGTCCTTGTACCTTGGTTTCATTAACATCATTGATGAGTTCCTTGGACCAGTTGAGAGGATTCCTTAGTGCCTCCTGGGATGGTTGTTTCTCACGTGCTTGACTTCAACTCCATCGTCGCCCCATTGAGATTCGTACAGGGTTTTTTCCACATAGTACATGGTCGAAGACCCCGGATGTCACTCGACTCTAGCACATTGGTGAGTCTACTCAAGGGACCTAAATAGGTTATGTCCCTTGTGATTTCTGGGTTACGTTGGAGACAGTGTTGAGAAGGCCCAGCAGTGCTTCGATATACATTTATGATTGATGCAACATACTTGTACTACAAAGAATCCGACTCTCAATCAACAAGTCTACATAGCTATGTACCAGTTCCAGCAGACCATCAGTCATCAAGATATAGCATTCCATGAGAATGCCATGGGTCCAATGTACTAGATCAGTATTGTATTTAGCCTCACATGGAGGCAACTAGCATTGTAACATCAGTTGTATATGATCGACTCTTGTATTTTAGAGCATAGATCAAATGATTATTTTGACATTGTCACAAGCATGGGAATGCCCACCTCATCCACATACATGTCACACATTCATTGTATCTCACCCATTGATGGGAACCACATTAATACAAAAACCAAAAGACACCATGCCCCAGCCATGGAAGCACCACCTCTACACAGCGAATCCTATGATGTCCGTCAGCCATACATTGAGCTCCTAACCTCACACATCAGAGGGCAATCTGTTAACCCAAAAATCCCCCACATAGCTCTCAATGGCCTACACCACCCAAGGACACTATCTCACAACACTCATTTCACTCCATAAGACCTTCCATTTGACCCCCACACCTCCAAAAGAACCCAAGGATGAAGAAAAGGGCTAAAACCCCCCAAAAAGAGCCCAAAATAGCCCCCCGGGAGCTAAAGCCCTCAAAAAAGGGCTAAAACCCTGAAAGGGGATAAAATTAGGTGGAAGGGGCTAAAGCCCTCACCAAGGACTTAAAACCCTAAAATCCCTTGGAAAAACTATAAAAGGAGGGTGGGGGGTCACTCTCAAAAAAATCCTCACTTGCCTATTGTTATGCTACCCATGGATGCTTTGAGACCTCTTACTCTCAAACCACCCACTCTCCCTCTCCTCCATCTTCATCTCATCAAGCCATTGCTCCCAACCAAGAGAGAGGTGCTCCCATGATCTAGGGCATGGTGGCCCATTTTCACCTAAGTGAGATATAATTTATTTTCATGGTTGTTTATTTGTTTTGTTTCCTAACCCTCATTTCTATTTGCATGTTTTTCATTAACATTGTTTGCAGGTTTTCTCTGTTGTAGCTTAGGTTTATTTTGTAGGTTTTGGAGGCAGAACCCTAACCTTCTATGTGCAGAGGGGTTCAACAGTGCTTCATCTCCTCTCCTTTATTTTTTGTCATTAGCTCTTAGATGTAGTTTATAGTAGCTACCATTTGCTTGTTCTTTCTTAGTTTAGCTTAGTTTAATTCGTTGCTTTGTTTGTGCCATATTTCCATTCCATTTTTTACTATTTTCGAAGAGAAGGAACCTACCCTTGTGCCCTATAGGCACAAGGGATCCATTTCTGCTCCTATAGCAGGGAGAAATCCTTGCTACAGATCAGATCGAGGAAACTCCAAGTCTGGTTAACTGAATCTTTGCTTTTTCCATGTTCAGCTTTCTGCATCAAATTTCTACCTTGCAACTTCTGCCTTTTCACCTTCCTATATGGACCTCGGAAGTTGGAAACTTCATAATACGATCACTTGGTATTTCTTCTTTCCTCTGTCAGAATTCTTCCTTTTCTCCTTCCACTGCGGATAGTGGAAGTTGGAAACTTCATGAAATGATCACTTGTTCTTTCGGCTTTTTGCCTTCAAAATTTCTCCTTTCCATCTTCCACTGCAGACCTCGAAAGTCAGAAACTCCATGAAACTAGCAATTGGTGTTTCATACTTCCTCCTTCTGACTTCTTCCTTTCGACTTCCTCCTTTCTGTCTTCCACTGCGAACCTCAAAAATCGAAAAACATGCAGAATAAACACTTTTCCTTTCTACCTTCTTCCTTTCACCTTTTTACCTTCCGCTGCGGATCTCAAAAATTGGAAAAACAACTTTTTTCCTTAACCTTTTTCCCATTTTCCTCTTTCTTCCTTTTGCCTTCCATATGCGGACTCTAAGGTGTGAAAAACATCAAATTCTATTAACTTGGCTTTTATACCTTCTGCGTCGTTGATTTCTTGTGGCTTAAGTCCCGACTATTGATCTGATTCTTTGCAAATTCCACAATGAATCCTTTGTAACCAATATCAGTCATTGATATTCAATGCGGATATATCTCGACCATCGATTTATTTGATGCAAAAATTGGACTTCAGAAACTTCATGCTTTGTTAACTTAAGTCTTGACTTTCCGCTTCCACATTCTTCATCTTGCTTCTCAGAAATAAAAAAATTATGTTTACCGTCGATCTAGATGCGGATTAAATATGGATAGTCGATCTTCTAATATTTGTGGATCAAGGTTTAACATTGTGAATTCCATGAGTTTGTGGTTGATTTGGGGCCTTAATTCACTATAAGTTCATTGGATCTGGAAACTATCTTTGTGCATGCAACCATGCCCTTGATTTCACCGTCTGAATGTGATTTGGTAACATTTAACCTGTTGCCTAAGTTACTTAATGTATTTGCAGGTTTTGAATATGGTTTCTCTATGTAAAACAATTTTCAACCACAATATTGAATAACTAAGATCTAAGCTATAAACAACACTTATAGTTTCATTCGCCAACCTAAAATCATAGTGCAAAATTAAGGAAGAATTACAGAATCAATACATATTGGAAATACACAATAGGAACATCCGATACAATGTAAAAACATAGGATTCAATCCATTAGATGAGGATTCATAAATTATAAATCATTCAAGCATAACAACAGTGAGCTAACTAAGAACAAAAATAGATTTTACTTCGATATTTATTAGATCTACGATATACGAAACATGGGTAATGGTATTCCATAAATGCATAAGGGTGAAAACTCGAAGTTGGGTAACACTTCCATGAGAATCGGGTGCCCAACCAACATAGTGAGCATTATTTGGCCGAAAACCTATATTTATTCGGCCGAATAATGGCATTATTCGGCCAAATAATTATAGTTATTCGGCCGAATAACTAATCCTTTATTTGGCCAAATAAACTTTAACGATAACCATTTAATTTGACAGAACTGATTGCCAATCGGTAATTTTAATCGACGTTTCAACCATTATTTGGATGAATAATTGTTCCACCAAACAATTGTTCAACCGAATAATTATTCGGCCGAATAGTTATTCGGCCGAATAGTTATTCGGCCGAATAGTTATTCGGCCGAATAGTTATTCGGCCGAACAATTGTTTGGCCGAATAATTTTTTACCATATAAGGTCAGCTAATTGTTCGGCCAAATAATTATTCGGATGAACAATTTTTTGGCCGAATACTTTTTTCCCATATAAGGTCCGCTGCGGACTCATTTTCGTTGTTTTCACCTGCAGTGATTTGTCGTCGTCCTGGTGCTCCCACCACCCGTCTCGTCTCGCCACCTGTCTCATCCTCGTCCACGTCACCCAGCCGTCTGACGTGTACATCCTCCATCCTGTCATACCTTATCTTTCTGGTTTCCTCTAGACTTGGAGGTTTATTTGTGGAGGTCGATCGTGGAGGTCTATTCGGCGTGGAGGTCTGTTCGACATAGAGGTCTGTTTGTGGAGGTGTATGTGGTCTTCTTATGGTGTGGTGTTGTTGTGCTGCCCCTTGACTGTGAGGTAAATCTTGTCTAACTTTTATATCATTATGAGTACTGTGAGGTAAAGCTTATCTAACCTTTGTTAAGTCATCATTATGAGTACTCTTATCAGAGCTATACCATTAAGCTATTATGTAAAGATAGTGTTGTAATTAGAATTGAACAGCTCTATCCATTTGGACAGAGTTGAACAGATCTGCCCATTTGGACAGAGTTGAACAACTCTTCTCATTTGGACATATGTATGTTCTGTACACACTAGTCTATACATGATTACCTTTATATATTACATAATTAGTACAGATTAATAGCAGTACAACTTAGCTTATGTGCTTATTTCATATTACACATGATAAACAAGGGTAAACATTCTATTATGTTCAATGATTCCACCTATTGTATTTATGTAATCTCTAAGCTCATAATTACAATGGTAGTAAGCTAATGTAATACAAGTGATTCCACTACTAGTTATGAAGGTTACACTTATATAGTTTCCCTAATCAATATAGGTTAGTTATAAGCAAAACATAAGCTCATAGAATAGAGTGTATTCAAATCTTATATCAGTATAAGTAACATAGTGTTCAATATAGCTGTGTTTAATATGAAGAGTTACAAGCCTATGCAAGCTTACATGGTTAGAATCCATGACCTGAACTACTCCCATAGATAACATGTGCTTAACAAATCCAATACAAACGAGAAACAAGCTTAAGTGTTCATAGTTAAGCATAGTGTAATAGAACTCCATAAGTAGTAGTATTATGCATAATATACAAATATATGAAACTATAATCATACTAGTATTAAAGCTTATGCTTGGAGAAATCCCAGTTATCATATACAAAACCGTTCTAAGAGGGGCTAGGATAGGAGTCGTTCTCCCTAAGGGCTTCCATTGTATAGTGTATGTTGAATAAAATCCCAGTTTCACCCGATTCCAATTGATACAAATGGTCAGGGCCTATAGTACACTTCCCCAGTTTTACCACAACCTCAAAAGAAAACTCTTGACCTCTACGCGCCCATAAATAGCATATTGTGGCTGGTATACAGTTCAATTTCTACCAATTTGGACAGAGTTGAACAACTCTGTCCAAATGGACAGAGCTGAACAGCTCTATCTCTTTGGACGTAGTTGATTGCAAAAAAAATTAAAAGAACATATGAAGCACTATTAATATAAGATCTTAGATTTTGAATTTGGCTTTAAGTGTAATACTTATTTTAAATGATTTTAATTAAAGAAAATTTAACATAAAACTTGAAATATGTTAATGTTTTTTCTTTTTCTATATTTTTAAATTAGCTTATTCTTATTCTCTATGTACATGAAATTTTATAGAATATTTAGAGAGTTCTGTTTAAAAAAAATCCATAACTTTTTAATTAGCTTATTCTTATTCTCTATGTAGATGAAAATTTATAGATTATTTAGACAGCTCTGTCCAAAAGAATCCATGGTTGTGTAGGCTTAAATAACTCCACCAGAGAAAAGATCCATGGTTGGGGTGTCCAAATGGGCAAAGCTGGGGGTGTCAGAAAATTTGATTTTTTATGTCATGGAAACTAAGGGAACTAGGGAGTTAATGGACCACAGAGCAGGGGGTGTTTCTACGTAGGGTAAGGTATCTGTGGGAGGGAAGTAACTTCATATAAATATATACTTTATGGGGTTTTGGTGGGTTATGCAATGATTAATTCATGTCACCATTAATGCAGTTGCAGTATGTAGCATCTCTAAATGACATTTAAGAATGCACAGGTTGCAGCTCTGTCCAAATGGACAGAGCTGATCTGCTCTGTCCATTTGGACAGAGTTGATGAGCTCTGTCCACTTGGACAGAGTTGAACATCTCTATACAAATGGATAGAGCTGATCAACTCTCTCCAAATGGACAGAGCTGATCAACTCTGTCCAAATGGATAGAGATGATCAAGTCCCTAAGTAAACAATTTATTTCTGTATGTTTTTTCATTGGTAGGGGACATGATTTCAAAACCTTTTCATTTTACTTCTTGCCTGAGTTACAACTTCAGCTGTAGTGTAATAACTATATAGTTTTGTCCATAAGCTCTATTACTTGCTTTAGTCCAAACAACTACTAGCTGAAGTATAAGTCCCATGGCACTTTATGACTATCTTAGTCCATGATGCATTCCATTTAGTTCCATTACCATTTCATGCTTTTCCGAAAGATAGATATAAAAGGTTAGATAGATAAAGGCAAGTTTAAAGAAATAATTGCTTTATCTTCTTATGGGGATGGAGACCAAAACAACCAGAAGTGTAACGTAAAACAATAGGGATAGGCTGGACTAATGGGGGGAATCCATAGGTGTATGTAATCAGTCCCTAGATTCTCACCTTAGTCCAAGTTGAAATCTATATGTCCTTGCCATTTGATGTGATAAATCCATGAAATCACAACAACTGATTGATAGCTATCAGTTGATTCACTGCCCTTACTCTTCATTGCTTTATACAACCAGAGGCACTAGGTTATATAATTCATTGCAAACACTCTAGATCCCAGAAGAAGGGAAGTGGAAGTATTTAAAGATGAGAAACAGAGAGAAGGAAAGGAATGCCAGATATCTATTACAAGATTATGTCAGTTTGATCAAGACTATGACGTAGAATAATCTAGAAACAATTTCTCCCTATGAGATTTAGGGATGAGCTAGCTGATTCACCTATGATATAAGTTCAGTTGAAGAAATAGAAGCTCTATCTATATTTAATAGTGATGCTCTCACTAACAAGTCTATAATGACTAGGTAGCTAGTAGCCAGTAGTAGTGTCTGTCTATAGAGTAGGTAAGTACTTGTACTTGCCTTAGACTATATTTTATACTTAGAAAAACGTAGTTCATGCACATGCAGTTAAAGGACTATTAGATAATATTAGTGATATCTAGGTCCTTATTGAAATATTAGTTTTTATAGTTGCTAGGTCTTTGAAGTTGATTAATTAACATGTAGAAGGTTAGGCCCTTAGTGATTGAGCCATTACAGCTCTCGAAATTCAGGCCTAGATATTTAGGCTTGACACACTATCTCCCCACATTTTCCACCTCTCGACTTGCAAAATTATTTAATGGATCAGCATGTTTGGCTTCAAATTACTCTACGTTTCAATCTTGGCCTCTGAACCAAAACAAGTTTATGGCATGTACCAAGGTCAAAATGTTATACAACGTGCGTAGTAACCATGATATACCAGTGTAGTTAGTGGATTCAAGGATCTTCCTTATCACGAAGAAGCCTCATCGTCTTTATATTTGTTATTTTTCCATGCCACCTTTGTTTTTCTATTTATATTACATTGAAAGCTTAGCTTTAATAGTAGCTAGCTCTTTGAAGTTGATTAATTAACATGTAGAAATTGATATTTGTGTAAACTTATAGATATCATATCCAATGGAAAGAGAGCAGCCTTTTATACAAAAGCGTAGGAGGTCACCACATTCTTCAGGAGTTGGTGTCCGAAATGAAAATCAAATATTATAAACTTCACCTCAGGACTCAAGCTTATTGTATAGTTCACATTCATCTGATCATCGACATGGAGATAGTGGTAGAGATGATTCCCCCTTATCATCTATGGGTGAACGTGGATCTCGACCTTCTATACGGGAGACAAGTGTTGAAGTAGAGAAAGGTTCGCAAGAGGCTCGTCATCCTACACAGGGTGGCGAAGGTCGAGCAATGATGCAATATGTCTAGATAGCTGAGGGTTGTATGCCCATTATGACCTATCCATCAGATTTACCAGACCAGATTCCATGGGAAAGTGGTCTTTAACAAATGACTCTTGAAAGTTGTAGGGCTCACTATGACAAGTTGCAAACTGATCTTTTTAGTTTAGATCTCACTCCAGTGAACAAACAAAGTATAGATATGGTTTTACAATCTTTAAAAAAATTCATTGAGGTATATGAGGATCTTGGACCAACAACAGATGGTTTTCTTGCCTTGATGCAAAGAAAAAAGGAAGAAGTGATGGGTCCAGACAAGTGGGCTGTTGTGAAGGAGAGGGTGACTAGAGAACATGCCAACTCAATGTTCAACTTCAAAGAGGGCCAAAAGCGGAAAGCATTGAAAGTGAAATATTTTAAGCACCCTGAACTTGCACATTTTTTATATGATCAGTTTCTTGCAGCCTATGGTCGGTTGCCATGGAATGATGAGGTTCCTAATTATTTTGCTAGGATTTTTTATGCTGAGTTGTTTTTAGGAATAAAGCCAGACAATACTGATATTCATTCCAAGTTTTATGGAGTTGGAAAGGGGAGGATATGCAATTGAAAAGGTGCCCTTAGAGATCCTATTACTCTTCAACCTCCACCTCGGATATCTCGTCCACCTAGGCTTGTGACTTATAAATCAGAGATGGAGTCAACATCACAAGTTGGGACAACTACAAGGCATAATGTTGCCAAAGGTTTGACTTCGGAATTTGTAGGAGTTGATGTTGGATTGAGTCGAGAGAGGGTTCGGCTTGAGCCACTATTTATAAAAATTTTGTTTACAAAACAAATGATGAGTTAGATTGTATGGGCATTGAAGATCTAAAGGCCTATGCGAAGCTTTTTCGTAATATAGCCTCGGATAGAATATCTAATGACACATCAAGCATAGGAGAGGTTTGTGTACTTCCAATCTATTATTATTTTTATTCATTTTGAATTAAACTTTTTGTTACATTATATCTATGTATGATAAATAATTTTTTGATGTATAGTAATAAATATGTTACGTAAATGTTTATTGTTTTCAGTTTTCTCGATTGTTAAATGAACATAATTTTAGAGTCTCCACTAGTCAAAATGATGGAAATATAGAAGAGCATATTAGAGAGGTATATTTAAAATTTACACATTTATATTTATGTTTGAAAGATTTTTTTTTTTTTAAATTTAACTATGTATCTTATTGTTAATTTGACTTATTTATGCAGGTTTCATTAGATTCGAACTTTTTAGATGATTTTTCATCTATTGTGAGCTAATGTTTTTTTTTGTTTTTGTTTTTTAAGTTAATTGCTAAGATTAATATTTTTTGATTTTACTATGATTTATTTATTAACAAAATTTAAATTTTAAGGGAAGAGAACATATTGAAATTGGAAGTGAAGATATAGGTTCTTTGATGGATGTGGATATTGGCACCAAGGTAATTTTGTTCATAATTGAATTGTTCTTTGATATATATGTTTAAATAGTTTAAATAATGTTTGACATTTGTAAATTGCTTTTATATATGTTGAAGCTTGGGTCTCTTCGATATTTTCAAGGAAAACGAAAGACTCCATTGGACGATAGTGTTGGAATTGTAAGTTTAATATTTTATTTTTTTTAATTTAGTTTAAAATAGTCTAAATAATTTGTAAGATTTATAAATTGTTTTTATATATGTTGTAGCTTGGGTCTACTCCACCTTTTAGAGGCAAAGAGAAGACTCCGTTGGATGATAGAGAATTGGAGGTAATTTTGTTAATAATTGAATTGTTCTTTGATATATTAGTTTAATGTTTTAATGTTTTGATTTTGGTTTAAAGTTCTTTAAATAATTTATTCTATTCATAATCTATTTTTATACATGTTGTAGATTGTTACGAGTCCAAGGGAAGACCCTAGTCGAGGATAGTGGTGGAATTCTATTTAGAGAATTATTTATATTGTTCTTTTTATGTAGATATATATGTTGTAGTTGATTTGTACATGGAGGAGCTTAATTTTTTTATTATATACCTATATTTGAACTCACATGTACATAATTTTGTATTATATACATGTACATTGAACTCACATGTACATGATTGTTTTTTTGGATTATATACACGTACATTGAATTCACATGTTCATGATTATTTTTTTGGATTATATAAATGTCCATTGACCTTAGATATTGTTTTTGGGATTATATACATATATATGTAAAGGCTAGGAATATTAGGAAGTTTTGATAGGTGCAAATATATGAATGTATGTATTTTATTAAATTTATGTATCTTTCTTATTGAGAAGTTGAGAGTGATAGAAATGTTATCAAGTTTTGATCGGTGCAATCTAATGTTAAGAATGAATATATGTGAATGTATGAATGAATGTAAGAATAAATATATGGGGAATGTTGATGTTAAGAATGAATATATCGAGAATTTTAATGTTAAGAGTGAATGTGGGAATGGGGAAATGTTAGGAGTGAATGTTTTGATAGGTGCAATGTTAGTAGTGAATGTTGGGAGTGAATGTAGAAATAGGGGAATGTTAGGAATGAATGCTTTGATAGGTGCAATCTAATGTTAAGAATGAATATATGGGGAATGAATATGGAAATGTTAATGTTAGGAATGTTACGAAGTTAATGTTAGGAATGTTAGGAATTTTTTATAGGTGCAATGTTAGGAGTGAATGTGGGAATGGGGGAATGTTAGGAGTGAATGTGGAAATAGGGGAATGTTAGGAATGAATGCTTTGATAAATGCAATCTAATGTTAAAAATGAATATATGGGGAATGAATATGGAAATGTTAATGTTAGAAATGTTAGGAAGTTAATGTTAGGAATGTTAGGAAGTTTTGATAGGTGCAATGTTAGGGGTGAATGTGGGAATGGGGGAATGTTAGGAGTGAATGTTTTGATAGGTGCAATGTTAGGAGTGAATATGGAGATAGGGGAATGTTAGGAATGAATGCTTTGATAAGTGCAATCTAATGTTAAGAATGAATATATGGGGAATGAACATGGAAATATTAATGTTAGGATTGTTAGGAAGTTAATGTTATAAATGTTAGGAAGTTTTGATAGGTGCAAATAGATGAATGTATAATTGAATGTAAGAATGAATATAGGGAAATGTTAATGTAAAGAATGAATATATGGAGAATGTCAATTTTAGGAGTGAATGTGGGAATGGGGGAATGTCAGGAGAGAATGTTTTGATAGCTACAATGTTAGGAGTGAATGTTAGCAGTGAATGTGGGAATGTTAGGAGTGAATGTTTTGATAGGTGCAAATATATGAATGAATGTTAGGTAGTTTTAATAGCTGTAAATATTATAATGAATGTTAGGAAATGTTCAGAATGTTAGGAAGTTTTGATAGGTAAAAATATATGAATGTTAGGAAAGGTTAGGAATGTTAGGAATTTTTTATAGGTGCAAAATATATGAAAGTATGTATTATTAAGTTAATGTATGATTGTAGATGTAGTGTTGAGAAGTTGAGAATGTTAGGAATGTTAGAAAGTTTTGATAGAAATATTTTTTATTACTAAGGTAAAATTACCAACTTGAATCTGAATTTTAATATTTTTTATACTAAGGTAACATTATCAATTTAATTATTATACTTATTTTATGTTCCTTACATGAAAAGAAAAGGAGCACTACAAAGTTGCAGTAGTGAGGAAGCTACAAATAACATTCCTATATAACCCCCAGGATTTAAAGAAAGGTGATGAAATGAATAATGAAAAACAAAAAGAAAGACTTGTAGAGTTACATGGAGAATTCAAAAAGTTAAGGCCCTTCATGTTTGATGGATAATTTAAGGAGGGGATAGAATCTTGGTTGTTAAATCTGCTCCATGGTGGAAGGAGGCTAAGAGTGTTAGTAACATACGTAGTAAAGAGTTGAGTTGAATTTTTTTTTTAACTATTGAAAAAATGTATATGTCACAACAATATTATGATGAGAAAGCCTAATAATTCAATGATTTGAGACTAGGATCGTTAACCATGGAATAATTTGTAACCAAGTTTGTAAATTTGCAACACTATGTACCATACCTAAGAGTTGAAAAAGCTAAGGTATACAGTTTTATCAGTTGTTTATCCCTAGTGTATAAGGAAAAGATTGTGCTAGAAATTCTTCAACAATGGATGAAGAAATTAGAAATTCCTAGTTGTGCTACCATTTGTTTAAAAAAATATCCAAATTGAGTATAAGTTGGAAAAATAAAAAAAATTGTAAAGATTGATCAACGTAGGAAAGGATTTAAACCCTCACCTTTTGGAAAAGGAACAAGAGGTCATACTGATAAAAATTACAAAAAGCGAGGTTCAACCAATAGAAATGGGGTAAAGAGAATAAAAAATTCCAGTGGAGGATGGAATAGTAACCCATAAGCATGTTGTAGGAACCTTCTACTGTGAATGACATAGCCAGGAATATCCATATAGTTAATGTTTCTTTGGAATATCGGCAGGTGGACCATCAACCCACCATGTTGGAAGTAGAAGGTAAAGTTTTGAACATACATGTTTCAATACTTATCGATTCAGGGTCTAGTTTAAGTTGCATTGCACCAAAAGTAGTTGAAAAGTGTAAACTTAGTAAGGAAAAACAAAAAAATGCATGGTTGGTATAGCTGGAAACAAAGGTAAAAATGAAAGTTACGGAGATAGTTAAAGATTTGTTATTAGGTTTTAATGACTTGGATACCTCAGTTAATTTAAATATACTTCCCCTAGGATCCTATGACATTTTGATACATATGGATTGGCGAGAATCTCATAAAGATGTTATTGACTATTTGCATAAAAATTTTAGTAGTGTGGATGAGGAAGATAAGTCTCATACAATGAATGCAATTTATAGACCTTTATCTACATGACAAATTTCAGCACTCCAACGTAAAAAGTGTATTAGGAAAGGGTGTCCACTTTATGGCATAAAAATTAAATAATTTGAGCTCGAAAAATAAAAAATGGAATTGGAACAATTTCCTATTTTAAAGGAATTTGAAGTTGTATTTTGTGATAAGATATCAGTATTACCACCTAAAAGATATTTAGATTTTAACATAGATATAATGTCATTTTCAACACTAGTATCATGAGCTCCATATAATATGAGTATCCCAGAATTAACGAAATGAACAATACAATTACAGGAGTTGCTATAGACAAAGGATATATTAATCCTAATGTATATCCTTGAAGAGTCCTTGTTTTGTTCGTGGGTGTGCTAGTAATATGATAATTTGTAATGTATTATTATTTTTTACTGTCATGCATGGATAAATTATAGTTGATGAATAGATAACCAACCATTGATGGTAGATAACTAGAAGAATGTGAGTTAAAAAAAAATAATTAGCAGACGAAAGTTTTTTCAGCCGATGAAATTTTTTTCTCGTTTGCATTGTAAATAACAGTTTTGTAATGGAAAAACATTGTTCAGTTGAATAATCGTTTAGATGAATCATTTTTGGGCCAAATAATCTCTGAGACCTGAAACTTGCACAATTTCTAGGTTTCTCTATTTTCGAAAGGTAAAATGGATGCCTTACACTACAAATCGACTGTCATACTTGATACCATTAGTTTCGTCATTGAAAATACTTTCCGTAGGTATATATTTTGTTTTGTATAGGTGACATCCTCTATTTTTATTTTTTTTTGTTTCTTAACATGTGTCAAGTTTTGTTTCATCTCTTTCAACATGTGGTGAAATGAAAAATATATAACTTTAAAAATACACCACCTAAAAAATTCAAACAAATATGGTGCACTTAAATGGAGTGTCTACTTCAAAAGGGTATTTGTATATTTTTAAATTTTATAGTCAATTGAGATAAAATTGGCGCAACCAAACACATGTTGAAAATTGACAAGGTTTCCCCATTGATCGAATTCAAATAAATATTATAATTAGTGTATAGATCCGTTAGTTACAAACTTATAGTCATTGCAATAGTATATTGTGTTTATATTGTTGTAAAATATTTTGTTTTTGAAAAACACAAGTTTAACAATGATTTTAGGGGCACAAACAAACATGTCTATTTTTTAGTCCTTTCATTTTATAAGGACACACTGTCAAACATTTTCTGAAACAACATATCAAATATCAATAAAAAAAAATTGAAAACATTATGAATAGAAAGCTAACATAATTCTCTAAAAGTTTTGTTTTTACTTGAAAGTGAAATTCTAAACGAAAATATCACTTTCGTTCGCCCAAAGTTGAAAAACATGAAAAAATCAAATTTATTTTCTCATAAGACCACCCAAAATAGACACCCATCTTCATGGATTCACCCATAACATTACTGCCTGGAAATATAATTGCATTTTAACATTTCACACATACATCCTACTATATCTAAAATTATTCATAAGAAATAGAGTAGGAACCTTGCACAAACACTGGGAAAACAAAAATGGAGAAGTTGTTCCTCCCAACCAACTTTTAGAGAAGCCAAAGTAATTGCTTCGTAACCCTCGAGCCTATTAACTAAACCACAAGAGAAAAATATCTTAATGCACCCTCTCTTGAATTGCACATATGTTAATCCCTCGTCTAATGCCAGCTTCCTGCTACTCATGGACATACTATTAAATAGTATTTTTCCTAGGACTTGGTCATTTACGAACCTCCTGCTCTTTAGAAACTCAATTAGGAGTGCAGACCTAATTTTTGGGGATGATTCCTACTACATATTGAGTTCTCACTCAGTGGTATTTTCCACTTGTGATTTCCGTATTGTGTTTCATCCAACACTCTTTAACACCTATATCCACTTTTTCTCTCCTTCGGCATATTTTATTAAATAGGGAATGTTTTATTACGAAATTTTTTATTCTTGACTTTCCTATAAAAAAATAAAAAAATAATAATCAAGGTATTTTCCAACAAAATAACAAATTATTAAATAGGGGGCTATTACATACACCTCCCCTTAAGAGATAACAACGTCCTGAGTGTTATAACCTTTGTTTTTATTCTTCCATGTTAGACTCTTGGAATAAGTCTTGATATGCCTCCTCCATATTACTTTCCATCTCCTAGGTAGCTTCTTTTGGACTAAGGTGCTTCCATTGCACATTTACCATTTTGATGGAACCTTTACCTGTTCAATGGTACGGTTATAGAGTAAAAGTTCTCTCCTGTCAAGAATGCACTCCAGTCCCACTTGGAACTCTCCATGTGGTTCCACCTGGATTACATTCGAATCAATGACATGAGAAACATCATGAACAAATATTTTCAATATAGAAACTTGAAACACGTTATGTTCTTTAATACTTGCTGGTAGGGCTAACTGTTATGCAATCGGACCTACTTTAGCTATAATTTCAAATGGCCTGCAATACCTAGGTGCTAATTTCTTCAACTTGCCCAATATCAAGGTACTTTTCTTGGGATTTACCTTTATGTATACATGATCTCCCACCTGCAACTCTCTAGGAGTTATTTTTAAGTCGACATAATGTTTCTTCCTGTCCTCGGAAGCCTTCAAGTTTTGTTGTACATGTTTTACTGTTAGTTCCATATATTCTAATAAATTAGGTCCTAGCATTAATCTATCAACAGGGATGCTCCATGATATTGGAGTATTACACTTATTCCCATATAAAATTTCAAATGGACTCATACGTGCAGAAACTTGGAAATTATTACTATAACCAAATTCAACCAAATGTAGGTAGTCTTCCCACTTACCTGGTTTCTCCATAAAATACGTCATTAGCATGTCCTATAGAACTCGGTTTACTCTTTCAGTCTTCCCATCCATTTGTGGATGATATGCAGTACTGAAATTTAACTGTGTACCCAATCCTTTAAATAAGGATTTCTAGAAGTTTTCTGTAAACTTCGCGTCTCTATCCAAGACTATTACCTTTGGTATGACATGTAACCTGGATATTTCTTTCATGAAGATGTATGCAATATTAACAACTTTGTAGGTATATTTTACAGGTATAAGATGATCTTCTTTGCTTAATTTTTCAACCACAACCATGATGGAATCATTTTTCTTGAAATTCTTGGGCAATCCAGTGATAAAATCCATACTACTGGTATCCCACTTCCATTCTGGAATGGGTAGTGGCTGCAACAACCCTATGGGATGTTAATAATCTGCTTTAACTTGGTGACATTCCATGCAATGAGATAAGTATTTAGCCACTTACTTTTTCATGTTTGTCCAAAATAAGTCCTTTATGATCATGGTAATCATTTTTTGATGCCCCGAGTATGGCATTTTAAGCAATTCATTTGTGACAGAAAATTTAATTTCTCTTATGCTAGGTATATACAACCTATTTTTATAAAAAAAATATTTCTTGTTAGTTTAAAATAAAGTCTATTTTTACTTCTTCTTGTTTATTTTTAGCAATCTTTTCTTTTAAGCTCTGATATTCGCCATCCGAATTTTCAGTACTTAAAATCTGATTTCCTAGATCGGAGTCATAGCTATTGCTTGCACACAGTAAATTCACATGACGACTTACAGCATCTGCTACTTTATTTTCCTTTCCATTTATATTTTTTATTTAGAAGTCATATTCGCTTAGAAAGGACAGACATCTAGATTTTCTTGCATTCAAATTCTATTGATGAAATAGATATTCAAGGCTTATGTTGTCTAAAAAAAGTAAAAACTTTTTTCCCAATTAAGTAATGTTGCCACATTTTTAAGGAGTGAATAATGGTTTTTTTCTGGATTCATAAGCTACAGCATAATTGTCTTGTAGTAAAAATCCACCTAAGCCTTCATTGCAAGCATCGGTAAATACGATGAAATACTTGAATGGGTCAAAAAATTTTAAGATTGGGCTGATGGTTAATAGGTGTTTTAATTTGTTAAAACTTTCCTCACACTTTTTAGTCCACTCAAACATTTTTCCTTTCTTTTGTAAAGAAGTTATGGGGTAGGAAATCTTAGAAAATACTTCTATGAACTTCCTGTAGTATGTAGTGATTTCCATAAATTATCTGATGTTAGATACATTTTTAGGAATTGGCCAAATCACGATGGATTTTACCCTATCTAGGTCGACTGAGATTCCATCCTTGGACACTACATGTCCGAGGTACTAAATCTTGTCTTGAGAAAGTCACACTTACTGAACTTTGAATAAAGTTTTTGTTCTCTTAACACTTGCAAAACTATATTAATATGTTCTTCGTTTTATTCTTCATTCTTAGAGTAGATTAATATGTCGTCAATGAATACAACCACAAATTTATCCAAATAGTTAATTAAGATGATCTTCATTAAACACATGAACGCAGTAGGTGCACTTTTCAACCCAAATGGAACTATGACAAACTCATAGGGATTGTAACGGGTCCTAAATGTTGTTTCAAAAATATATTCATCCTTTATTCGCACTTGATGATAAACCTCGCTTAAATCTATCTTTGAAAATATAGTTTCTTCGTAGAGCTGATCAAACAGATCATCTATCCAAGTAAGTGGGTATTGGTTCCTAATAGTCATTTTATTTAGTTTCATGTAATCTATACATAATCTTAGTGTACCATCCCTTTTTTTCACAAACAAGACTGGTGCTCCCTAGAGAGACATGCTTGGTCGAATGTACTTTTGGTCGACTAGTTCTTGGAATTGTGTTTTTAGCTCAGTGAGTTGTGTTAGCACTCAGAATCACACCCAAGGATGCGGAAAGGAGGACCCTAAGGTAACATAAGAACCAATTTAGGAAAGGGATTTGGATTCTCCATTTCCAGAGAGGGATCTCTCATAGGATAATTATCAAGGCCAGATATATTGTCACAGAACTAAATTCAAATATTGGTGGTTGAAACAAGGTGAAGACGTATTGGGATATGGAGTCACAAATCACCAAAAAACATAGAGTAGTTTTCATAGGAAACATTTGCAAAAGCAAGGTAGTACTTTGGTTACGGTCAATATGTTTTGGTTCTGGTGGGAAATGAAGAACAAAGATAGTCCATCAATACAGAGCACCAAAAAGATGAATTCTACACCGAATTTGGAAGAAACATTTGGTGAATGTCTAAAAAAATGGCCAGAGCAGAATAATATGAATTTTGAACCATTATACAGTAGTTAAGACATGAATAAAACATAACGGAAAGAAAAACAGGAAGTACATGCATGTAAATAAATGAATTTATATATTGTAAATGAGAAATACACATGAATTCTTGCATTCAAATAACCAACATTCATCTATGTAAGTTATATTCAAGCAAATCAAATTTCATAAACACAACAGTCTTACAGGTTCCAACCAACCCTTTCTCCCTTTGTAGAGAGTATACTTATAGTGTTTCATACCCCGAGACCGAACTCGAAATAGGGTCAAAATTAGTTAAAGACTGAAAAACAAACACTAACGTGGCACAAAACATAAATGACTTATGAAAAATATACTTTAAATCCCCTCCTGCATATCTCAATTGGTGATAGATGTGTGAAATATGAGAGATTTTATTATGATTGACCATGTTCCCATCAAAACCTGTGCCTTCATTTACTCTAATTCACCTCGAGCTCCTTAGGATATGATTTTGAAATTGATGAATAAGATAGTAAACTTCAAATTTCTAGAAAACTATACTCTAAATATTCTTTAAATGCTCCCAAGATGTGATAACTGTTAAAAAATGAAGGAATTTTTTCAATATTGTCTTGTTTTGAATAAAAACCTCTCTCGGTTTCATAAATTCATTCCCATTTGGATTCGATCCTCCAACACCATATCACTTGTGTAAAAATAGAGAGTGGTTTTTGTATATCAACCTATTCTGAATAAAACCCTCTCTCAGTTTCTCAAAATTCACCTTGGTTTAGCAGAAACAACTCTTGGAAGTTACTAGCTCAAAACACTCATTTTGAGAAAATTTGTCAAGATGCTTAAAGAAAAGTTTCTTTCTGCTTGTTGAATTATGTTATAAATAGTCTCATATTTATAATAATATTTTCAACCTTAAACCAACAGCACTTTCCTGCAAGGGAAAATTTCCAACCGTTGATCTATTTGGCTAAATACCACACGTGTATAAATTTGCTTGTGGCATAAAAAATCCACTCAGATTCTTAGATACTAACTTCCCTTCACATCCTCCCGGAGGAATATTTCCAAAACGTTGATTTGTTTGATTAAACCAACACATGCATTGAATTTTCCACCATATACAATTTCACTCATGTTTCAAAATATTAAACAACAAACACTTTCAATCTGTGGAATTAGTATGGGTGGTTGACCGAGGTTACTCTTGTCTCTCAGAATTCAGAATATTTGACCCATATCAAATTTCACTAATTTTAAAATTGAAACTGCTCTGTGCATGTTATCAATGTAGAATTTATTTTGGCCATTGGATGCAATTGAGTTTGATGTGAGCCATTTATTTTTTATTTAATTTGCAGGTGAATTGGCTTTCTTTTATTTTCGCTTGATGAAGCACTGTCAAATTCCTATTCCCTGGAGTCTTTGCAACCCACAATTCTATGTGTTTATGCATCAAAACCCATCACTATATTCATTCCATGAATACTCAATCCTTGGCGTGCAAATCTAAATTTTAGTTCTTGGCACCTGCTACAAATTGACACCATCAACTTGTCTAATGGTGATGCCAAGGGAGGTAAAAGATCCTAAATGAGTGCTTCCACCACAACAATCAAAAACTCATTTTCAGATTTGTCTTTGCGATTTGCTTGAAGTTCAATAAATCATGGAAAAAGTATGCATTTTTTGTCATTTGTGGAGATTCCAAAATAGATCCTGGATTGAATATATTAAAGCTCTTGTTCTCCATCACTCCCATGTAATTAAAATGAGGAACTTCAGTTCTAGGCTGAATGACTGTTTTTTGCCAGGACAATGTTTTGTCGTAACTCAATACAAATTTCAATTCCATTGTGTCAAAGAAATAATTATGAATTTTATAGTGTGCAAGAAATATATGCTTAGGCGCCTCCATTTATGCTTCCTCTACATGGTGAGCATTAATTATTCCCCTTGTAAATTTACAATGTCGTAGTATTCAAAATGTTGTGTAAATATATCCCACATGCAAAGGTGAGTTTCTATTTCGAATTGTTTATAAACCGCAATGGTTTCAATATGTCTCAAGGAACAAAGTGGTAGCTTGGTGTTTGGACTGTATCGATGGCATGCTTTGATTCGCTTGCTTGCTAACTTTGTTGGTTTGTTGATGTGGTAGGTTGGAGCGTGAGCCCATTTTTTGACTTTATGCCAAGCACTTTATACCAAGAAACAAAGTAACATGGTATTTCTTATGCATGCGCTTTAGCCCTGTACACCTTTTGGTAAAATATTCATATTTACTCTTTGGATTTATAAAAATAAATTTCATTTATTTTTATAAAACATAAAAAATTTCCCACTTTCCATAAAATACACTTTGTAAGCTCTGATAAGATTTATCCATGATGAGTAAATTTATTCCTTGATTATGAAATATTTCATTTTTAACAAGAGGCCTTTAACTCTTTTTGCTTTTCAAACCTTATTTTTCTTTACATTGTTTAAAATCTCTCCAACTACTTAGCACAAAAACAATGCTAGAAAGTGGCTCCAACTAGGGGTGATATCCTCTTTGTGAGGTAGCAAAGAACCCCCTAGAATAGGTGCTAAGTCCATTGGGAGGATCCAAAAACTTTCTGAAATACCCAACATGCTCTGCCCTGTAACCATCATTGAAACCATTATGTGAAAAAACCCTTGTCAACCTGTAACCTATCCATACTCTGAAGACTGAAACCAACTATAACTGCAAACTTCAACTTTTAAAATTGAAACTGAAAACAAACTAAATGAAATGCTCGCCATGTTGATTTTATTCACATTTACTTACCTACCCTACTTACTAAGCATCAATACTGATTCAAGTAAATTCTGAATTCCAATGAAGCCACTCAAGCAAATGATCCCATAAATAAACTTTATCCTCATGCTTAAGTGAAACCAGGACATAAAAACATACTGGAAAAAAGTTATGGTAAAACATTTAACCTTCATTGTAAACATGTAACCAACTACCCTCACTAAAACATGTATACATGTAATCAGCCATCGGATCATAATAGGAATGCTATCCTTCAAAAATTTATGTCATTATCTTACCATGAGAAGGCTGCTCAAAAAGTAACTCCCTTTGCAAATTGTCAAATTGTTTTTCAAAATATCCTTGACAATAATTCTCATGACAATTTTCAACCACGACATCCATGATTTCATTCAAAATTTCTGATTTTACTACTTCATCTTCTCTATATGTTTCAACATAAATATAATTATTTTCTCCAATATAATCAAACAAACAAATTTCTTTTTGATAAAAAAATTATGAATAGGAAAACCAAAAAGAAACATCGATTTGAGAGCCTTCATCTTCTTCTTTGTTGTCCAACTCTTCACTGCACATTGTTGGTTTTTCTATAGGCTGGGATTGATTGCATAATTGTTCTTCTTGCTTATCATCCATTCTAAGAAAGTTTATAACTTCATCCAGAATCTCGAATTTATGTTTTTTATTGAAAGCTTTATGTCTCTTTTTTAACCACTCAAATGAAGAAAAAAGAAAAAGACAAAAAATCACTTTCAACATGTTTAATGTCCACTATGTTTTCATCCTTCTGATTCTATATTGTAGTGATATTTTCTTCACTAACAGAACTTGTGACAGGATGATTGCATTCTTCAAAAAACAAATTATTACAACCATCTCCTTTCAAATCACTGGGTTGATCATATTCTACAAGAAAATAGGGCTTTATATATTCATGTAAATATTTAGGTGAAAATTGAATTTGATCAACATGCAGAGGTCTTCCTTCAATCATTATTTCAAAATATGATTTCTCTTTACTTGCAATATCAGAAAATGAACATGTGGAGGGACTACAAGACTGAGATTTTCCAAAACTATCATTTTCTATGTAATCAATCACATAAGTATTGTAACTTTGAATATATTGTTGTTGTGAAAAGGAATTTTACGATTGGGAAGGGGAAGCCTCTTCTTGTAACAAAATTTCAGAAGTTGAATAATATGAGGAAGAATTTGATTGACAGTCCCAACGTCTTTCTTGCTCACATATATAATGAAAAGAATGATGCAAATCGTCATCAGTTCCAGGAAGAGAGATATAACTGATTGAGACAGAACTTTGGTCTATGTCAACTTAAGTCAAGGAAGACAATACTAACTGTTGGGAATTTTCTTGAATATCATGGAAATTGGTTTTTCTTTATTTTTGAGCTAAGTATTCATGAAAGATCTCTAAAACCTCTTCATTGAAATACGGATCATCACAACACTCATCTTTCATATTTTCAATGAACTCTTTATCGTGTGTGCAACAATATTGAAATGAGAGCAGAGATGGATACTGATCTTTGAAATGTTCTTGAAATACTGTATGAAATTCTTTAAGGGAGGATAAACTCCCTGATGGTAATCCCGCATACCATGACCTAGCATTTTATTCTAAACTAGCCCTAACTAATTTCATTAAATATTCCTCATGCCATCCAACCCCCAACTTATGTATATGTTTATGAAATCTAAACAAATGAATGGAAGCATCATCACCCTTTTGATCCTTGAATATTGGAAGATATGTTTTCCAAGCTACAAGAGGTATTCAATTGGGATAACCATGAATGATATAAAATTCATAGGAGCATACCTTGCAGGTCGAGAAGTCATCTTGATGGTGGAGAAACTAAATCAAATCCTCAAACTTTGCAACCCCTGTTTGATAGGGGAGCTTCCATAAAACATTCTGAAGAATTGATTCTTCGCAGATGGAGTTGCCAGGTGAAAAGAGACATATCCTTCTTGATGATTAACCATTGTTTCACCATCAACAGTTAGTTCTAAACATTTCATTCATATCTAGGGAATATTTGAAACCTCTCCCCATATCTTTCTTCCTGACCATCGGTCTCCCCAGTGGAGTCACCTTCTAAAATATTTAAGTGAAGTTTCCAGGGAAGATAATACAACCTTTTTCACATGCATGAGACTTTTTTTCCCACATAAACCCTTTCTCCTTATAATATTTGTCTCTTTTTTCGAGGGATGATTTTCAATTTTTTCCCCAGCAACGGTGCCAGTTTGTTAGCACTCAGAATCACACCCAAGGTTGCAGAAAGGCAGACTTTGAGGTAACAGCAAAACTGCTTTAGGAAAGGGAGATGGCTTATCCTTTTCCAAAGAGGGATCTCTCACATGATATTTATCAAGGCCAGATATATTGTCATGAAATGGAATTCAAATATTGGTGGTTGAAACAAGGTGAAGACGTATTGGGCTATGGAGTCACAAATCACCAAGAAACACAGAGCAATTTGCACAGGAAACGTTTGCAAGAGCAAGGTAGTACTTCGATTATGATCGATATGTTTTGGGTATGGTGGGAAATCAAGAATAATGACAGTTCACAAAGCACCAAAAATATGAATACTACACCGACTTTGGAAGAAACATTTGGTGAATGTCTAAAACAATGGCCAGAGAATAAGAATATGAATTCTGAACTAGTATTATCTAGTTAAAGGCATGAATAAAACATAATGTAAATAAATAACAGGAAGTACATGCATGTAAAGAAAATAAATTACAGACTGTAATTGAGAATTACACATGAATTGTTGCATTCAAATAACCAACATTCGGCTATGTAACTTGTATTAAAACAAATTAAAATTTCATAAACACAATAATCTTACATGTTACAACCAACCCTTTCTCCCTCTACAGAGAGTATACTTATATTGTTTCAAACCCCAAGACCGACCTCGAAATAGGGTCAAAATTAGTTACAAATTGAAAAACAAACTTCTAAGGAACTCTAACATGGTACATTTTCCACGATTTACACAAAATAGAAATACGATGGGGGCTGCTGAAAAATAAGCTTTAAATATCCTCTTGCATATATCAGTTGGTGATAGCTATGTGAAATATGAGATACATTATTTTTGCTGACCATGTTACCATCAAAACCCATGTTTTCATTTACTCTGATTCACCTCCATCTCCTTAGGATCTATTTTTGAAATTGATGACTTGGACAGTAAACTTCAAATTTCTGGAAAAATATACTCTGAATATTCTTTAAATGCTCCAAATCTATTATATCTATGTAAAAGTGGAAGGATATTTTCTAATATTGGCTTTCTCTAAATAAAAACCTCTCTCCATTTCGTAAAATTCACTCCCATTTGGCAGAAACAATTTTTTGAATTTAATGACTAAAATAATCATTTGGAACCTGAAAATTTGGCTTCAATCCTCCCAAACCATATCACCTATGTAAAAAATAAGAGAGGTTTTTGTATATCAACCTATGTTGAAGAAAAACCTCTCTTGGTTTCTCAAAATTCACCTTGGTTTACCAGAAACAGCTCTCGGAAGTTACTCTCTCAAAACAGTCATTTTCAGAAAACTTGTTGAGCGCCTTAAAGAGATTTTTCTTGCATCCTTTTGAATTTATACTATCAATAGTTTCATATTTATACTAATATTTTCAACCTTAAACTGACAGCACTATCTCGGGTGGGAAACTTTTCGACTGTCGATCTATTTGCTAAATATCACATGTGTATCAATCTGCTTGTGGCATAAAAAATCATCTCAGCTCCTTAGATACTAGATTCCCTTCACATCTTCCCGGTGGAATATTTCTGAAACATTGATTTGTTTTATCAAACCAACATGTGCATTGACTTGTCCACCATATACAATTTCACTGATTTTTCAAAAGATTAAACAACAAACACTTCCAATCTACAGAATTAGTATGGGTGGTTTCCCGGGGTTACTCTTGTCTCTCGACCATCAGAATATTTGATCCATATCCAATTTCACCAATTTTAAAATTGAAAATGTTCCATGCATGTTGTCAATAGGAATTTATTTTGGCCATTGGATGCAATTGAGTTTTATCTGAACCATTGATTTTTTATTTAATTTGCAGGTGAATTATCTTGGTTTTATTTTTGCTTGATGAAAGATTGTCAAACACCTATTTCCTAAAATATTTTCAAACCACAATTCTCTTTGTTTATGCAGTATAAGCCTCATTGCTAGATTTATTCCCCGAATACTCAATGCTTGGTGTGCACATCTTACTTTTAGTTCTTTATACCTGTTGCAAATTGACACCAGCAACTCGTCTAATGGTGACACCAATGGAGGTAAAATATCCTAAATGAGTACTTCCACCACAACAATCAACAACCCAATTTTGGATTTATCTTTGTGATTCGCTTGAAGTTCAATAAATCATGGAAAAAGTATGCATTCATTGTCGTTTGTGGAGATGCTAAAACAGGTCCTGGATTGAATATAGTAAAGCTCTTATTGTCCATCACTCCCATGTTAATATAGTAAAGCTCTTATTGTCCATCGCTCCCATGTAAAGCTCTTTTTTTCCAGGACAATTGTTTTGTCCTTTCCCAATACAAATTTCAAGTCCATTGTGTCAAATAAATAATTAGGCATTTTATAGTATGCAAGAAAGATCTCCTTAGGCGCCTCCATTTTTTCTTCCTCTACATGGTGAGTGTTAATTATTCCATTTGTAAATTTATTGTGTCGTAATATTTAAAAGGTTGTGGAAATATATCTCACATGCAAAGGTGAAATATATTCCACTAGTAACCTTTCTTTTTGTACCTGTGGATAACTATACTAGCCACTACTTATCAAACTTCTTAGGAACGAAATTTCATAAATCAACTAATCTAGGTGAAATATAAATTAGACTTGCACCTGGATCAATTAATATAGAGATATGTTGATTGTTTATCTTACCTTCAAATTTGACCATGAAAGTCCAATGGTCTACTTGATTATTTTTTAGTGCAGCACAGATTTTGGGAATGCTTCTGGACATATCCCCAACTGCAACTATTTCCTGGATAGAATGGAAATTAAAATTCTGCTTCCTTGATGGGAAATATTTAAATTAGTGGTTCTCTCCACACTCCCAACATTTTAAGGGTTTTTTTGTGTTGGGTTTTTATTAGAAACAGTTGAGGGTACTGCAGAATCTTGAAATTTAAAACAATTGTAATTATTACCCTGATACCCTCTATGATTATTTCCCATGCTTTTATGGAACTTATTTTGTTTTCTTTTAAAATAAAAATATTTGGCCTTTTATTTTTCTAAGATGGTATACTTTCTCTTTTGTTCTTGTTTTGCTCATAACAGAAGTTGGCCTTCCTCATCACTTCCTCCAATGTCTTTATATTGGCATATTCAATCTATTCTTTAAACATTAGGGGAAGGAAGCTAAGGAAACGTTGTATCCTTGGCTTCTCATCAATTATGTAGGGGAAATATCGAATCAAGCTTAATAACTTCCTACATAGTTCTTTCATTGTCATGGCCCCTATCCTTAGTTCATAAAAAATTTTATCTTTTTCTTCATCATAATGTTTAGATAAATGTTTTATTTTAAATAGATTCTTAAAGTTTTCCAGGTTACGTACCTTTATTGTATACCCTTAACTTTCTTTATATCTTTCCACCATATATATTCCCTTCCAGTCATAATATAAATGACCATTTTTTCTTTCAACTCAACTTAGTAAATATAGTTCTGGAATTACTTTTCCATATTGGACAGTCAGGCCTATGCCTCCTCACCCATCTCAATTTCCCCATTAAACATGGGTGGTTTAATTATTTTGAATTCCCTATAGATTTCCTCATAGGGTCTGTACTTCTTCTTCTTTTTATTTTCATCACTACTTTCTCTTGACTCTTGAGTTTTTCTGTGATGTTTAACTAGCTCTTAACTTGAAGTGTCAAGGTTATGGTTGGAAAATTATAGCTTCCTACCCTTACTTTTAATGTATGGGGAAGTTTTAGGCTGTTCTTGATCGAAATACTTACTTTTATATTTTTCTTTATTATTGATTTTTTCTAATAAGATAGTGTTCATTTATTCTTGACCCTTCATAATTTGCTTGTTATCTTCCTTAACCTTGCTTAATTCATATCTTAATTCATTCACGGTCCTTTTTAATTCAAATTTATTGTCCTGAATTTCATTTAGATCTACCCATAACTCTTCATACATTAGATTACCCTCTTCATTTAAAGTTTGTTTTGGGCGACATTGCTCCTATGCAGATATTCCCGCATCTGTCATATCTCTTGTAAAATATATTTCTACTTATCTTTTCTATGTAAGATAATTTTCAAGACAATAAACATGAGTAAGTTTGTTGTTTTCTACAGCAATTTTGTGTTGATCCTATTCAGGCCTATTGCTGAAACTATGCTCTGATACCATATGCAACATACCTCAAATTTCAAATATAAAAAAAAATTCTATAACCATATATCTTTAAAAATATTAATAAAAATTACTAATTGTTATGAGAAATACAAATAAAAAGAATCCCTGGCCATAATTAATGGTCAAATTCATTCTTTCATATTCAGTTTTGGGCTTCGGGGCCACTGTAATAGTTGTTTTGCCATTGACAGATCTAGTCTACAACCAGAATAGTCATTTCCACACTAAATTGAATTTTTCGCCTTCCGACAGAACTCTGAAATTGGAAAATAAACATATCGATACATTCATTTTACCCCTTTCTACCTTCTACATTCCGCACAAGATTTCCACACAGTTGATCCTTGTGGAGTCAACCCTAACCGTCGATCTTGATTTGATGCAAAGATTCGATCCTATAAACTCCAAGTCTTGTTACCTAAATCTTTCTCATTTCTGCGTTTCGCATTCTGCCTCAAATTTTCGCCTTTTGAATTCCTCCTTTCCACCTTTTGTTGCGGACCTTGGAAATCAGAAACTTCATAAAATCATCACTTGGTCTTTCGAATTTCCACTTCCTCCATTCTACCTTTCCCTGCAGACCTCCGAAGTAGGAAACCTCATAAAATGATCACTTGGTCTTTTAGCTTTCCTCCTTTTGATTTCCTCCTTTCCGCCTTTATGTTGGGCCCCGAAATTGTCTTTTATAATGATTTTATTTATAATAATTTCCTGGCCTATTTATCAAAATCTAATACATTTATCTTTAATTTTTCTATCTTTTACTATGTTTTCATCAATTATAACTTATAAATGTAAAATAAGTTTAATTCATCATTTTTTATGTGTTATTGCATTTAATGCGCATTTTGGCACTCCATCCAGCCCCTTCTTTCGGTCCTAAGTTCTGCACTGAGTTTTAATGGCATGTTTCTTCTTAGGTTCTTGGTTTGTTTTATCCTCGCCTTCTATTTCTCACCGGTCATATTGATCCTGCATATGCAAATCAATACATATTCAATTATCAAACAAATAGATAATTGAAAAATCAATATATTAATATCATCGTTTAAGATATTCATAAATTTAAGTTGTAATAAGTTTTAAAAAACATTGATTTAAATTTAATAAGAAATGAAAATATTAAATATTAAAAAGAGAAAATGATTTAAATATCAAAAATGTTGTTACTTTATATAAGGGAAATCCATTAAAGTTAAACATTATGTGGCTTGTAAAAATGAATGGTTGAAAACATAAAAGAGACCATATGAAGTATTTAACCATATTTAATATTTTTTATATTATAGATAATTCGTTTGGTTTGTATGCATATCATACAAACTAATGGATTGATTTTATATACAACATACAAACTAACGCATTCCTTTTATGATTAATGCAGGCCGTAAAGGGATGTATAGGCACGCGAATATGGGGGATTAATGCACGCCATGAATAAAATGGAGGGGCACAATGAAAACACATAGTCACAAAATGGATGGTGATGCAGCCCAACCATAATTAAACCTAGCACCTAACCAATAGAATTCAGCCATGAATTAAGCTTAGCATCCAGCTTGTTATGCAACATGTCCAGCTCGCTTTTCAGCTTTCGATCCAGTTCACGACGCAAATCACCACTCAGTTTGTTAGTTAGATTGTGTGTTGTTGATAAAATATTTCAAGCATTAAAAAGTTGAAACAATCTGCAGATTGTTTGTTATCCACGTGCTTGAATAATGAAGAGGATCCCATTCTAGAAGGATTGTTGTCACGCTCCTTTGCTTAATAGCTCAACACCAGTCCATGTGTTTAAATGAAAGAAATATCTCATTATAGAAGATCGCCATTGTGTACATTGCCCTTGCTTGAAACCACTCCAACAGAATGCTAAAGAAGTAGCAGGTATACCACATCATGCCACCGTTCACGCTAAAGGAGAACCATCGTGCAAGGGAGAAGGAGAAGTGTTGTGTGTTGGAATTCAGTTAGTTGTTTTTAATAATGATTGACTATTTTAGGAGTGGTCAACCAGTGAAATGGTCGACCTTCTCATCCTTCTAAACATTATATATATCTCCCTCCACACGAGAGCTTGGCAGCTAGTCACCGGCGTATAGACTCTGTAAATATTGTTCCTCATTTTAATATAAGTTGCATTCTTGCTGTGTATGATCGTGTTCGTATAAGTTCTTAGACGTATCCTCTGATTGCTGAGAAGGGCCCCTCAACAACCGAAGGTTCTATTTGTACATATTCAGCAGTTTCCTTTCGTTTTTGCAGATAAGTAATTTTGTTTTTTTAGTTTTCCTGTAGATGATGTTTTGTTGTTGATAAGCTGTAATTTTCCTGTGTTTTTATGTGATCTATGCATTCGAAATAGATATGGCTGGCCATTTTCATTTATGTTTAGTTTATCTCTTAGTCTTTTATTTACACTATTCATCCAGATTGCTTTCCAGTCTATTTTTCAGCATCTCATATTTCTGATCTAGATTAGTGAAATTTTTGTTTTGATTTATCTTTACGTTTGTATTTTGTTCTCGCTTATTATGGCATTGTATTTATGTTTTACATTCATTGTTACAATTAGATACTACACAAAGCTCTTTTAATTCTTTTAATATGGCATTTCATTAACAAACATTAACTCCCAGGTTTTATATGTGATAACCTTATGAGAGTATGATGTATAAATATATATATTTAATATATGAGATAACCCATAAATTGAATCAGTTTGACTTCAGTTTTTTTTTTAAATCACATACATATAAAAATGCATACCTATAATCTTATATTCAAAGAGGAAGAGCTTTGAAGTATTTGTTTAAGAAATAAAACTTGATTTTTATTAGAAATTTATTTTAAGACTCGATTTGTAATTTGTAGGTTTTTTTATAGATTGAATATAAATTATTTGTTTTATATTATAATATGATTATGAAATAGGAATAACTTTATGTATTAAAGTAGAGCGTAATCAAAATTTATATTATATGTTATAGAATTTAGTTTAAAGTAGTAAAGTGGAATTTAGCTTGTAATTTGGAAATTTCTTTAGTTGATAAATTTTAATAGTTTAGGGTCTTTTGCAATTGTAATTAATTCGCAATATAGTTTGTGATATAGTTTTTAGTTGGTAACTCAAGTTGTAAATTAATTTGTATTTTTATATAATTTGTAGTGTGGGATTGTTTTTAAAATGCTTTCTGAATGATAATTTTGAGTCTTCAAAGAAAGTAACCAATCCATATTTTAGTTTCATTTCTTCAAGCTATTGTATTTCGGTTCGTAAGGTATACTAGGAACTAGTTCCAATCCAAGTTTAATAAGTTCATTTTTATTAGATGCATTAGTTTCATTTTGAAATTTCTCATAGCTTAGTTTAATATAAGTTTGCTTTTCAAATTCATAGATTAGTTTCTAATTAGATTGGATTTGTTAAACTAGTTTGCTTACATTAGTTTATGATTCGTCGCAAAGTATTTGTTTACACTTGGTCTTTAGATTAGTGTTTCAATTTGCTTTATATGATTGCATAAGTTCAATAACTAGAGTAGGATAGT
This sequence comes from Pseudotsuga menziesii, assembly GCA_001517045.1. Classification (NCBI taxonomy): domain Eukaryota; kingdom Viridiplantae; phylum Streptophyta; class Pinopsida; order Pinales; family Pinaceae; genus Pseudotsuga; species Pseudotsuga menziesii. Next base: position 117,872 of record LPNX010271663.1, on the reverse strand, counting down.
TGGTGAGTTTTCTCTTTTGGAAATATAGAGTAGTTTCTCTCATAGAATAGATAGATTAGTTGCTCTTTTCACTTGTAGCATAATTTCCTGTTTTATAGTAATTAATTTCATATTTGCTTTCGTAATTAATTTCAGTATTTTTTTTCGTAGTTAATCACATGGTTAAGTAGATTCTCATCCTTGCATAAGCATATAGTTCATGCATTCATGAAATAGTTTAGTTGATTTATTTCCTGTTCTGAATAGTTAAATTTACTTTCATTACATTAGATTGCTTTCGAACCAAGTGACCGTTTTCGTAGATTAGTTGTTGCAATTTCATTTCATAGAATAGATTAGCATAGCATTAGACAAATTTGAATCTCAGTTATTAATCTGTTTCCTGCCTTTATAGAATAGATTAATACAACATTAGATTAGATTTGAATTTATAGTTACTTTTCAAGTCTTTAGGTAATTCTATGTTTTCATATATAGATTAAATTCTTGCATTTAACTCATGATAGTCATGCATGTAGATTAAAATCATATAGTTGCATGTCATCACATTTGCATATTTAGTTAGCTTAGGTTAGTTCAAGCCTTCAATCCTACACATATAGTATTTTCATCTCACAAGCTCCCTCCCCGGGTTGACAATTAAGTGTTGAATTAGATTGTGCATATTTTTCCCAACATTTTGGTGCCGCTGTCGGGGAGTGTTGTAGTTGATTTTACCACACATAGTAGATCACACGTTTATGGCCTTCCCTATCCCTCTGCAGACTCTTTGGACCCCATGGATCATTTTTGTACCTTTGATGTTTCCAAGATCATCCCTAAAGACAATCATTATTTGGTGTACACGACTTTTAAACTCTTTCTCACATCTACACGCGGATATAACCCTTAAACCCACATACATCAGGATGTGTGCAAAAGGACAAATATTTTTGGAGTTTTCCTTGATGTGGATCCGAGTTACTTGTCTCCTGGCCTTCCATATGCCTTGATAACGCTCGGATTTGACCTTCCATTACCCCAGTGAAGCACTATATAAGGAACCCTTTGGATACATTGAAGAGGAGGAATTGAAGAGAAAGAAAACTATAATCCATTGTTGTCGTAGCTTGCTTATACTTGAGTCTGCATCCCTTTGTCCCTTGGAGAATTTGGTGTTCTTCCCAAGCTTTCCTCTTCTTGTGAGCTTGCTTTCGAGAGATGGAGGATTGAGGTGGTGGAGGCCTAGGTGGAGGACTCAGTTTCTCTGATTCACAAACATGCCGATAGAGGTTGTAATTCATGTGATTTTTATTAATACAAATATCTTCTCCTATCCAATGATGTAAATTTAAATGAATATTGAATCCATGGATGCTTTTAATTGCTTATACATTATTGATTATATATGCTAGAGTAGGTCTAACACCATTATATAGTATGCTTGTCTTGTTTGTTGTTGTTGAGAGAGCAAATTGTTAACACAAGAAAAATTGGAAAAAGATCAACGAGGATCTACATCAACCGTCTGGAATAAGGTGTGTCTCGAGATCCTTTAGTATTAGATTTGTTATTTCTCTTGCATATTGGGAAGGGATTGATTTCTGCAGTTACTCTGTCTGTTGTGGTACACCCCAAGCCATAGGAATGTTTCTCCATAACAAAATTGGCGACTCCGCTGGGGATGTTCCTTGTGTTTCTTTGGGGTTTGGGGGCACAATGTGCTTAATATTATTGACTTGCTCTTCATTTCTCCCTGTTTCTGTGTCAAATTTTATAGTATGTTCATCCATTGACACTCCCCTTTATTTGTTTGACCCTTGGATTGCTTTTTACCATTGCATTCTCTGTATACACAGGTTTTTGGCCAAAAGTCACATACATACATAGATTTTTGGCCAAACTTTCACGTATACATGTAGGTTTTTGGCGAAAATCCGCGTATACATGCAACATTTTGGCTAAAAGTCGATACATATGCAGCTGTTCTTTAAATAGTCATGTACATCCTCCCTTTTGGTGAGATTGATGTTGTGGGAAATTGTTGGGTGGGTTGTGAGTATGATTGAGTCTTCCTTGGTTCTGATGTTGTCTGTTGGATGCTTCTTTTCTGACCAGAGACTACCTTTTCATTGATTTTTCTTTGATAGTAGTTTGAGTCATTTATCCTTCTTGTTTTTCCATTAGTGTATTACTCTTTTTTGTCTTGGTGTCTTGTCAGGCTTGTGTTTTATACTTGCTACAGGGACTGAGAGTTTTAGATGAGTTTTAATGCATTTTTCATTCTTTTATATTGGAAAATACAAAGTAGTTGCACTTTTAGTTGCATCTTAGATATGGATTTGAGGAGTTACTTGCATTGGATTTCTTGGATGAGAGTTGTATTTAGGATTTGATATAGGAAGGATTGCATTGACATCAAAGGAATGATGTTTTATGCATCTCATGAACTGGTATACCCTGTTTTTTATTTGACAAAGATTGCACTTAGCATTGTTTGTTATGGTGTGCATATTTACTTCACTGCTGAGTCAAAACTTCATTAGTTGCATGGCCATTTCCCTTTGAGTAATCATAGCCATTAAAATAAATGCATAATAAAATGAATTACACTCTTTTCTTTTATAGGGTGCATCAACAAGATTAGGTTTTAGAGTCTTGGAATAGTTCATTGTGAGTTAATTCTCCAAGACTACTAAACAACAACAATTAGGTGTCTATTCAGGTGAGATAGTGAAATCCTTGGTATAATTAGTGTTTCTCAGGGCCCTCCTCTTACACAGGAGTTAAGCATGAGGTAGTGCACACGATTGTGATTGGAATGACCCTTGGTCACTTTCTGTGGGCACCAGAGATATTTCCAGGATCGTATTCGTATTTGGGAGCTCTTTTGAGTTTCGGGCTTTGGTACCCTGCCCATACGGTCGATCCCACCTATGACTGTCCGCCTGAGCATTGGGGTTAGTGTAAGAAGATGAGGGACCTTTTAGATGCAATCCTAGTTTTCAAAAACAAGATCACGTTAGCAAAAAATACAACGCATTTCTGCTACATAGCACTTGCTATGGTTCAACCCGAGCCTGAGATGTCATGGGACATGTAGGATAGGAAACCATATCGCATACGCGTTATATAACTACAAAACGGGCTTGCAATATGTAGTTATAAAACGCGTACGTGATTTGGAAAACAAAAAATAATTTAAATACACAGGCCCGAAACCCGCGGCCCATTTTACCAATCAAGAACGTGAAATCGAAGGCCAATTGGAGTTTTTTGGAGCAAGTTAACTGCTTGGGATTGCTGGAGGGGCTGATTTAGGTTGAGGGGAGGAGATTTCACTGGTGAATTGTCATCCAAAAAGGTAATTCAATCACCCAAAGCATTTTTTTTTGGTCAATTTTTAACCTATAATTTTGTTTTTTAATAGAATAATCAACCCAACAACTCCCAAGCTAATGTTTGATGGATTCAAATTAAAATAGGCTATAAGAATCAAAAACATCATGTCTAATAGATATTCAATGTTCCAAAAGGCTAGAAATATATAAAACAAACACAAGTATAATCCCAATTTGCATAGAATTTGATGGACAATGCAAAGTTTGAATTGGGATACTAGTGAGAGTGCCCACCTGTAACATGCATAGTCAAACCTTCAAATGCAATGATTGTTCTGGAATTAACACAAAGTGCAATAAAATTTAGCAATTATATTCATAGATAGGTGAATGCCAACATTTTAAGATACATAGTGAATGAAGGATCCAAATGTAACAACCAAAATAATCATCAAAATGGAAGAAAGACGAAATTGTGATCAAAATATGCAAGTTGGACCCTCATCTTGATCAAAATTCCATATTTAACAATCCTTTGACACAATAAAAAACACATATTACTATATAAAGGGATTGTATATTCTAGAAGAATATCAATACTCAACAATACCATGTGAATCCATTGACCTATTCATTCTGAATGTCCCATACATACATAGAGTCATATATAACAACTGGAGTAAATTTATAAGCTATAAAATCTCACAACAACATTTAATTCAAGAGATCTACTTGATCCTGAGAGTTGAATGAACGACAATTTATAAAGTCATAATCACCACGAAATGTTGAGGAAAGGTGACCACTCCATACATCATATGCCTGAAATGTGGATTGGTTTTTTACATAATGTCAACTTTTTGACATTTGACTACCCATATCCCTAGATCTAGCAGAGACATAAATGACTTTACTCAAATAGTATGTGCCCCTGCATCACTAGGTTTATCAACCATTTTTTAAAATAGCAAAAACAATGGGTAATATATTTCTACATGTCGAGTCTCTAAGCTCATCTACAACCAATTGTAGTCCAGTCAACAAATTCTCCATTTTCCATGTAACTTTTGGTTGGTTTCCATGGTTATACAACAATGGAAATGGTGAACACCCATGAACTACCTAGAGTGCGTCGTGAGAGTGTTCCTAACCATGATCAAGCCAATTATATTTAGAGGATATGGTGGAAGCCCTGTATCAACCTTTTTCTTGCCTCACATGTCCTAATAGTCCCTTGCCCCTTTCTTTTACATATCCAAGGGACGTAAAGGCCAAAACTTGTCAAAATAGCACTCCTAAATTCAAAGAAGTTTAAACCCAAGTGTGCATGGAAAAGTCACCAATGAGGGTGAAAAAGTTTCTTAACTTCTAGAAAGAAGTTGAACGAAACTCGCTATTTAATTGTTAAATGTTTAATTTTAAGTTTTAAATGTATGTAAGTGAATGCCATTAAATTGCTTGTAACTTGAGTTTTCCTTAATTTACATTTTCAATTTTGAAGAGATGTCATTATATACCATGTATACGTTTCTAATGATTTCCTTATTGATTTTTTTATTGCAGTTGAGGCTATGGACACCAATGCTGAAATATTGATTAAGCTTGCCCAGTTGATAGGTCTCAGTACTGCTTTTAGTGGTGGTGATAGGATTCGAAATTCACTTGCATCCACTTTGGATGCAATTGTTTAGACTATTACATTGTCAAGCAACATACTATATGATATTACTTCATATAGAGAAAGAAAAAGACGTGAGTACGTTGATGGGCTTAGCTACAGTGCAATAAAAAAGTTGAAAATTACCAAAGAGCATATATTTTCATTGTTTAGGGACCCTCGCACGGGGCAAATCCCAAATGCAAATAGGCCACATATCTCTATCGAGTGGTGCACATATCAACCATTTGTTGATAATTGGATGGACATATGGTATATGGTTTTTGATATGCCACCACACAATAACAGGGAAACCCCCTTGTATTTCCTTCGGAAGATGTATGCAGAGTTCGTGTTGGGTAAACACATAAACTATTTTGATATATTGGCATTTCAGGGGATCGGTGGGGGGATTCCACAAAACCGAACCAATTCCAGGCTTCGATATGTTGATCACCCTATCCCCGCACCTCATAGGTAGTTTCCTGGGCCGGATGTCCCACCTGTAGATCGTGTTATTCCACAGACACGTGATGCATTTTTTAGTTTGGCACGGGCCGTTGTTCGCCATAGCACTCTGGTTCAATATATGGGTGAGGAAGGGACATCTGTCCCTGGTTTGGTACATACACCAGGTTGTCATGATGAAGGACCATATTCTAGTGCAGTACCACCCACTCACTACTACATTTCGATCCAAAATCCGACGGTTACTTTCGACGGCGCATGGATTTTTTCTTTTAAACCTACAAAAAATCACAAAGATATTTTTTTTTTTTGTAAATGTGGCCAGACGCGTCGGTTAAGCGACGGCACTTGAGGAAGCGTCACTTAAGCGACGGCGCTGACAACAACCAATTTTAACTTTTCTCTTCGAATCGAGCTCTCTTCTTTTTGTTAGGGTGGAGGTAACTTCGCAGAAGAAAAGAATGCGGACTCAATGCTTTGCAAAACAGTCTGTTGACAACAACCATTTTTCACTCACCTCTTCATTCATTGTTGAGTGAATCGAGTTCTCTCCTTTGTGTGAGGGTGGTGAATGCCATCTCAACTGTTGCGTGAAACGAAGAATTCTAGTTGGGCTGAGATAGGGCAATATCCCCCATCGGATAGTAAGCTCTACTGTTGCTTTCATAACAGCATAGTCTTGAAAATTAATGCTTTCATGTCCATGGAATTGGCATGGAAGGATGAAGCCAATGTGTAGGAGAGACGTAGATCTCGAGCCACATTGGTCTGCCCTGAAGAAGATAACTTGGATAACGGACTTAGGGCTTGTTCCGATGTGTCTTGGTGATTGCTCTCTTGAACATGGAGTTGGTCCAGTGTCGAGGGTTACCTTGAACCCTAAGTTGGTGTGACCTTTGTGTTAAGACTGCTTGTTATTCAAATCCTGCTTGTTTGGCGGGAGTCGACCAGGGGTGTCAAGAGTATCTAAATGGGGGGAGGTGGTTTATTGAGACGCTGACAGACTGATGTAGATGGGTAGCTTCCACAAACGAGCAAGCAACCTGACCAGAGTTATTAGTAGTAGCTATGGCCTTTGAGGAACAATAGGTGAGGTAAAGGGGCAATCCCTCTCTGCTGAAGATCTGCAATTCATAGTATCCAATGCGAAAGGGAAACGAGTTTGAATATGGTTTCAAACCTGAAGGAGGGGCTTTCTTTGAACAAGGACTTCAAGGCAGTGGCTCATGCTCAAAAGCTTTTGTTTTCTTTTCTCCAAGCTCTGATGGTGCAGTGAAATCAAGCTTAACCTTAGATTTTCTCTAAAGTGATACTCTCTTAATATCCAGCAACTGATTGCTACTTGGATCCCCAACAACTAGCCACCAACCTTCTTCTTTTGGTTTGGGATACCTGGGTGCATCAACTAGACCTAATTCCTGTCTTCTTTCTAGATCTCTTTCAAGAGTAACTTGCAATGTAACATTTTCCCCGGCACTCACATCATCACTCTCTAATATATCATATGCTAGATGAATGTTTGGAAAGCGGTTACAAAAACGATCAATGTCCAACAACTATGAATCTAACATCTGCAATAAATCACGTCTTTCGTCATCCTCCATCTCAACTAAATCAAAAACCGTCTCAATGCTTTTACCTGTATTTTCTTGGCACTTTTTGGCAAGTTCCTTAGTAAAATGTGGAAGCTGCAACAAGACAGAATCACGCTCCCAAAGACCCTGGGTAACCATCTGGGTCAATTCCATTGCTGCAAGAGCTGGGTTCAACCAACCATTAAAGGGGCAATCCCTCTCTGCTGAAGATCTGCAAATCAAAGTATCCAATGCGAAAGGGAAACGAGTTTGAAGATGGTTTCAAACCTGAAGGAGGGGCTTTCTTTGAACAAGGACTTCAAGGCAGTGGCTCATGCTCAAAAGCTTTTGTTTTCTCATTTGTTTTTTTTTCTAACTCTCATATTGATACCCTACCACCATTGGACTTTTTTTTGCAATCAGTTAATCCATCAAGTTTTGTTGTCTGGTCTTTCTGAAGATGGATTTGCATTGACATTACGAAGTTGTAAAATCTTTTGCATTAATAGATCCACTAGTCACATATCCTTTTTTATACAGGTAGGCAAAAATAAACATTCTGAGAGATTGCTTGCTGAAATTGGTTAGTAATATCATTTTTTGAGTTTACTGGATCAATATGTGATTTAAGGTTTAATCCATGCATTTGGTAAATCCAATATTTTGATTAGTCCATTGTTGTCAACCCTCTTTATCACAAGTGGATAGGAAATTACAAACTTACGTCGATGTAATATTCTGTTGATTGATTGTGCTTTCAGGTGCTTTTATATGGTGGACAAGTTATATCATGGAAAAATGAACGTGGAGAAGAACTGCTATTTTTGAGCAACAAGGTATGAAAGCAATATTGGTTGTATTAGTTTTGTAGATACATGTACTTTCTAGTAGCTACTATTATTATCTTCATTCTATTGAAATATTCACATGCCTATTACGGATGCATGTCAGATCTACCATGCATGAATACAGTTGAAATCATGCTAGGAGAGATCTTGTGCCTAACATGTTGGGGCTTTGGTTTTACTTAATTTTTGGGCATTGATCAAGACTTAGAGTTGTATTGTTTCCTCTATTTTAGTTATTTAAAATTTGTGAATGATTGCAATAGCATTTTCTCAAAATAGGCATGTTATGCATGTTCTTGGTACAAGGTTTTTCCTCCTGCAACCTGCTAGTTTCAGTCAGATATTTCTTGTAAGCATTTTCCTCATGTGTCTTTGTTTTGTGTGCTACTTTTTCCATGCAGGTATCTGATGTGCACTTCTCTTCAATCCTCAAAATAAAACAATATATATATATATATAATTTTGTAGAGATAATTCTATTTAAATTTTAGACTAGCTGTCTCATTTCACTTATTCCAATGAGTTCTCTTGAAAGATTGTCCTCAAATGGGGTTACAATATTCAGTGTTTGTTGAATTAGTGGTTTCAAAAATTTATTATTATCTTCGGTGTAATAAAAGCTATCTTTTGTCTATTGTACTTCGGCAAAGTTTAAACAGAAATTTATGTTCAATCAATTTACAGTTTGTTGTTTCACTGAATGTAGATACAGTATTGCATACACATTAGGTGTCATGCTGTATGCTTCCTAGATTGTCGTCAAATATATGCATTCAATTTACATATTTATATGTTATGTTTCTTTTGTTTGGAAACTTCAGACAATGTTTCATTCTATATGGTAAAGGGTATAAGTAAAGTGTTTGGCTTGGTGTATACATTTTTTCTGCATGTTAACTAGGGTCAATTTTGTTGACATAACTCATAATTAAATCTGAAGGTTTTGATGCTAGTATTAAATGTTGCTATCTTAATTACATAATCATGTTTTTGTTTTGAAGACACTTTTTAAGCCACCAAAAGAAATCAGAGGAGGGATACCCATTTGCTTTCCTCAGGTGAGTTTGACCAACACTTTATTGACAAGATTCTCTGGAAGGTAATAAGCTAGATTTTGGACAATATTAACAGGAAATGCACTATGCAGTTTGGTAGTTTTGGATCGTTGGAACAGCATGGCTTTGCAAGCAACAGGTTGTGGGAAATTGATAACTCTCCTTCACCACTTCCAGCTACAAATAACACATCAACTGTTGACCTTATTTTGATTATA
>LPNX010271663.1:102128-108326 GCA_001517045.1 Pseudotsuga menziesii | reverse complement strand
AATTCCTGTCTTCTTTCTAGATCTCTTTCAAGAGTAACTTGCAATGTAACATTTTCCCCGGCACTCACATCATCACTCTCTAATATATCATATGCTATATGAATGTTTGGAAAGCGGTTACAAAAACGAGCAATGTCCAACAACTGTGCATCTAACATCTGCAATAAATCATGTCTTTCGTCATCCTCCATCTCAACTAAATCAAAAACCGTCTCAATGCTTTTACCTATATTTTCCTGGCACTTTTTGGCAAGTTCCTTAGTAAAATGTGGAAGCTGCAACAAGACAGAATCATGCTCCCAAAGACCCTGGGTAACCATCTGTGTCAATTCCATTGCTGCAAGAGCTGGGTTCAACCAACCATTACTAGAAATAACATCCACCATTTCCTGAAGAAGCCGACTCAAAGAGAGGAGGACCTCTCGCTGGTCAAGTGCTAGGTTCCTAGCAATAACATGCCTAGAGAAGTAAGCTTGCAACAATGCATTTGCCTTCACATGGGGATCAGTATATTTTGGTTTATCAACATAAAATCTTTGATGATTTATTAATTTTCTTATAGTTTCTTATTCACCTGGCCGTATCGGGAGTTGTGAATACTCTGAAGCAGAAGCAAGAATTTCAAGGAGCCCCTTCAGCTTAGTCTTTGCAGTCAAGGATGAGCTAAAGAGCTCGAAGGTGGTGTAGCTGATATAATAATACAAAGCTATCATGCCAAGGTTTAAAGGTGAAAGATGCATGTCATCTTCTATGGCCACACACTTGCTTGACTCCAAATCAGTCAATGTGCTCAGCACTTTTGTGATATGTTGTTTACTGATTGGACTCTTATGAAGTCGCAGGTTGCATAACCAGTGATTTCATATGAAGATTTTGTAAAAGAAACTGAAGGATTTAATGAGGCAAACTTGATAGGAGTTGGTTTTTAAAATATATGTATAAGAATTAGCAAAAATATCTAAATTAGTTTCATTTTTTACCAACCTACCAAGCAAATAATAAAGGAATTAAGCTTCATCTGGTGTGCAATGTCTTGACAGAGTGAATATGTCAAAGCAGCTCTGTGTAAGAATCAAATCAGTAACAGGAATGTTTGCCTGAGATGGTGCAACAGTTGGTTGTCCAATAAGTTGCCTCACATCTAAGATTGTTACTCTGTCACCTTCTCATTCTTTCATCAACTGAAAGCTGTGGCTGTAGCATTCGTAAAAGAGCACTGAATACTGCTTCATTTGATCTTTACGAATTGAGCAGAGATCCCTTTTTAATGGAGCTGTTCCCAATTGAGAATGCAAAGGATAGTTCAATAGTGGTACCTGTGTGAAATTGCAGGATATATTGAATAAGGGATTATGGTTCAGAGTGGATGCTATCACAAGGCTTGGAGGAAGTAGATTGCAGAGTAACTCCACACTCATCTATGATGGGATTTTGTTCCACATTAATACTCTTCCATGAGTAACTCCCATCCTTTTCTCATCCTTGCTTGTTGCCTCCTCTACCTAAATTTCTTATATGTATTTATTTCTAATTTTTAAGTTGGTATGAAATTGTGCTAAAAGCATGGGGCATGTTGCTAATTGAGTTATTAACACAAAGTTATGAAACAGATGATGATAATGATACAGATTGTGAAAATGAGTCCGTGGACAGTATGGTGTTGGATAAAGATGAACAAGGAGATGACAATGTTGAATATTAATATTTAGTGTAAGAAATCTTGCTGGTTGGTCATGGAACTATTGGTTCTATCTTGCTTCTGTTCTTGCTATTTCTTATAATTTTTTATTTGCTTCTACGAGTTGTTAACATGTTGTTTATTTTTAATGATTGGGATCTTTCATAGAGTTTCTTGTACATAGGTATTGAGATGTGCTTTGAGGCCTGCTCCAGTTTCCATGATTACAGAAGATTGTATCAGTGCTATGGCAGAAGGACTTAGCCCTATGTTGTTTAAGCATTTTCGGAAATCACTCTGGAGCCACGAGTGTTCTACACCATTATCCAGCTTGGACTTCAAATTTGAAGCTGAATGGGAGACATTTTCTAGTCTGATAATAGGGTGGATAAGAAACATGAATTATGCATATTTAAAACAAGAGGAGGTCAAGATAAATTCAGGCTGGGAGTTTTTGCTGTGCAGTAAAATGCACAAGAATTATTTGAAGGCTCCTTGCTTCAGTGGCCTTTCTCTTCCTCCTGCTCTTCAACCATCCACACATTCCACTCAGACTGAACTGGTATCAACTGCAGTGCCAACTGAAGATCCATCCTACCATAAACAAATTTTGATGGAGATGCTAGACATCTTACATGCTATCTATGAAGACTACAAGCTAGATATTCTTCACAGCCAGTATGTGTTCTATCCTTGTACAAGATTGTGAATACTGTCTTGAATAGCTGTAAGGATATTGTCAAGTTGGAAAAGGATAGTTGCAAAAGAGGATTTTAGGGTGGAAAACATGGATTTTTAGGGGTGTTTCCTGGGGATTCTATCTAAAATCTAGAAAGTTAAGGGTATTTTATCAGCCAGAGGTGTCTTAGTGATTATTTGAGCAGACATATATGCTTGATTGAAAAGAGATTTATGAGTCTGAAAACATTATTGTGTCAAACGTAATAGGAAAAGCTCAAAGTTTCACAATTCCAGATTGATTATTCCTAGATTGTAAAATGTGTTATTCTGACCGGAGATTTGGCTCCAGGTGTCTTTGGATACATGTTGTCCCAAATCTATTTCAAAGCCCAGAAGTTGATGCCTTACTTCTTATTTTTTTTGTTGTTGTTTAGATTTGATAGGCACTAGTAGATTCCTATTGGCCCCTCGAATCTATAATGGATATGTTAATGAGGGATTTGATTCTTGTTAAGCCCCCAAATCGGATGCTCACACTTTTTGTTTTTTAAATTTTGGGTTAAGTTGGGTGTTATGTAAGTTGTTTGGTTAATTCTTGTGCAGGGAGAAAATCTTGGTACCGAGGTCGAAGCCCTTTGTGACCTTCCTGGGAGATGAGGCTTGTCAACCTATTATCACAGGAAATGACACAGCAGCGGCTATAGGAACGGATGGCCTGCCAATGAAATACCCACCTCCAACTGAGTTGCTAGACTTGCAGCCACTTCCTGTGTCTGCATTAAGAAATCCCTCATATGAAGCACTTTATCAACAGTTTAGACACTTCAATCCTATTCAAACTCAGGTATTTACTGTGCTTTATAACTCAGATGATAATGTTTTAGTTGCAGCACCTACTGGTAGCGGTAATACTATCTGTGCTGAGTTTGCTTTACCACGATTGCATCAAAAAGGCATAGACAGTGTATTTCGATGTGTCTATATTGCTCCTATAGAAGCTCTTGCCAAAGAGCGATATCGGGATTGGGAGCATAAATTTGGCAAAGGATTGGAACTGAAAGTAGTTGAGCTGACAGGTGAATCTGCAACTGATTTGAAGCTCCTTGAAAAGGGCCAGATAATAATAAGCACACCAGAGAAATGGGATGCTTTGTCTCGGAGATGGAAACAGCGCAAATTGGTTCAGTAAGTCATCCTTTTCATTGTGGATGAACTTCATTTAATTGGAGGAGAGGGTGATAATCGAAACCTAAGCAATTTGGAAATTATGAAATTGCATTGCCCTTTGTTGAAAATGCTGCCCAGGCTGGATTACTTCATGAAAAAAATGAAATATATATATTTTTTAAAACCTCCACTGCCTTCGCTTAAGCAACGGTTCTTCCTGTCGCTTAAGCGACGCTTAAACCTGATTTTCGTCGCTTTACCAACAGTTTTTAATGTCGTTTAAGAGACGCTTTTTCTTGAGATATGTCGCTTATCCAACGCTTTTTTTGAGATCTGTCGCTTAAACGACGGAGATAGCTATCACTTATCCGACACGTGCTCTTGATATCTGTCGCTTTACCGACGACATGAAGGCTATTTTTTCAAAAAAAATTTAATACCGTCGAAGATATTCTGTCGCTTAACCGACGCTTTAGATTTAACCAACGGTTACGTGGGTGTCGCTTAACCGACGGTTATTTAGGTGTCGGATAACCGACGACAAGTTTCCGACGCTTAAAAAAAAATCAAAGTGTCGTACATGCGACAGGGAAGTGTCGAAAATCCGACAATTCTGCCGTCGGATTTTTGGTCGAAATGTAGTAGTGACTAGTGCAGTACCCCCATCTACTGCAAGACCATCTACTAGTGCAACACCATCAGCACATTCCCAGCCTACTTTTGAGCCTCACGAGTGCACATCGTGTGGTCGTCCATGCTATGGTCTTTCGTCAGATGTTGTCTTCAGTGGGTTTTTGAGTGATGTATGTATATGGTTAATTGTAATAAATTCTTCATTTATTTTCCTCTTTGTAAACATATGTATAGTTTGAGCTAATATATTAATTTTCTGAACTTGCAGTTGATGCTTTATGCCGGTAGCGACGCCCCAGAGTATCATGTTCCACACTCTACATAGGGGCATGACATTCCATTTACTGATCCCTTGGTTGGTGGAGAGATTCCTATAACACCCATTGTCGTATCTCACACCGAGGTAAACATTTTAAAATTTCAGTTTTTTAATACTTGTTAATTTGTTAATTTCCTCATACTGTACATGTTAGTTCACTAATGTTATCTACGGTCTAATATTTACAATTATTAAACTTGCAGATGTCGGATCCTTCACGGGGGAAAGTAGTGATGGAGGTAGGATCCATGGTCGTATCGACCGAGGAAATATCTGGGCAGATGCCAGATCCTTCACGAGGGAAAGCAGTGATGGAGGTAAACATTTTAAACATTTAAAAAATGTCATTTTTTAAATACATGTATGTTCGTTGAATCATGCATGTCTAAGTACATGAATTGTTGTTGACTATAGGCACCAGCCGAAACACCTGGACCATTTCCTGGAGTTGTATCTCCTCATAGGCCATATGTGAACAAGGGTCAAGTGTATATGAGACGGCCTACTCCTAGAAAGAGTGAAGTTGTCCCTGACCATGGAGATACTGATACCATGGTAATTTGTATATCCTTTGATAATATTTCTTGGTTAACTTGAAATCCAGTGCATAAAATGTTCTGTTAATGTTTGATTTGCATGTTTACTGCATCAGGAGCCAGAGTTTACTATTGAAAACCTTGTAGGGATGGTTGATGCTGCAGTCAGTACTACATTTACAATGGAAACAAGTCACACAGAGGTACAACTATTTCAACATGATTGTTACATAGTTTATTATTGTTGGCGTATGTTTATTCATGCATGTCTAAGTATTTCAACATTTGGTGATTGTAGCCACCAGCAGCAAGAGTTATTGATGCAACAGTCAATGTGGTATCTGCAATAACAACAAGCCACACAGAGGTACAACTATTTGAACATGATATAGACATAGTGTGTTATTGTTGTCTATTGTTTATTCATTGGGATTTCTAACTATTTCAAGATTTGGTGATTGTAGCCACCACCACCACCACCAGTTCCTGCCCCCTTTGGTTCGACCATGGATGCGACCATCCTTCATGTTCAACCAACAGCTCCATATGCTACACAAGAACCACAATCCTAGATTTTAACAATGATAAAAATAATCTACATTTATCTCCATCACATTTAGAAACAAAATATTTATTTAGTATCTGTTGAGTTTGATAAGCAATACTACGTTTAGATAGCGTACCTTCAATGGAATTGAGGAGTCCTTCATCAACTTGTATACGCTTTAGAGTTCTTTGACGTGTGCTTTCTAATGGAGGTAAGGGGGTTGTATTTCTATCATCTAGTGCATCAACAATACTCTCTGGCGTTTCAGTAGCAACTTTTTTTCCTTCACTCTCTTCCTGGTAGTTGGATGGTCGAAGTCCAACATCCTCATCGATGGTCCGGTTAATATTTTCTTCTTCAACAGTAGGCTCCATGTCCAACACCTCTTCAATAGTAGGCTCCATGTACACCGCCTCTTCATGAGCTTCGTCTTGAGATGGTAACTTATCACTTTGACTTGATGTGGGATTTGAAACATCCCCTAATGAGCACCTACGTTGTGCTTCTTGAATACTTCCATGGGGTGCTTGTTCAACAACTATTGTGGAAATTGAAGGTCCCTCTAGTGAATGCTTCATTTTTTCTTGTGCTGGATTAATAGGATGAACCACTGTATCCTCTATAATTGGATTTGGAT
>LPNX010271663.1:4628-97128 GCA_001517045.1 Pseudotsuga menziesii | reverse complement strand
ATTAAAAAAAAAAAAAATAGTTGTGCACTAGTCCTATATGTTCTCTATATGTATACCAGTTTTCGTAAGTTTATTCCATCATTTAGACACTCAAACCCTGCACCCACAAAAAAATATACCTTATAATTTGTCCCAAAAATAAAAAAATGCCCGTTAAAATTTATCTAAATTTAGATAGTTAACAGCATTTTCAATAGATAGTTAACAACATTTTCCTACATTTCTTGTTTTTTACTGATCGCAAGATTCATTGTGTAAGTGTCTCAAAATATCCATGCAAGTTGATGGATGTCTATTTTTTCAGTTTTGTATTGCATCTAACGCGCCAAAAGAGACCCTCAACTTCTTGCACATGCCCATTGGTTATATTGGGGTGACCTTAGTTTCCTTACCTAGGTATCACATGGGGTACTTGCAGAGGTTATTATGTGAGTGTCTTGTCCAGGTAGAGGTCGGACAGCACAGTCGCTTTACGTGTTGAAGCTGAGGGCCACTATAATTGGTTACATACCTTCACTTGTAGTGTATGGGAGTTTGGAGCCTCTCCTAGGAGAGACATACCTACTGCATTCGGGAGCTCACATATCCTCCCCTTGCTTTTCTTGTATTTTGGCTAGAGATTTTCTTAGGAGTGTGCTCTTTATGCACTAGTTGGACTTTGGGATCGTAGTTACTTGAGTATATTTATGCTCTCTTGAGTTCGGGTTCTTTTATTTTCGGCATGCCTGGTATCCTATCATGCATCCTTGTTCCTAGTATGGACCCTAGTGTCGGACTTGGGGGAATCACAACCCCTTACCATGCTCATATATTTGGGAGTGGTAATATTCCATCCTCTACTCCATTTGTGGAGGATTTTTATTCCCTTTTCTCAATATTTACACCAGTGGTAACCCTCATAGGGGTGGTAGTGGATACGTGAATGTTGGGTCTACACCTTATATTCCTTCTTATGTCCCATCGTCCACCACATTCTTTCCTTTGGATGTAGTTGTCATGATAATTCCTCCCTATATCCTATAGTTTGGATTCTTTATTGACTATTTTGGTTTGTTTTGGACTAATATGGTTGTCATGTAGGGTCCATTTTTTGTACACTCTCTCCAAGTTTTTGACCCGTTCATTCCTATCACAGGTATTATGTATGAAATGGCATATATGTTAGGATATCACATATGCTTACACTTATGCATTACCTTATGACTGTTTCATTTTAACCTTAGGTACAAACCCATTCCATGGTATCACAGAACCTTCATGTTGTTGTTAGAAGTGGTACTATGTGAATGGTAGAGCTTTCCTTTACATGGGTGTCCTAGTCATCTCCCTTTTGCATTTGGTACCCATGATGTGAGCCCTCTCTTAGTTCTGAGAGTCACTTTTAGTCCCTCTGTTTCCTTGAGCAAGAGCTTCATACTCCTCTTGAAATTTATGCTGGCCATTTCCCCAGGACTCCCTTGTATATGTCAAGTTGTAATTGCATTATCATGGTTTTTTCTTGCCTTATTGAGCCTGATGCCAGCTTTCCTGACTTTGATTATCAGCCATATAGCCTGATCTTGTCTCATTTCCAGCCTATCAGAGCCATTTTATATATATTTTGCAGCTTCATTCCCCATTTTTTACCAGGAGGGGACTTTCCCCTGAGTGTCATTATCCTACACATGTTTCCTTGCATTGAGAATAGGTATGTTCCACTGCTTGGAACTAGTTTGTTTTCCCCTTGACACTCATCTCCTCCAATATTTGTAACTATAAAGTACTTTTATTATTTTTCAAGCTTTTCAAATTATCTGAAAAAGTCTAAAAAAATCAAAAAACCAAAAAGCTGGACAAGAAAAGATGTTATCCTTGGCAGCAGTTGAGTCATGTCACCTTCAAACCGAGCACTTTATATCACATTTGTTGGTTGGGTTAATAGTTTGAATTTAGGAGCTGTACTCATTTCTCTGAGTTTATCTCCACCGAATGGTTAAGCTTCCAGTTCCTATGGAGCCTCTGTCGATGCCTCCTATGTCGTAGAGATCTCCCAGTGTTGTATATTGAGTCTATGCTACCTACATTCAGTCACCATTTGCCTTTATGCTCTTTTTCAAAGGAAGTTGAAGCCTGAGTTGGCCATTCCTCAGTTTTCTTGAATTTGCATGTCGACCATTCCTGGTACTAGTACTGGTTCGAGCACATTATGATTGAGTCCTTCCACATTATACAGCTTTGTTGATTACCTCATGTTGGATGATGGGGGATTCCTTAATGCCCTCCTTCCAGCGGATTCCATCCCATCGACTTCAGATAATTTATTCTGGGATAGGAGTATAGAGTCATTTAAGGGCCTTAAGACTTACATTCATCAGTGGTAGGTTCTCTCGCCATCGACAGTTTTGGGAATACATCAATTTCCCCTAATCGATGGATTATTTCAAGTGTTCAACCTCAACACATATTCGCACTTGTTAGATTGCACTCTAGTACCTTGATTCCCATTTTCATTATCGGTGGGTGATCTCACGTCTGTTAAGGGTATACATCAATGACCGATAATCAGACGATGGACTACTATGTTCCATCTCGACACCTCTATTCACATAGTAGGACATGTACTTGTAGCGGGTTGTGTAGAAGACTTTCCAAATTGGTGGTATTTCTGATATGCTACCTCCTTGATTGTGCCAATGTTTATGAGATTTCAACTCTCATGACCTGATTCTAGTGTATGTCAAATATCTTCAGCTTTCATGGAGATCTTGGTCCTTTGCATATCTTCATCATGGAGATTCCGATCTATCTATATTGTATGTGGCGATGATCACACATGTCATATTTTATATCATGCCTATTCATGGCCATTGTACTCTTATGTATCCAGGACTGCTGTATGTATTTGCAGTCATATGCAGAGATATTTGTACTATACTATTGGATGGCTGGTTCTTCCACCTCGTTCTTAATCACTCCACTTTTGGGATGGACTTATAACATATTTTTCCCATCGTATCACCCCTCTGACCTCACACATTAGGGGGCATCTGCTACAGCTAATTTTACCACACATAATAGATCACACATTTATGGCCTTCCCTATCCTTCTCCAGACTCTTTGGACCCCATGGAACATTTTTGGACCTTTGATGTTTCCAAGATCATCCCTAAAAACACTCATTATTTGTTGTATGTGACTTTTAAACTATTTCTCTCATATACACACGAATATAACCCTTAAACCCGTCATTAGAGAAAATTTCAACTCAAAATGGGCCTTTTAACTTGGATTCAAATTCCATGTCATCATGTGTTAGCCTTTGATGTATGTGACTTTTAAACTCTTTCTCCCATATACACGCGAATATAACCCTTAAACCCGTCATTAGAGAAAATTTCAACTCAAAATGGGCCTTTTAAATTGGATTCAAATTCCATGTCATCATGTGTTAGCCAATGAAATTGCTTTAAATTTGAAATACCGTATAGGTATTAAACACGTTTTTAATATAAATTTTAGGGATAGGTATCATAAAAAAAAAACTACTTTTTTTGTTTGTATTATCGACATATCTCCCTGTGTTTTTACTCAAATTTCGATCGAGGGAGCTCATTGGATGTGGAATTTAATTCCAAATCCAATGATCTCTCCTGATCGAAATTTGAGTAAAAACCATGGGGATATATGTGAAAAATACAAACAAAAAAGTAATTTTTTTCTTTTCTTCCTCCAAAATTAATAAATATTATTTTCTTATTTTAACTATTATTTTATTAATTCTTTTTAGAAGGCCCATTTTGAGTTGAAATTTACTCTAATGGTACATCGGGCTGTGTGCAAAAGGCCAAATATTTTTGGAGTTTTCCTTGATGTGGATCCAAGTCACTTGTCTCCGGTCCTTCCATATGCCTCGAGATTGCTCAGATTTGACCTTCCATTACCCCAGTGAAGCACTATATAAGGAACCCTTTGGATACATTGAAGACGAGGAATTGAAGAGCAATAAAACTATAGTCCATTGTTGTCATAGCTTGCTTATACTTGAGTCTGCATCCCTTTGTCCCTTGGAGCACTTGGTGTTCTTCCCAAGCTTTCCTTTGCTTGTGAGCTTGCTATCAAGATATGGAGGATTGAGGTGGTGGAGGCCCAGGTGGAGGACTCAGTTTCTTCGGTTCACAGACATGCCAACAGAGGTTTTCATTCATGTAATCTATTATTTATATTAATAGAAATATCTTCTTCTATCCAATGATGTGCATTTAAATGAATATTGAATCCATGGATGCTTTTAATTGATTGTACATTATTGATTATATATGCTAGAGTAGGTCTAACACCATTTTATAGCATGCATGTCTTATTTGTTGTTGTTGAGAGAACAAATTGTTAACACAAGCGGGATTCAAAAAATCTCAACAGGGATATACATCAATCGTTCGGAATAAGCTATGTCTTGAGATCCTTTAGTGTTATATTTGTTATTTCTCTTGCATATTGGGAAGGGATTGATTTCTGTGGTTACTCTCTCTGTTGTGCTACACCCCAATCCATAGGAAGTTTGCTTCGTAACAGGGAGGTGATAAAAGGATTGGAGTCTAGGTAGATAAGGGTATATAGGTTTCCTTTACATTATACAGCAAGGGGAAGGGGACACGATAAGACACAAAGATGAATTCATTACAGAATTTCCATACTGTGACTTCGTGACGCATCCACTTTAGTGGGTCTCCCCAAAGCCTTGTTGTTTATTTTTTCTCACTAGTGTGTTTGCTTTCCGCAAGTTAATTTCATGTAAATATTTTTAGTACATTGTGTTTTATTAGTAAATAGTTTCTTAAAAACACATAAAAAAAATTGGGTACTATTAAAACCCCAAGGATTAATCCTTGTGTGAGGCAGGACCTATCAACCAACCAAATGGATTCAAAGGTGTTCATTAGTATGAGAGAACTTTCTGAAATCCTAGCAGCAGCTAGGAATGATTCTCACCAGGTAAAAACCATCTTGATAGTAGTTGAGAGCCTATCAACCTCTCCCAAAATAACAAATGAACCAAAATCCCAAAAACTACAAAAATATGTTCTTTGTGAGACTGCAAAATAAGCTGATACCTTGAGGATTATATCCAAAGGAGAGAAATCGAAAATTAAAGAGTTCTTTACAGGAAAGCTAATAGATCCATCATATGCTCAAACAACTACTCAACTAGAAAAACAGGATCTGTATGACACAACGAAGGAAGGTGAGTACTAAGACTACATCGAAAGATGGTTTGAGGAGGTAACTCAACCACAATACCATTCCTTCATTTGACAACTTTTGATGCAAATAAAAGTAAGTTGGTTGAAATTCTACATTCAGGTAATCACTGCAATAGTATTTTCATATGTGGATAAAGGTACAATTCTTATTTTGATTCGCACTTGGTTTCATTGGAAAAGCTCATATACTTGAATAAATACGTTTTCTTTCTTCTCACGGTAGGGAAATATGTATATAAATAAAATGTTGCATTCTTATTTTAGGGAATAATGTAACTTTGTTTTTGTTTTCTTTTTCAAATAAAAAAACTAAGAAAAAGATAATGTTAATGACTAAATCAAAACAATCTTACATCATTTATTTTCATACATGCATATTTCTAATTATATCACTTACTCAGAACCAACTTTAAACATCATGAGGATTTGTCATAAGATTAAGGTCTACCTAAAACCTAGAGGTCACTCATACATCCTAGCTTCATTATTAGGGCATGTTATTTAAGCATCTTTATTACTCGATAGCATACGGGTGAATGAAATTTATAGTTTGTGGGGAACACTGCTTTAATTCTATATGAAAGAGACAAATTTTGGGACTAGAGACACCTTTCATTCACTATATTATGGATTCATCTACTTTACACAAAATCCATAAATCATGTGTATATTTGATTCAGTAGATTCTTCTTACAGCCTTTATTTTGGTTCCATAAAAGAGACAACGAGTTTTCCTCCAATCCATATACCATCCCACCCTATAGCATGGTTTTTAGAGCTACTCCCCCACCACTCCTTCATAGGAAAAATCATTTGTCGAATATCTATAGGAGATGGAAACATTGGGACAAGAGCCTCTGATAGAAAATGGGTTTAATAGGCTAACCCGTCGGGGTACTAAATAGGCTCGCTGGTAGCAGCTACCAACCTGTGGTATGACCAGGTAAACCCGACGGGGTACTGAATAGACCCGACTAAAAGAAGGGAATCTTGCTGGGGAGGACAACTTGTTAAAAAGAGAGATAAAAATTCTAAAAAAAGAAGAGAAAAAAATATGAAAATGACTTTGTGATAATAAAGGTTGTTGTGGGTCTACTAGAGGAAGGTATGCATGGTTGATCTAAAGAAAATGAACTCCATCAATCTCTCATTTGAGAATGTTTGTAAGTTGCACTTAAGACCCTATTGTCTAACTCATAATATACCTAGGATATAACTATCCTAGAAGTGGGACCCATAAACTTAGGAGTCTAATGAACTTGAAATGCAAACTTTGTCCATAATTACTTGAATAATGATCAACCTTTGAGAAGTAGCGGGGATGATTGATTTCCTACATGATTTATTGACTATCTATACCCTCATGTTTTCCATTTTAACCCAGTCTTAATTCATTGATGGAACGAGGACGTGCTATACCTTCGGTATGGGGGAGGGAGTCTCAATTTATATGGTCTTCATAAGTATGAATTATTAATAAATTGGCAAAATTGTATGTATTGAGAAATATTAAAGTCGTTTTTTTTTTAAGTTCTAGTTTTCATGCAGTAATAAAGTTGGCTTCGTTTTGTTGAACGATTTCCTATAAACTATTGATGATCAAGCAGAGTTTTTGAATAAATAAAATACCACTTCTGATTTATTTATGGCATGAGGACGTGCCATACCTTTGGTCTGGGGGTATGTTGGGCCCCGAAATTGTCTTTTATAATGATGTTATTTACAATAATTTCCTAGCCTATTTACCGAAATTTAATACATTTATATTTAATTTCTTTATCTTTTACTAAGTTTTCATCAATTATAACTTATAAATGTAAAAGAAGATTAATTCATCATTTTTGATGTATTATTGCATTTAGTGCGCATTTTGGTACTCTATCCAGCCCCTTCTTTCGGTCCTAAGTTTCGCACTCAGTTTTAATGACATGTTTCTTATTAGGTTCTTGGTTTGTTTTATCCTCGCCTTCTATTTCTTGCCAATCATATTGATCCTGCATATGCAAATCAATACATATTCAATTATCAAACAAATAGATAATTGAAAAATCAATATATTAAAATCATCATTTAAGATATTCATAAATTTAAGTTGTAATAAGTTTTAAAAAACGTTGATTTAAATTTAATAAGAAATGAAAATATTAAATATTAAAAAGAGAAAATGATTTAAATATTAAAAAGGTTGTTACTTTATATAAGGGACATCCATTAAATTTAAACATTACGTGGCTTATAAAAATGAATGGTTGAAAACATAAAAGAGACCATATGAAGTATTTAACCATACTTAATTATTTTTTATATTATAGATAATTCGTTTGGTTTTTATGTATATCATACAAACTAACGGATTGATTTTATATATAGCATACAAACTAATGCATTCATTTTATGTTTTATGCAGGTTGTAAAGGGATGTACATGCATGCGAATATGGAGGATTGACGCACTTCGTGAAGAAAATGGAGGGGCACAATGGAAACGCGTAGTCACAAAATGGAAGGTGATGCATCCCAACCATAATTAAACCTAGCACCCAACCAATAGAATTCAACCATGAATTAAGATTAGCATCCAGCTTGTTATGTAGCATGTTCAACTCGATGTTCAGCTTTCCATCTAGTTCACGATGCAGCTCACCGCTTATTTCATTAGTTAGACTATGTGCTGTTGACAAAATATTACAGACATTAAAACGATGAAATAGTCTGCAGATATTTTGTTATCCACGTGCTTGAATCATGAAGAGGCTCCCATTCTAGAAGGATTGTTGTCACACTCCTTTGCTTAATATCTCGCCACCAATCCATGCATTTAAATGAAGGAATTCTCTCATTCTAGAAGATCGACATTGTGTACAATTCCCTTGCTTGACACCACTCCACCAGAATGCTAAAGAAAGAGCAGGTATACCAAATCACGCCACCGTTCATGCTGAAGGAGAACCGGCACGCGAGGGAGAAGGAGAAGTGTTGTGTGTTGGCATTCAGTTAGTTTTTTTTAATAATGATTGACTATTTTAGGAGTGGTCAACCATTGAAAGGGTCAACCTGCTCATCCTTCTAAACATTATATATATATGCCTCCACACGAGAGCTTGGAAGTTAGTCATCGGCATATAGACTTTGTAAATATTGTTCCTCATTTTAATATAAGTTGCATTCCTGCTATGTATGATCATGTTCATATAAGTTCTTAGACGTAGCCTTTGATTGTTGAGAAGGGCCCCTCAACAACCGGAGGTTCTATTTGTACATATTCAACAGTTTCGTTTCGTTTTTGCATATAAGTAATTTTTTTTTTAGTTTTCCTATAGATGATGTTCTGTTGTTGATAAGCTGTAATTTTCCTATATTTTTATGTGATCTATGCATTCATAATAGATAGGGCCGGCCATTTTCATTTCTATTTAGTTCATCTCTCAACCTTTCATTTGCATTATTCATCCAGATTTCTTTCGAGCCTGTTTTTCAGCATCTCATATTTTTTATCTAGATTTGTGAAATTTCTGTTTTGATTTATCTTTATGTCTGTATTTTGTTCTTTCTTATTATTGGATTGTATTTATGTTTTACATTAGTTGTTACAATTAGACACTACACAAACCTATTTTAATTCATTTGATACAACATTTCATTAACAAACGTTAACTCTTAGATTTTATATGTGATAACCTTATGAGAGTATGATGTATAGATATATATATTTAATATATGAGATAACCCATACGTTGAATTAGTTTGACTTTAGTTTTAAAAAAAATCACATACATATTAAAATGAATACCTATAATATTATATTTAAAGAGGAAGAGCTTTGAAGTATTTGTTTAAGAAATAAAACTTGATTTTTATTAGAAATTTCTTTTAAGACTCGATTTGTAATTTGTAGTTTTTTTTTATAAATTGAATATCAAATTATTTGTTTTATATTATAATATGATTATATAATAGGAATAACTTTATCTATTAAAGTAGAGGGTAATCAAAATCTAGATTATATGTTATAGAATTTTGTTTAAAGTAGTAAAGTGGAATTTAGCTTGGACATTTCTTTAGCTGATAAATTTTAAGACTTTAGGGTGTTTCATAGTTGTAATTAATTCACAATATAGTTTGTGATATATTTTTTAGTTGGTAATTCAAGTTGTAAATTAATTTGTAGTGTGGGATTTGTTTTAAAATGCTTCATGAATGATAATTTTGAGTCTTCAAAGAAAGTAACAAACATGGATTTTAGTTTCATTTCTTCAAGCTATTGTGTTTCAGTGCGTAGAGTAGACTAGGAACTAGTTCCGATCCAAGTTTAATAAGTTCATTTGTATTAGATGCATTAGTTTCATCTTGAAAGTATTCATATCTTAGTTTAATATAAGTTTTCTTTTCAAATTCATATATTAGTTGTTGATTAGATTGGATTTTTTAAACTAGTTTGCTTACACTAGTTTATGATTCCTCGCAAAGTATTTGTTTACACTTGGTCTTTAGATTAGTGTTTCAATTTGCTTTATATGATTGCATAAGTTTGATAAATAGAGTAGGATAATATGTTAGTTTTCTCTTTTGGAAATATAGAGTAGTTTCGCTCATAGAATAGATAGATTAGTTGCTCTTTTCACTTATAGCATAATTTCTTGTTTTATAGTAATTAATTTCATATTTCCTTTCGTAATTAATTTCAGTATTTGCTTTTGTAGTTAATCACATGGTTAAGTATATTCCCATCCTTGCATAAGAATATAGTTCATGCATTCATGAAATAATTTAGTTGATTTATTGCCTATTCTGAATAATTAAATTTACTTTCATTACATTAGATTTCTTTCGAATCAAGTGACGGCTTTCCTAGATTAGTTGTTGCAATTTCATTTCATAGAATAGATTAGCATAGCATTAGACTAGTTTGAATCTCAGTTATTAATCAGTTTCCTGCATTTATAGAATAGAATAATATAACATTAAATTAGATTCAAATTTATAGTTACTTTTCAAGTTTTTAGTTAATTCCCTGTTTTCATAGATAGATTAAATTCCTACAATTAACTCATGGTAGTCGTAGATGTAGATTAAAATCATATAGTTGCATGTTAGCGCATTTTAATTTTTATTTAGCTTAGGTTAGTTCAAGCCTTCAATCCTATACATATAGTGTTTGCATCTCACAAGCTCCCTCCCTGGGTTGATAATTAAGTGTTGAATTAGATAATGCATATTTTTCCTAGCACTTCTGATGCAGACCTTAGAAGTTGGAAACTACATGAAACGATCAGTTGGTCCTTCGGCTTTCTTCCTTCAAACTTCTATTGTTCAACCTTCTATTGTGGACCTCAGAAATCAGAAAACCCGTAGAAGGAACACTTTACCTTTCTACCTTCCTCTTTTTGACTTACTCCTTTCCTCCTTCCGCTGCGGATCTTGAAAATTAAATAAAAAAAACAAATTTTTTCCCTTATCCTTTTTCCCATTTTCTACCTCCCTCCTTCCTCCTTCCAAAGGCGAACTCTAGGGTGCAGAAAACACCAAAATCTGTTCACTTGGATTTTATACCTTCTGCATCGTTGATTTTTTACGGCTTAAGTCCCAACCATTGATCTGATTCTTTGCGAATTCCACAATCAATCCTTTGTAATCAATATCAGTCGTTGATCTTCTTTGCAGATAAAATCTCGGTCGTCGATTTATTTGATGCAAAAATCAGACTTCAGGAACTTCAAGCTCCGTGAACTTAATTCTTGACTTTTTGCTTCTGCATTCTGCATATTCCTTCTCAAAAATCAGAAACTTTTGTGAACCATCAATCTATATGCAGATTATATCTGGAGCATTGATATTCTAATTTTTTGCATCAACGTTTAGCTTTGCGGATTCAATGAGTTTCTGGTTGATTTCAAGGTTTAATTCATTGTAAGTTAATTGGATCTAGAAACTATCTTTGTGCTTGCATCCATACCCTTGATTTCACTGTCTAAACATGATTTGGTAACATTTATCTAGTTACTCTAAGTTACTTAATATACTTGCATGTTTTGGATATAATTTCTCTATGTAAAACAATTTTCAACCACAATATTAAATAACTAATATCTAAGCTATAAACAACATTTATAGTTTCATTCAGAAACCTAAAATAATAATGTATAATTAAGAAATAATTACATAATCAATACAAATAGGAAAAACACTGTAGGAACATCTGCTACCGTGTAAAAATAGAGGATTCAATCCAATAGATGCAGATTCATAAATTCTAAATCATTCAAGCATAACAGCAGTGAGCTAATTGAGAACAAAACTAGATTTTACTTCGATATCTATTAGATCTAGGATATACATTAGAGGAAATTTCAACTCAAAATGGGCCTCCTAAAAAAAATTAATAAAATAATATTTACTAATTTTGGAGGAAGAAAAGAAAAAAACTACTTTTTTGTTTGTATTTTTGACATATATCCCTCTGTTTTTACTCAAATTTTGATCAAGAGATCTCACTGGATGCGGAATTAAATTCCGCATCCAACGAGTACCCACTTGGTATACTTTTGATGGGCCTCTCTACCCCAAAAACAAGAAATACCTGAAAAAATGTGATGATGATGTCATCATCACATTTTTTCAGGTATTTCTTGTTTTTGTTGGAGCGGGGTCTATCAAAAGTATGCCGAGTGGGTACTCGTTGGATGTAGAATTAAATTCTGCATCCAACAAGCTCTCTCGATCGAAATTTGAGTAAAAACACAGGGATATATGTCGAAAATACAAACAAACAAAAAATAGTTTTTTTTATGATACCTACCCCCAAATTTATATTAAAAAAGTGTTTAAGACCTATACGGTATTTCAAATTTAAATAAATCTCATTAGCTAACACATGATGACATGGAATTTGAGTTAAAGTTAAAAGGCCCATTTTGAGTTGAAATTTCCTCTAATGTGACACATGGGTAATAGTATTCCCGAAATGCATAAACAGTACTGCCTGGAAATATAAATACAATTTAGCATTTCACATATACATCCTACTACATATAAAATTATTCATAAGAATTAGAGTAGGAACCCGACACCAAAGCTGGGAAAAAAAAAGTGGAGAAGTTGTTCCCCCCAACTAACTCCTAGAGTAGCCGAATTACTTGCTCCAGAATCCTCGAGCCTGTTCATCAAAGCACAAGAAAAAAATATATTAATGTGCCCTCTTTTGCATTACACTGATGTTAATCCCTCGTCCAATGTTATCCTCTTGCTGCTCATGGAGATACTATTAAATAGTATTTTGACTAGAACTTGGTCATTTATGAGCCTCCTACTCTTTAGCAACTCAACTAGGAGTGCAGACCTAATTGTTTAGGATGATGCCTCATGGATCTTGAGTTCTCACTTAGTGGTATTTTCCACTTGTCATTTTCCTCTTGTGGGTCAGAAAACACTCTTTAATAACTATATCCACTTTTTTTCCCCTTCATCATATTTTATTAAATAGGTAATGTGTAATGTCTCTTTTTCGAATTTTTATTACAATGACTAATTTTTCACCTTTTTCCCAATTTCGACCATTGACTACTTTTGATGTTTATGTCTCCAAATTGGTCCAAATGATCCCAAATATTCACAGAAGGTATATGACTGATATTAAGTTTTGAATATGATTTTCATGGAATCTTTATCACCCTCTAAAGGGTTTTGCAAACTTGTTTCAGATTCTGGTTGAGGTAGGAGTTTTGACTAGTAATTTGGGGTTCTAATTCCTCCACAATGAATAATGAAAATGGCTTCCCAAATGCACTCAAGACAACTCAAATTTATGAATGGGATTAGGGTACATGTAAAGGACATCAATATGAAATCATATGCATCACCATTCAAATTTTAATGTTTTCTATAACTCCCCTAAATCAAAGGAAAAAAGTCTAGTTTCAACCTTAGGGGAAATGAAAGGAAAAATTATCCAAATGCTGTGAAACTCAACAAAATAAATCCAAATGCTTATGTATTGAACATTAAACTCATATATTCCATCAATAATAGTCCATTCATCCATAAAACATTAGTATTTTACTTATCCATTCGAATCTATCAACATTATATTGGTTAAAAACAAGGTAGTGGGGAAATGGCACTATTTCTTCATTGTTTAACGTTTATACATGAAATATTTTGCATATTTCGACCTAAGATTATTCTAAAATTTAAATATAGAAATATCAATCCATTCATCCATAAACCATTAGTATTTTACTTATCCATTCGAATCCATCAACATTACATTGTTGCACAACAAGATAATGGGGAAATGGCACTATTTCTTCATTGATTAACATTTTTACATGAAATATTTCAATATTTCAACCTAGGTGTTATCACTCCAGGAAACTCCTCTAGGCTGTAGCTTGAGGATTCTTGGTAACTTAAATCTTTTTAGGGTTTTCTAATATGGATCATGTCAGGTGACCTATATGGCCTTCCACTCTCAAGACATGCATGGAGCTCAATCAAGTACAAGGATTTTAGTTACCACTATTCAAAGGTTGGAAATAAGGTGCATGGATGGAGAACTCATCAAGCTGGAAGATTTACACACAAAACAGATGCATATAAATGGCTAAATCCTGATAAGGATGGTACTTATAATTCAAATCACATCAACATGCCAATAGGGTGACAACTATCAGTCATTAATTAACTTGAATTTAACCTGAATACATATTCAAGCATAAGCACAGAAAAGACAGAAATGGAAGCTGAACAAATGATAACAAAAGAGCTTATATTAAATCATGAGCAAAATGAGAAGCTAACAATAGTATGGTCTACAAGTCCCCGAAGTCGAACCCTTTCAATAAAATAAGTCTTAGGAATTATAGCCTTTAAAAAAATACTCAAATACTGAAAAATTGGATCTGATTTAACAAAAAAAAACAAAATAATTGTTTTTTGTAAAATTAGGTTAAAAAACCCTAATTAACTACTTGTCTAACTAATTGTAGAATTAGTTCACTATTTGAACCTTCTGATAACTGAAGTAAGTACTGGAAATCACTGCCATTGGTCCTCTGTTGGTTAACTCACTGTTTCACTTTCACAATTAAGTATTGGTGACATTTTCTACTATTATGTCATAGTAAAACCAAAGCACACTTTCCCTATTAGGTCAACTTTTCCCTAGAAATTTGGCCAAACTGCTGAAAATCTGGGGCTCAGAGATGGATTTGTTCCTTCGAATATGTGATACCTATGTATATACTGAAAGAGGTTTTTGTACATTGATTTGTTACGAGACAAAACCTCTCTCATGTTTTGGAAATTCGTTTTCATCTTCTCGAGACCTATATTTCAAAAACATGTGTAAAACAGGGAAATTCTGAGATCCAAAAATTAGGGCTCAAAGATGGATTTGATCCTCCCAATATGCAATACCTGTAGGAAGACTAAGAGATTTTATTGTTCTCTAACATGTTGGGAACAAAAACCTCTAATAGGTTTTCAAAATGATTCTCCAGTCGCTCATAATCACTGTTTTAATATGATTCATTTTCATAGTAAAACGCCGCTTTCGGTGGCTTAGAGCGTCCTGAAATTTTGGTCTTAGCTCCTGAAAGTCTGCTTTCAGTGGCTTAGAGACTATTTTGAAACCACGCTTAGCCACGGAAACCTATGTTTTGATTTTTTTGAGTGGGTTTTTTCCCCAACGCATTTCACTTGCTTTCGGTGGTAAATACCCTCCTTCAATCACACGCTAAGCTGCCGAAATCAAGGCTTTTCGGTGGCTAATGAGCTATTGGAAAGCTTGTCTAAGACACCGAAAGTCATTTTCCCAAAATTTCATGAAAACGTGATCAGCAAGCTTTTAGTGGTTAACATGGTTCTACATTAAAACTGTTAGCCACTGAAAGGTGAGCTTTTCGGTGGCTAATGAGTTGTTGAAAAACTCGCCTAAGCCACCGAAAGATAAAAATTTCAAATTTTCTTAAAAAATAGAACATCGGATATCCCATCCTTGTTATTCATCTCAATATCTTTCATCATATGGCCTGAAACCTTCATCAATGATCAAAAAATAAATTGTTTTTAGTGAACTTACTGAAAATTTTATTTAGGAGATAACATCTGGCTCCTACTCGGGGATGGGAACCTCCCTGTGAGGCCCCAAGAACCCTAGACCAAAATGCCTTTCCTGAAAAAGAATAATTAAAGCTATGTTCTAGTGTTCCATTGGGCATGGAATCATTTGTCTTTTATAACTGATCCCCTGCAATTTTCATGTAGCTCGCTTTGCTTATTCATGAAAATAACTAAAAAATGACCTAGCTAGTCATATTAAGATCTTATTTTCCTATCTACTCCTACTCCTAATTCTAATAAGTAGATTCTTTTTATCATGTGACATCATGCTTCCAATTAAGCCAGGTCAGAAGCTGATCTGCTGAGCTTATCCTTGATCTTGACCCGAAAAATAAATGAAACCCTAGCATGCAGCAATGTAGTTTTGAAGGGTGATAGAACCAGCTATCATCTGACAAAAATATTTTGATTTCTATGCTGCTCATAAGTTCCAGATAGTCATCAATAGGGTCATAAAATCCAACAAAAAAACCTTTTTATGCTGCTGTTCCAACTTAATGAAATGTTGTTGCTGGCTTCTTTCAATGATCACTAGGTTAACTGTAGATTGCTCAACCTCTGACTAGGAAGGATGAGTTATGCCCTGCTATTCTGGACTTTTCAAATCATCATCTTCCTCTTCATATCTGTTTCATTCTTCCTTTTTCTGCAAATCAGAAAACTGAGGCCTTCCTTTAGTATTTGCTGCAGATCCAAATTTGTTACATGTTGTTCCTTCAATCTGCTCATTATATTTCGGGTTTCCAAAGGGGACAAACTGATCTTCTTGACACCCTAAGTCAACAGATGCATTTGGTACAAAGTCAAAAGCATCTATATTATTCTTAACATTCTGAAGATCACTAATATCTTGATCATAATAAGAGGTGTCCCCTATTGCAACATACTCTTCATAGCTATCATTAACCACAACATGCATATGTCTCTGATCATCTCTTTGCTAAAAAGTAGAACTAAAATAAATTCCAGAAGTGGAAAAATCCTCACAAAACTTAAAATATTCTTCTTCATCATTAGCAGCCTTTCCATCCTGAGAATGTAACTTATATTCTTCACAACAATTATCAAATGCAAACTCATCTGAATAGTACCTTTTACAGTGCTCAGTGAATGCTTTGTGAAAATCCTTCAATGATGACATACTGGAAGGAGGTAAAGAAAAATACCACTGACGTGCATCACCATATAATGAATACATGAACATCTTCATACGAAAATCTTCATATTGTTGATCTAATAGATCCAAGCATTCGTGAAACTTGAGGAGGTGTTCTGCAGGACTGTCTTCTTCCTCCTCTTTGAAGACAGGTGGAAAATCTCCTCATTCAGACATATCAGGTACTGGATGTGGGAAACCAGGAATGAAAGAGAAGTCAAGAGGTGCAAACCTCTGAGCCAAAAGAGCAACAAATGCTTTTGACATCTTTATATTGTGTATTTGCCACTGAATTCATCCTTCATGGATTCACCAGGGATGAGATCTTCACAAGCAATAGTGCTTGAAGATTCCTCAACCCTAAAATTTTCTGATGTATTTATAAATTCTTGATATTTGTATGTTTCAGAAAAATAAATAATACCAAAAATTATTCTTGAAATACCTGATGTAGCTTCCTATGCAGCACTGTTGTTTTGCCTTAGTGAAGCCCTAGATCTTGTCAGAATCTCTTCTAGAACTGAAATCGGTGTTTCTAGTGGCCCCTGAGGATTTGTTCTGGTACTTGGTCTTCTTGAAGCCACCTTATTTCAATGGAGTCTCCAGATAGATGATTACAACCATAATAGTGTCCAAGCTTTTTCTATCATCAAAGCATGGATCTATGTCATCTCCCAGGGACGTTGAGCTTCAGTCTCCTCTCCCTGGCAATGGAACCAATTTGTTATCGTGTTGTTATCACTCCAGGAAACTCCTCTAGGTTGTAGCTCTAGGATTCCTGGTAACTTAAATATTTTTAGGGTTTTCTAATATGGATCAAGTCATGTGAACTATATGACCTTCCACTCTCAATACATGCATGGAACTCAATTAGGTACAAAGCTTTTATTTACCACTGTTCAGAGGTTGACAATAAGGTACAGGGATGGAGAACTCATTAGGCTGGCATATTTACACACAAAACAGATGCATATAAATGGCTAAATCCTAATAAGGATGGTACTTATAATTCAAATCACATCAACATTCCAATAGGGTGATAGCTATCAGTCATTAATTAACTTGAATTTAACCTGAATACACATTCAAGCATAAGCACAGAAAAGACAGAAATGGAATCTGAACAAATGATAACAAAAGAGCTTATATTAAATCATGAGCAAAATGAGAAGCTGACAATAGTATGGTATACAAGTCCCCGAAGTCGAACCCTTTCAATAAAATACGTTTTAGGCTTTATAGCCTTTACAAAATTACTCAGATCCTGAAAACTTGGATCCGATTTAACAAAAATAAACAAAATAATTGTTTTTTGCAAAATTAGGTTAAAAAACCCTAATTAACTACTTGTCTAACTAACTATAGAATTAGTTCACTATTTGAA
This sequence comes from Pseudotsuga menziesii, assembly GCA_001517045.1. Lineage (NCBI taxonomy): Eukaryota > Viridiplantae > Streptophyta > Pinopsida > Pinales > Pinaceae > Pseudotsuga > Pseudotsuga menziesii. Next base: position 79,229 of record LPNX010271663.1, on the reverse strand, counting down.
CCTTCTGATAACTGAAGTAAGTATTGGAAATCACTGCCACTAGTCCTCTGCTGGTTAATTCACTGTTTCACTTTGATAATTAAGTATTGGTGACCTTTTCTACTGTTATGTCACAGTAAAACCGAAACACACCTTCCCTATTAGGTCAACGTTTTCCCTAGAAATTTGGCCAAACTGCTGAAAACCTGGGGCTCAAAGATGGATTTGGTCCTTCAAATCTGTGACACCTGTGTATAAACTGAAAGACTTTTTGGTACATTTGTTTCTTATGAGAAAAAACCTCTCTCATTTTTTTGAAATTCGTTTTCATCTTCCCAGGACCTGTATTTCAAAAACATGTGTAAAACAGGGAAATTCTAAGATTCGAAAATTAGGGCTCATAGATGGATTTTATTCTCCCAATTTGCAATACCTGTAGGAAAACTGAGAGAGGTTATTGTTCTCTAGCATGTTGGGAACAAAAAACTCTGAGTGTTTTGCAAAATGATTCTCCAATTGTTCATAATCACAGTTTTAAAATGATTCCTTTTCATAGTAAAATGCCCCTTTCGGTGGCTTAGAGTGTTCTGAAATTTCAGTCTTAGCTGCCAAAAGTTTTCTTTCGGTGACTTAGAGACTGTTTTGAAACCACACTTAGCCATAGAAACCCGTGTTTTGAGTTTTTTTAGTGGTCTTTTTCCCCAACGCATTTCACTTGTTTTTGGTGGTTAATACCCTCCTTCAATCACCCGCTAAGCTACTGAAATCAAGGATTTTCAGTGGCTAATGAGCTATTCGAAAGCTCACCTAAGCCACCCAAAGTCCTTTTCCCAAACTTTCATGAAAATGTGATCAGCAGGATTTCGGTGGTTAACATGGTCCTGCGTTAAAACTATTAGTTGCCAAAAGGTGAGCTTTTCGGTGGCTAATGAGTTGTTGAAAAACTCGCCTAAGCCACCAAAAGCTAAAACTTTCAAATTTTCTTAAAAAAATAGAACATCATATATCCCAGCCTTGTTATTCATCCCAATATCTTTCATCATATGGCCTGAAACCTTCATCAGTGATAAAAAAAATAAATTGTTTTGAGTGAACTTATTGAAAATTTTATTTAGGAGATAACACTGGGATTCTTCTGAAATTGAAATACAAATAATACACATAATAATATAATATAATGGGGTATTATAAGCTTCCCCAAATAGATCAATAACCCACCCAAAGCACAATCCCTCCATGAGCAATAATATGCAATAAAAACTGGAAATGGTTGAGAGAAAGTGTTGCAATAGAAGGAACCACGAGCTTCCCTGTAGATTACACCTACAAATAAAACTCCATTAAATCTCCATGAAATACCCAAGTTTCCTCTCCAAACACCAACTTCGATGGGAATCTATCACCCTCAAAATTGGCTAAGGAAAGAAACTAGTCATCCACTAGCTCTCTCAATTCACAAATGCAATTTTCTCTAATGATCAAAAGATCCTCTCTTGTTTGAGTCCTATATTTTATAAACATCCTTAGACTTGTAATGCTACCAATCCATCCACAAACTCAATCCAACTCTAACTAGGTCGTGTGCTCATGATTTTCCATGTGTCCTCCCTTTCCTAGCCTTCCATCTTCCCCCAATTCGAGTAGGAGCCCATTGAGATTCCCCAACACACATGAGCGCCCTATTGGATACTCTATTTTGACATGACATGTCAGATATGTTAGATGTTAGCCTTCAGATATGATTTGTTTCATAGGTGTCATAGCACCTTCATCATTGTTTTCATAGAGCTAGGTAATCTAGTCCAAGTGTCTCACTAGCTCCAAAATGACTCTTCATCTCCCATGTAATTTACATTTCCTTCCAAATTTGACTTATGATATATATGGAAAATTGTATTAGCCTTCTAATCCATCCAAGAAAATTTATGCTTCCCATGGATTCGAAATTGCAAGAGGAGGATGCCATGTGGCACAGAAATTCTAGCTTGTGTGGGCCCCATAGACTCCATGTGTCTCCATGCTCCATTGCCACTTCAATTTTCTCTTGTATTTATTTATTTATCTTCTTTATTAAATATTTATGCCATTCTAATGTTTAAACATCATTCATTTTCCCCCTTATTGCAAATCCAAAAGCTTCATGTTAAAATAGTAATCCACTCATTAGCATCTAATTACACTACTTAGTCAATTTTATTCCCTTTTAATATTTAATACACTATGTGGTGGACTAGGGGTGCTTAGTTGGACAAATGCCAAGTCATATTGAGGATTTCACACCCACATGAGAATTCCAAATCATTCAACCGGACACATGTGCACCTCCATCATTTCTAGTGCGCTCCCATTCATTAAATGTGGACAGGTAAGTTGACTTGGAGCGTTAGAGTGGGATTTTGGCCAATTTTGGATTGATTTGGTGCATTAAATGCTGCATTGGGACTCGAAAGCACCCAATTTTCCACACCCATGTTTTCCAAGGTGTAATAATTGACCCACAACACATCAGCCATGTCAACTCAACAATTCGTGGCTGTTAGGGGTGATTTGGGACATGATTGGCCCACCTAGGGGAGTTTGATGCCATATTGGCAATTTTGACTTGTATGCTCACAATAGGATTCCAAAGCCTCACAAAAATCCTATGATGTATTATATAACTGATAATAACAATTTTCATGGTTAGACACTCTGAAATTATCTTGTTCCAGTTCACATTGTGTGTGTAATTTGCCTTTCATTTGATGGTTTTTTTACCATCTTTGCACCAAATTTGATTTGTGAGCTTCACTAACGCTCCTAGATTCTCTTGTGGTTCAAATTTCTCACATGGTATCAGATCCTATTGAATATTTTTGAGTTTCAGATCAATTCAGAGTGATTTGAGCTGCATTTTTAGTGGAGTTCTAGATAAAATCAAAATTGTGTTTTTTGGAGAACATCCAAAAAATTATTCATCATCAGCGCGGGAAGAAATGGAGGCTACCCACATCATGCTAAAACCCTTCAATTTCTTTGATTGGAGGGAAGAGATGATGATTCAGCTGAGATCCAAATGGATTTACAGAGTTACCATGGGCATTGAGGTGGAACCAAATTCTGAAGTTGAGAAAACCAAGTACTTCAATAGATTGGATGAGGCATTTGGATTGCTGCATCTAAGCATATTGAGAGAGCTATTGTTCCAAATTTACAGTTTGACAACACCCAATGAGTTCTATGTAAAACTAGAGACTCTATTTGGGAAAACATATGAGTTATGTGGTCACCAGCTTGGGAATGAGCTTACCATCTTGAGCCCAGTGCACTATGACACAATCCAGGAATTCTTCACCAAGTTTAAGTCACTTGTATTGTAGTTGAAGCAATGTGCTATTGAAAAGAAAGAGTAACAATTGATCTTGTCTATACTTTTGAAGTTGGGGCTAGAGTTCTCAGTTTTTGTGAGTACATTTCACTCCCACAAGTTAACACTTCGAAACCGGAAAATGCCCAGTCTAGAAAATTTCATGGAGTCACTCACCCAGGAGAAAGACAAACTTGTCCAAATGGGCACCATCAAGACCAAATATCAAGCACTGGCAGTGGGAGTTTCGAATTCCTCAAAGAGCAAGCCCAAGTCCAATAATTCAAAGCTGTTAGAGAAGAAGAACAACCTAGGAAAACCCAAATCCAATTATGCAAGTTTGAATCCTTCCAAGGAGAAGGACAAGAAGGGAAAAGAGAAGTCGAAATGCACCTATTTCCACAAGGGATGGAATCCAGAGAGCTCATGCATCAAAAACAGCATTGACACCATGGCGGAGCTGCTGGAGAGGAACAACATTCCAGTTCCTGACAATGCAATGAAGAAGGATGGCAACTCCAGTTCAAATGAGAGCAAGGATAAATGTCATGCTTTGGTGGTAGGTACTTCTAACTCTTCATCTTTTTTCATTGATTCTAGGGATTCCAGGCATATGGTAGCCAAGGAAAATATCTTCTCCTCCATGAGTTCGAATGCTAGCCCAGGAGTTTGAATGGGGGATGATTCAGAATTCCAAACCAAGGGGATTGGGAGGATTGATTTAGAGCATGGCTTCTTCAGTGAAGTATTATATGTACCAGATCTTATAGAAAAATTGTTGTCAGTATATTAGATGACCCATATAGGAGAGCTAAAGAGAGTGACTTTCACTCCAAACATGGTATAGATTGCAAAGATCTCAATAGACCAAGTCATTGCAATTTGCTATGCAAACCACTATGAGAGGATGTACAAGTTCTCTAACTTCATCCCCACTTCCAATGACCAAGCACTTTTCTCACATGCCAATGAGGTTTTGAAGCTATGGAATGAGAGGTTTGGTCACATGAACTAAAAATACTTGTAGGCACTACACATAGATGAGATGGTGGAAGGTCTTCCACAAATCAGATCATCAAATGGAGCATGCATTGGGTGCGTAGTTGGGCAGCATCCTGAGCAAAGCTATGAGAAGGGAAAGGAAAGGAGAGAAACACAACCACTTGGGGTGGTGCATTCCGATTTTATTGTTCCATTACCCACTCCTTAATATGGTGGATCTATGTATGTTCTTGCACTCATAGATAATTACTCTCGATTTTGTTGGGTGTATTTTCTAAAATTGAAGTCTGAGGTGTTTGAGCAACTCAAGATTTGGAAACAACTTGTAGAAAATAAAAGTAGGAATAATATTAAATTCCCGAGGACTGATAATGGAAACGAGTATCTGAATAATAACCTACAGCAACCTTGTCAGGAGAGTGGCATCTAAATGCAACACTCAACTCCCTACACACCACAACAAAATGGTGTGGCTGAGAGGAAGAGTAGGTCACTCAAGGAGATGGCCACTTGCATGATAAAAGCAAGGGATATAAGTCCCAAGATATGGATTGAATTCATTTGTTTTTCTACTCACATACAAAAGAGATCCTTTCACAAATCAGTAAAAGGGATGACACCTTACGAGGCATGGTTTTGTCAAAATCCAAATGTCTCAAATTTTAGAATTTTCGGGACAAAAGCATGGGCTAGAATCCCCTCTGAGAAGAGGAAAGCCTTGCAACCAAAAATAAAGGATTGAATAATGGTTGGATATGGTGAATACACAAAATTATACACGCTCTTTGACACCTCCACTTGCAAGACATTTGTTGAGAGAAGTGTGAAATTTGAAGAAGAGCCAATTCCTAATTTTGAGCTTGCACCAGGGGAACGCTCCTCTCCTCAACCATTCGAAGATGTAAGTGATAATACATGTTCTATTTTTTTTATATTTATGATAAAAATGTTGCTGAAGATGCAATTTATGAATATGAATCACCATATAGGCCCAAGTGGGCCGAAAAAATTGTACAAGTAGCTAGGGAATTGGCAGGCAATCCCCATGAGCCTACGAAGACTAGATCACAAACTAGAAGAGATTACTTTCAAAGTGATATTGGTCTTGTTGAGCACTATTATATGCTGATTGGGAACTATACTTAGTAATATCAGAAATATTTTAATGACTCAATATGGATATCAGCAATGGAATAAAAATTCCAGTCCCTTTAAGAGAACAATACATGGTAATTGGTTCCCATTCCTCCCAAGAGGAAAGTTGTTCAATGCAAATGGGTTTTCCAAAAAAAAATTGATTATTATGGTTTTGATATGAAAAATAAGGAAATATTTGTTTCTAAGGGTTATTCTCAGGTCCATGTTGTTAATTACACAGATAACTTTGCATCGGTTGCAAAGATGGACTCAATTAGACTAGTTCTAGCGCTGTCAGCTAGTAAAAGTTGGGAAGTTCACCACATGGATATTAAGAGTTATTTATTACATGGTGAGATATAGGAATAAATATATATGAATAATAATGAAGGTTTCCAATAGGATCCTTAATTTATATTCAAGTTGAATAATTCATTATATGGACTCAAGCAAGCCCCCAGGGCTTGGTATGCAAAAAAGGATGCTTTCTTGCTTTCAATTGGCTTCACTAGATGCAAATCAGACCCTAATGTATATTTGCAGAAAAATTATGGTATTTTTCATGTCATTTTTCTTTATGTTGATGATATTCTTATTACATGTAGTTGTAACAATTTAATTGGCCAAATTAAGTCATCTTTGCACAGTGAATTTGCCATGATAGACCTAGGATTGCTAAGGCAATTTTTGGGCTTGGAAATTGAGAAAAATGAAAGGGGAATCAAGATGAGTCAACCATAGTATGATTCAAACCTTATAAATATGTTCAAAAATGGTTGAGTGTAAGGAAGCAAAGTCTCCCTTTCTTTCTGGTATTAAAATGCATGAATTTGGCAATTATGCATTGGTAGATTTTACTCTCTGCAGGTAACTAGTGGGCATCTTACTCTACCTCACTCACACAAGACCTGATTTGTATTACGTTGTAATTGTTGTAGAAATACATATGCACCAGAAACATAAGCTCCATTGGAGAGTAGAAAAAATAATTCTTCAGTATGTCCAGGGAACCAAGAACTTCGGGGTGCATTACACAACTAGTTCCTCACTTCAACTAGCTGGATTTTCTGATTCAGATTGGGCCGATGATCCAACTAACAGGAAGTCAACTTCAGGTTTTGTATTAGTTTTTGATAAAGGTCCCATTTTCTGGTAAAGTAAGAAAATACACACTATTTCACTTTCATCAGCAGAGGCCGAGTACAGGGAAGGAGTCAATGTTGCTACAAAGTGTGTGTCACACGCCCCAATTTTGTAAAAATAATATTATCTTATTTGATTTTATTTCAAAGACATTATGTTAAATTTTATGCTAAGTTGTAAATGATGACTCAGTAGAGTCAAGGATATTGAATGTAATTCTGAATATTTTAATTATAAATAAATAAAAGTGGAGACAACAGCTTATGAGAGCTGTTAAAAGAGTGTTCACTGGTCAAGTTGGTGGAGGAGACTGGGTGGAGAGCAAACAGACAAGTGACAACATCCTAAAACACTTTCAATTGTTGTAGGTGGAAACCTCCCTACATTTGGGGTCATGATCCCCCAAGAAAGTGGGATCAGAGCAGGTGGCTCAATTAATGACAACTGACCCAAAAGACCTAGGCAATCTTTATAAAAATGCCCATTGAAGAGAGCTGAGGCTGCTCATTCTAGAGAAGTGATCATTCAGGTGAATGAACTTCAAAGAATTCAATGACAAGGGAATTTGTGGAAAGAGTTTGAGGGGTTAAACTATTGAGTGATCTAGTGCATCTTTTCAGCTGAAGGATCTTACTGCTGAAGTGCAGAGTGATTCTGAGTCATTGGACTAGTATATTGTTGCTTGTTGCACCAGTTCTCAGCCAAGGATACCAGGAACAGGCTTGGGGGTCCTGAGGAGACGTTGTTTGAGCACTTTATAGGCTATAAGTTTCCTTGCACAAGATAAATGTCAGTATGTAATCATGGAAATTTTACCAAGAATTTTGAGTGCAAAGAACCTATAAAATGTTGGGAGTGTAATGGCACACACTATTCTTCAGTCTATCCAAATAGGAAGAAGATTGTTAGCAATATTCATACCATACAGGAGGATATGAATCGTGTAGAATTAGCGAGGACCATGCCCAGAATCAACGCAGCCTTGGAGAATCGACAAGCAGAATATCACAATTCCATGGTGGAAGTAGAAGGTATGATAAATCAGACCCCTGTAACTATTTTGATTGATCCAGGAGCTAGTCTCGGTTATATTGCACCTAAAATGGTATAAAAATTTAAGTTATCTGTTGAAAAATTTGAGAATTATTGGTTGGTACAGTTAGCTACTGGTGCTAAAAGAAAGGTAACTTGTTTTGTAAAAGAATGTGCAGTAGTTATGGATCGTTTTGAAACTGTTGTCAAGCTTAATGTATTGCCTCTTGGTTCTTATGATTTTCTGATTGGTATGGACTGGTTAAAAAAACATAAATTAATTCTAAATTGTTATGACAAAACCTTCACATGTTTAAACAGTGATGGAAAACGAGTAAGTGTAAAAGGAATCCCTAGAAAAACCACTATAAGGCAGATTTATGCCCTACAGCTTAAGAGAGCTATTAGGAAGGGATGTAAAGCTTATGCAATAACAATAACTGATGAGGAGAGTCTAATTAAGACAGATAAGTTAAAATTGGAAGACATGTCAGTCTCAAGAGAATATGTTGATGTATTCCCTGAAGAAATTATGGGACTACCTTCGAAAAGGGAATTGGATTTCACCATTGAGCTGTTACCTGATGCAGTACCTAGATCAAAGGCCCCTTATCGAATGAACATACTGGAACTTAATGAATTAAAGTCTCAATTAAAAGAACTAATTGATAAAAAGTATATTCAACCAAGTGTGTCTCCCTGGGGGGCACCTGTCATCTTCATTAAGAAAAAGGACTGAACCATGTGACTTTGCATAGATTACCGTCAGTTAAATAAAATGACCATTAAAAATCGATATATGTTGCCTCGCAATGATGATCTATTTGATCAACTACATGGAGCCATGGTGTTTTCGAAGATATATTTAAGGTTTGGATATCATCAAGTCAGGATTAAAGATTAAGATAGCTTTAAGATAGCTTTCAGAACTAGATATGGTCATTACGAATTTGTCGTCATGCCATTCGGGCTTACTAATGCCCCAGCTGTTTTCATGTGTTTAATGAACAATGTTATGCATAAGTATTTAGATAATTTTGTGGTTGTGTTTATCGACGACATTCTAATCTATTCAAAAACTGAAGAAGAACACAAAGAACATCTAAAAATCATTTTACAAGAGTTGCGATATCATCAACTCTTCGCAAAATTTAGTAAATGTGATTTCTTCAAGGATAAGATTTAGTACTTGGGTCATGTGGTGACCAAGGAAGGGATTTCAATAGATCTTGAAAAGATAAGGGGAATCGAATATTGGCTGGTTCCTAAGGATGTGACGGATGTCCAATCTTTTATGGGCATTACCAGGTACTATCGGAGGTTCATTGAAGGTTTTTCGAGGATTGTGAATCCAATAACTTCCTGCAAAAGAAGGGAAAGAAGTTCGACAGGAATCAGAAATGTGAGGAAAGATTTAAAAAGTTAAAAACTTTATTAACTAGCGCACCTATTTTAAGAATAGTTGATCCTAGTAAAGAATTTGTAGTGTGCACTGATGCCTGCAATGATGGCTTAGGCAGTGTTCTGACTCAATAAGGTCATGTTATTTCCTACGAGTCTAGAAAGTTAAAAATTTATGAAAAAAATTATGCAACTTACAATCTAGAATTAGCAGCTATTATACACGCTTTAAAGATGTGGCAACATCACCTAATTGGCAGAAAATTTATTTTAATGACTGATAATAAAGGATTGAAGTATCTGTTAGATCAGCGTAATTTAAATGCCAGACAAGCCAGGTGGCTAGCTTTCTTAAGTGAGTATGATTTTGAAATTCAGCACATAAAAGGAAAAGAAAATAAATTTGTTGATGCATTAAGTAGGAATGCAAGGCTGAGTTTTGCAGCAGCTATCAGCACTTATGCTACAGATTTGGATGAACAGCTTAAACAAGGAATAGAACAAGATGAAATTTACCAAAGTTTACAAGCTAAAACTAAAGAAAATCCAACAGAAAGCTTAAGTAAAGGTTATAGTTTAAATGCAAAACAATTTTTACTGTATAAAGACAGAATGTATGTACCTAACATACCTAAATTTAAGCTGTTAATTCTTGATGAAATTCATAAAACTCCATACTCAGGTCATCCAGGCTATCAAAAGACTATAACTATGTTAAGAAAAGAATATTTTTGGCCAAATATGAAGACTGAAGTAGCAAAATATATTGCTAAGTGTTTTGAATGTTATCAGGTGAAAACTAAACATCAACACCCAACTTGATTACTTCATCCATTACCCATTCCTAGCTGGAAATGGGAAATAATTAATCTAGATTTTATTACTAGACTGCCTAGAAATCAGAATCAAAATGATTCTATCATGGTAGTAGTTGATAAGTTAAGCAAAGTAGCTCACTTTATACCTATTAAAACTACTTATAAAGATGCAAACATAGCTGATATCTTTCTAAAACAGATTTTTCGATTGCATGGAGTACCAAAAGTCATAATCTCAGATAGAGATCCTAAATTTACAGGAAAATTTTGGAAGTATTTGTTTAAAGGGTTAAACACTACATTAAATTTTAGTACTTCATTCCATCCTCAAACAGATGGACAAACTGAAAGGGTAAACCAAATACTGGAAGATATATTAAGAATGTATGTGAAAGACTAGCCAGGTAAATGGGAGGATTATTTGTATCTGGTAGAATTTGCTTATAATAAAAATTATCAGACGTCAGCCAGATTTAGTCCTTTTGAAATTTTATATGGACGAAAATGTAATACTCCTATCTCTTAGAGTAATCCGGTGGATAGATTGGTATTAGGTCATGAACTATTAAAGCAAATGGATGAAATTGTCAAACAGGTGCAAGGTAATCTGAAAGTTGCACGAGATTGGCAGAAAATTCAAGCAAACTTAAAAAGAACTCCAAAGGATTTTTAGGTAGGTGAACATGTGCTCATCAAGGTAAGGCCCAAAAAGAGCTCTATGAGATTGGGGATTTGTGCAAAATTGGCACCTCATTACTGTGGTCCATTTGAAGTTCTATCCAAGAATGGACAAGTAGATTATCAATTAGCATTACCACCAAATTTAAGAGGACATAATGTTTTTCACATTTCTGTATTAAAGAAATATGTTCATGATGCTACTCATGTTGTTAACTGGAATGATGTACAGGTGGAACCAGAAGGACATTTTCTGGTGGAACCGGACTGCATCCTCAGGCGGAGGGATATCACACTTCGGAACCGCACCATTGGACAAGTGAAGGTGAAATGGAAGCACCTTAGTCCAGAGGAAGCCACTTGGAATTGGGAAGTATAATGCAAGATGCATATCCAATTCCATTCCATGGGAATTCTGAGGATGAAGAATAAATAACATTGCGGATGATGTTATGTTCTAAGGGGGTGTGTATGTCACATGCCCCAATTTTACAAAAATAATATTATCTTATTTGATTTTATTTCAAAAACATTATGTTAAATTTTATCCTAAGTTTTAAATGATGACTCAGCAGAGTCAAGGATATTGAATGTAATTATGAATCTTTTAATTATAAATAAATAGAAGTAGAGACAATAGGAGAGCTGTTAAAAGAGTGTTTACTGGTCAAGTTGGTGGAGGAGACTGGGTGGAGAGCAAACAGACAAGTGGCAGCATCCTCAAACACTTCCAACTATTGCAGGTGGAAACCTCCCTACATTTGGGGTCATGATCCCCCAAGAAAGTGGGATCAGAGCAGGTGGCTCAATAAATGACAACTGACCCAAAAGACCTAGGCAATCTTTATAAAAATTCCCATTGAAGAGAGTTGAGGCTGCTCATTCTAGAGAAGTGATCATTCAGGTGAATGAACTTCAGAGAATTCAATGGCAAGGGAATTTGTGGAAATATTTTGAGGGGTTAAACTACTGAGTGATCTAGTGCAGATTTTCAGCTGAAGGATCTTACTGCTGAAGTGCAGAGTGATTTTTGAGTCATTGGACTAGTCTATTGTTGCTTGCTTCACCAGTTCTCAACCAAGGAGACGTTGTTTGAGCACTCTCCAGGAGTTGGTCGGGAGGAAGGACCTCCTAATGCTGTTGTTGTCCAGCTTAATCAGGTTCTATAGTCTTTTATTTTACTGTGTTAAATGGTTAAATGTGAGTCTAACTAATTTATGAATGTTAAAATGTTTAGTTGTGAACTGTTAGAGTTAGTATTCTTTTATTTTATTGAATGAAGGAATCTAAAATAGATGAAAAATAATCCTAACCTGCTTTTTTCCACATCTGGAAGGGCCAGATAGTACTCCAACATAGGCAGTGTATTTAAAATAGATGAAGGATATGATAGGAGACTGAATTGAATAGATGTATTATACATTTCATAATATCAAAATAATTTATTTTTGTTTGTAGGTTATTATCAGAAAAGAACAATAACCTGTCTATTTTTTTACTGTTTAAGTAGCTTGTTGATGTAAGTAGGCTAGAAAAGAAATAGCCATAACTCATTACAGGTAGCAGGTTTATCATAGTAATAAGTTACTCAAGTAAATAAGATGTTATTTAATACAGTACATTATTTTGTTAAGTATGCAGGATGTTAAACTGTGTCATGTTATACATATATATTTTCTTTGTATTTTATTCATTAACCTCTTGCTTATGCAGTAGAAAAGTTACAACTAAACTATTTGTTTATATTCATTCAATAAAGGTATAAACTAATAAATATGTAGTTTAATTACTAATCATAGTAATTTAAGACTAACAGTTACTATTAACTAAGTAAAGTAATATAAAGAATAATCATGGTACTAAGAATAAACTTATTCAAAATATTTAAGTTCTTCTATCATTTCCCTTTTATTATTTCAATAGGAAAAACAACAAGAATACAATCATGACCAACATATACATAATGTATACTTATAAAAAGAACTGTTCCTTTTAATTTTTACAAACAGGGTGCACCTATAAAAGAAAATAACAGGGTTGAAACCCATATATATATTACAATTACAAATGTCAAGGAATCGAAGTTTGAATCCAAATTAATTGGATTATGTAACTATTAAACAACTAGGTTATTATAAATTACTTACAGTCCTTTAAGAACAAACAAAAAGACAATGGTAATTATTATTAACTGGAAATTTCCACAACACATTGTAACACTAGTTAAAAGCCAAATTAAATAAGTAATAGAACTTGTTAAAAACAAGTGGAATAATTTGTTTTAGAACGAGGGTTTCCACAGGAAAAACCCTAGCTTGTAACTCTGAGCAAAAACGAGTAAGAATTATAATTAAATTGTGCATGTCTGTGTCAGTCTTAAAAACATTGATAATAAACTTTTACAGAGTACTTTAAATAGTGCACAAAACTTCACTTATAGTCGAGAAGGGTAAAAACCCTGAGTACATAGAGTATAATGTTAAGGATTTCGATAAACCGAGACAAGCTAGAAGACTGAACTATCTTAACAAGAGAACTATTGTTTAAATTTTAAAAAGCCATCAAGCTAAACATTAAAACAAAACTAATTACATTGCTCAGCTTAAGACCGAGTTTACCCATCGACTAGTGAGGGTTTGAAACTTGTTAAATCAACAACGACCTATAAAAGAGACCGCTTAATTTATGGCAAGCCTAGGAAAGCTTCCCCAACTGTGGCTTACTCCAAATGACCACCCTGATACAAGTATGGTAACAACCCAACATATTGACCAGAGGGCTTACCCATATAAAGCCACGGCTTTCGAAGACAGGCGGCATACTTCCTCCACCGTGGATGTACGTAGTCTCGAGCCCCCTGCAAGGAGTTTTCAATACAAGGGTCAGAAAATGAGTAACTTAAGATTTGTTTACGCTATCGTAACAGAAAAACACCTGCTGCAAGTTAAAATATCACTAAAAAAATTTACCTGTGAAATGAAACGTCGAACAGTCTCATGGAAAGACTGTCACCAATAGACTTTTGCAAAGTATAGACCCAACATCCTGTAAAGGCTAAACCTATCACGCAAAGGTGAACCACGAGGACGACGAAAGGAATTTTGAGCAGACAGCAAGCCAAGGACAACGATAAACTCAACAAAACTTGTAGAGTGAAAACTCATAGTGACCAAGAATGGCATTCAAATCAAATATCGGAGGGAAAGGAAACACTAACCCAAGACTCGTGACAACTAGAACAGAGGATAACTTATGGCCACCACAAAAACCATGCAGAGCAGCCTCAAGGGCCAGTGTGAACTGTGGAGGAGAAATGAAAAGGGTTAGGGTTACACTGATTTTTATATCTCCAAAACTTGGCTAGGAGAAGACCACATGGTCACAATAATTTAAACCATGCAGTGGGTTGTTTCAATAGTTTCCTGCATTACAATGATAACCAATTATTTAATCAATGAACACAATGCATAAACTATATTTTAAACTAAGTTATTGCTTTGTAAATCGAATACACTGCTCATTATATGGTATTCTAGATCAGTATTAGAATAACAACATTAAATTTACATTGACCTAGCAAAAATGTGTCACCATTAAACTTTGGTTATTGCCCGAAATCAATCATGCATAGAAACTTACATCATCATTATCCATATGTCTATTATATCATAACATCATTAATACGATATGGATGTTAGTAACCCTTTTTTTTAAATGTTGACCTTGATATGGGTAGAAATCGTGTGTTATATGGGAGGGCTCATGTTAAAAGGTTTATAACTACCGAACAACTATAGTTTTCTATATGTATAAACATTATAGTCTATGCATGGTTAATCTCTTGTAAAATGACAATTCAAGTTGTAACATTTATAAAATGGCACAACGTAGTATTATGTAGAATTATAAACTCTATTTTAAACTTGTTTATGACCTTGAACTAATTATAGACTTGTATGTATAATAAACAAAATAGTTTATGCATGCTTATAAGTCATATAGGAACTAATAAATCAAATGATAGCAAACTATGAAGTTGGAAAACTGTATTATAAGGAACACTTTTATGAAATTCTTTTACATAGTTCAAAGCGATGACACTTTAATAGAATTTGGTTGTGACTCAACTTGGTATTTGCTAATGATTCACCATGTCTATTGATTAGTAAAATGGTTATAGAATTATACAAAATAACTAGAAAGTCGACCTTTTTCGAAAGCATCAATCTCAGAAAAACTATTTGTAGACAGTAACTTAATACAAGAGAAGTATTATAGAAAAATAAGAAATTGAATAGGAATGATCCTACTTGAGTCTAGAATCATTAGAACCACATGGTTCGACATGAAGTTAAGAAGTATAGGAAAACAATGATTTCATGTGAGAAGGCATTATGGTTTTTGCTTACACAAATCAAACTTATAATGTCAAGAAGTTTACAGGCTGTAAGTTTCCTTGCACAAGATAAATGTGAAACAGTTGTTACACAGATAAGATAATATGTTAATATATACATACTGACAGAACAATCATTATAACATTGCAAGTTATGCACACTAAAGTAGAAGTTACTTTGCAACTGAGATTATAATTTTAGAGCCACAAAACATATCTTACTATCGCTACGTACATCTAAAAAATTGTTACAAGAAAAACTGAAGGAAGCCAAATGGTTTTACCTCACAGAAGTTGTTTGGAATTTAGTAATTTAATTACTAAGCTTTATAATTGCAAATAAAACACTGCTGGATACTTTATGAATTTTAAAACGTTACTCATTCGATCATACCTGTAAACCTGTAAGAACCAGTAATCTTCTACGTTAGCATAAATGCTAAGTAATCCCCAGATTCAAAAGCTAGATTCCACCTACTTGACATGAAGAAACTCATCAGTAAACTGAAATAAAACAATACTCAAGTAAACCTTATTCTTGTTACAAAAGGGAACTGTTGAGTTAACATAATTAATATTTTGTAATACTAATCATTTAACTATTTCTTTTATTGCTAAGCTTTATTTCTTAGTAAACCGCAAGTTTTAGCATTTTTTGTTATCTCAAAATTTTAAATTTTTGTGAAAAATTGGGGTTTTGATAGTGTGTTTGGTTGCAGGGAATTCTTCAAGAATTTGGTGTCGCAATTGATTCTCCAAACAACATTTGGGTGGAAAATCAGAATTTCATCAGGATAAATATTGATACAGTATAGAGGCATATGACAAAACACATAGATATACACATGCATTACATTCAGGGCTTAGTGCATGACAGGGTGATCTCACTGTAGTATTACCCATCCACCGAGCAAACTGCTAATAATTTTACCAAGGATTTCACTGAGAAGACCTTCACCTACCTAAGATATTTTCTTGGGGTGACTAAAGGATGGTAATTTGATATTATTTATTGCAGGTTGAGTCCCATGTCCTTTTTTGAGTGAAGGTTTTGTCCCATGAGGTTTTCCTTCTTTTCCTCGGTTCACATGGACAAATAAAATTGTCATTTCTGAATTGTGTATTTGAGGTGACTTGAGCCATTGTTGCTAATGCCTCCATCATTTTGTGAGATGTACTTAGTTGTTGGATTAAGGGAGGGTGTTAGAACAGTAATACACTCATTAGCACCTAATTACACTACATAGTCAATTTTATTGCTTTTTAATCTTTAATACACTTTGTGGTCGACTAGGGGTCCTTAGTTGGACAAATGCCAAGTCATATTGAGGCTTTCACACCCACATGAGTATTCTAGATCAGTAAACCAGACACATGTGCACCCCTATCACTGCTGGTGTGCTCCTATTAATTGAATGTGGACATGCAAGTTGACTTGGAGTGCTAGAGTGGGATTTTGGCAAATTTTGGCTTGATTTGGTGCATTAAATGTTGCATTGAGACTCTAAACCACCCAGTTTTCGAAAACCACATTGTCCAAGGTGTAATAATTGACCCACAACAAATAATCCATGTCAAATCAGAAATTTGTGGTTGTTTGGGGTGATTTGGGACATGATTGGCCCACCTAGGGGGGTTTGATGCCATTTTTGCAATTTTGACTTGTATGCAAACAATAGGCTTCCAAAGCCTCATGAAACTCCTATGATGTATTATATACCTTATAATAAAAAGTTTCATGGCTAGATAGTCTAGAATTATCTTGTTCCAGTTCACATTGTGTGTGTAATTTGTCTTCATTTGATGGTTTTTTTGCCATTTTTGCACCCAATTTGATTTGTGAGCTTCACTAATGCTCCTAGATTCTCCTTTGGTTTGAATTTCTCACACTTCCATCCCCAACCTAGGAAACTAGTCATTTTTCTCCTTGGAAATTATTTGACCCTTAGCATCAATTTGACAAAATCTCATGAATATGGAAAATGTGATTAGGCCATTGTGACCGAATGCAAAATTTGAGACATGAAAAATCCTCCCTTCCCAATATTGATTTTCCTCAAGCAATTTCAAACATGGGTGTTGAAGAACCTACTTTTCGTATGCTTCTTTGAAGTTGCCACTAAGTTTCCCAACGTTGAGTCTTTGAGATTCCATGAAGATTTTAGAGAGGAACCACCATGATGGCTACTGCACTACTATGATTAAAATCAATTTATTAACTGGGGAATCCATCTCCCATACTGCTTGTTTCCCAAAAAAATTGAAATCAATGGGACTAAAAACTATCCCAAGGTCCCATTGCTTGTAATGCACTCCAACAATTAAGAGTTCTCTCCAACTAATACCATTAGGAAATAGAAATATGGGATCCCATTTTCTTGTATTCATTCTTCCAAACATCATGAGTACATAATATATATCATTAAAGTATATAACAACATAATAAAAATGTACATCAAGGATGTTACGGAGAGAATCTTCCTATGGCTTTGGGGTACTACAACAAACATCTTGACACCAGAAATCAATCTTTTCCAAATATGTAAGAGAAATGAAACATCTAACACTAAGGGATACTGAATCATACCTTGTTCTGGACGGTTGAAGTAGATCCTCGTTGAGGTTGTTGGGCCAGGAAAAGTGCACAAGGAAGAAGCTGACACGCAAGTAAGGAAGGAAAGGTGCACGCATAATAGAAGGGGAAAGAAGGGAGTGGAGGAACTAGCGTAGAAAGATAGAACATGTATGCGACAGAGGAAAAGTGATCTTGCAAGAGTGCAAATAAGTAACGATTAGAAAGCGACAGGTCAGAGATCGTGGCTACTAAAGTCGGTGTAAGCCAATGGATGATGCAGGTATGCAGTAATATATGTAAGCCAAGATGATAGTTCCTTGTGTCAGTCTATGACAACTTGTAACCATTTTTTACGCCTGATTACGACCTACAATAGATCATGAGTATTTAGTGGACCTTGTGTGGTCTTGTAGAAGTTATAAATAGGAAGAACATGCTCTGTATAAGGGTTGGTCATTATCAGTTGTAGTTGGGGATTGTTTGGTTGGTTTTTCATTCGCCAACTCACTTAGTTTTGTTAAGAAAGTTAGGGCTAGTGGGAAAGAAGACTCAGAGAAGAGTCTGGTAGCAATAGAGGGTTGTTGAGCCGCAAATCTTGCAGCTGTCTGGGGATACCATTAGTAGAGGTAGAAGAGTTGATCCAAGTTGTGTGCGTATCAGTAGGAGTAGCTAGGAGAATAAACCAGAGAGCATGGGAGCAAGAATATTGAGTCAAAATGACATATCTTAAGAACAATCTGCATATCGCAAATTGCTATACACAATTTCTCATGCCATATGAAGAGCACCTTGGTGGTTTTTCCTAGATGGGTTTCCACATTATTTCCCGTGTTGAATGATTTATTGATGTTAAATGTTTATGTGAATGTCAAGCAATTGCTTATTGTGTATTGATGAGTTACTGTTGAATGTATGACTCCATCTTATTAATCAGTGAATGAATGAATGTTTAAATCATTACTAGAATGTATGTATGAGTTCATGGTTAAAATGCTAAGTTAAGATATAAGTTGGGCCCTATCTGACGAAGTGAAAGGAATTAGCTACGTGACTCAAGTTGTGCCAGTTGTTGAGGTAAAGGTTAGGGTTGTCTCATGCACATGCTGACATACCATTGTGCCCTCGTCACGTAGCAATAGAATCCATCGTCCTATCGCCTTTGTTGACCACCTTGGATGCACTCCAAGGGACTATAATCCCTCGCCAATTGAAGAAACATGGTTTTGGAAGTCACCCATTAAGATATCTCCGGTGAGACTATGCCTGCCTCATGGGTATTTCCAATTGAGCTTGCTCTATTGGGACGATGTCTTTTGGTGTCTTGTTGGTAATGTGTTGTTGTTGAACCGCAGGTCAAGACAAGAAGGAGAGAGAGGCCAACAAATCGTTCTGTTCTCAGGACTATTAACCATTTGAGTCGAGGGAAATGTTTTGGCATCTGAAAAATAAAGAGGTAGAGGACTGGCTAGAGTCTAAGAAGCTAGCATTTGTGCAAGAGGAGAGCGCAGGATCACAGTTGAGCATAGAGAACAGGGTGGATGAGCATATATTCTAATATTCATGAGATCTTATTTGCATATTTTCCCATTGTACTGCACGAGTGGCTATCAATATTGGTAAGAAGGAAGATGAATTTCTAGAGAAGAGAATTAGTCGAGTGGAATGATTAGTTGGTGCATGAAATAACCAGTGTAAATAACACCATCTCTAGGGTTGTTGATTTTTGGGTAGATAGTATTTTGCAAGGATACATTACCGATTTTGCAGTAGAGGCTATAACCTCGTATAGAGAGGATGAAAGAAATTTTTTCCAACGACCCCAAAGAAGGTATTTTCTATCTATTATTACATGGATCAAGATGCTCATCTATGAGAAGGGTATCTTGCAGTTGGGTAGTTGAGTCACATACCCAGGAAGAAGGTTATGTCATAGACATCCTGTCAATAAAATGGGAAATGTTCAGTTGAGATGTTCCAGGGAGTACAGAACCTGAACTAGAAGATGGATTCCTAAGGAGTGGAAGCAGATTCATATCATGGAAAAGAAGAAAGGCAGAGGAAGTTCGACGCGTTTCTATACTGTTTGAGGCGAGTGAACACAAAATTCAGTTGTAGGAAGATGAAGGGTCTTACAGCGAAGAGGAGGAATACAACCCGATATCGGAAGGAGTAGAAGACTTTGAAGAGACTATCGAGTCCACAAGGTCTGGATGCCATTACATTAGAGGTGGAGTATCACCAGAGGTAAATTAGAGAGCCTCATCTCCTAAAAGATTTGTTATGCCTGATAGTGCTAGTACTATGACTAGTGCGCAAGAGAGTATACCTCCATTAGATCAGCTATTAGACAAACCCGACTATTGGCAAGGGGGTGGATATAGGTGAGTTGCGCAGCATCTAGGATGTTGCGTATACTCACGAGGAACTGCGCAAGGAAAAGATAGCGCGACATGAGCAAAATAGTACACTTTTTATATTTTTATGTTGTTTTTGTACTCATTGACCATTTCTCTGGAATATTGTTCCTTAGTGGTTAAATTAGTTAGAATTTTTTAGTAGTTAGTTAGAAGTGGGCCTTGAATGTAAAGGTGCAAGCCTATATATAGAGTTAGAATTGAAAAGGTAAAAGATATATTTTGATCAATGAATCCCTGAATCCAAGAACGATATGTTTCTTGATTCATCAATCATCTATGAGTGAGCAAGTAGAGAGCAATTGAATTTTGTGTTATCTTCTGGGTTGGTCATTTTCTTGCTATGGAGAAGTACTGCATGTTTTGGATCTATTATGCAGAAGCAATATGACACAACGGATGTTTCTCTAAATTACTATTGTCTTTCATATCTCTTTCATGTCCTTGTGTTGTGATATCAATGATGGATGTTTTATGGATCTATTTTATGAATGAATAATATGATACTGCTGCGATGAATAAGTAAATGATGCGATATGTTTAGATCTATGGTTATAATGATAGATCTGTGATGAATGTTGTGATACCTGATGAATGGCTCTATTAGCTCTCATAATTATGCTGATAAATAATTGATTCCCCGATCCTCCCCCTTACTGCTGGAAACTTATTTCTGACAGCTCTCCCTCAAACATCTCAGGTCAGACTTCATCTGCTCTGTAAGTGTTGCTGGGAAAGGTAAAATCATGCTAGTTGGGAATCGACAGAGCGAGAAACCCTATCGACAAGGCTTTATTGGTGGGTTTTTTCAAACAAATAATTCCGTTGTTGGGACCTTGTTGCAACTGAGAGGAGGATATGTTGTGCCATCTGACAAAACTAAAGATTCAAGATTAGTTCGACCTAAGACTACAAGAGTTTGCTGAAGCTGAGAACAAGAACCCAAAGTTGAAAACAAACGCATGGTTGGCGAGGTACATTCATGATGGCCCTCATGAATGGTTTTTCTATGAGTTTCCCATCATAATATATGAGTGGTTGGTGCGATTCACCTACAAGAAGCACAAATTCGAGGGAGGAGAACCAACATCCTAGATCCCTGAGTTAATTCAGGAACTACAAGAAACTAACAACAAGGCATCACGACCTGTTGAAGTTTTGTTGAATAATATTTTGGAAGGATACATCACTGAGTTCACAGTTGATACCAACAAGTCCTACAACGAAGAAGAACAAGAATTATTCAATAGACCACGAGGTAGGTTCTTACTGTCTCTACAATTGTTAATCAAGATGCTTGTAGGTTCTTACTGTCTCTCCAAAGAGACAATGACTTCCTACTCCTTCAAGAATTGCAAAGGAATACCACCATAAAGGTGACATTTCTTGACTAACTACTCCTTCAAGAACCTAGATTTCTTGACTTCCTACTTCTGTCAATAAAAGGGTACATTTCTTATTCAATAGACCACGAGTTAGGTTCTTACTATCTCTCCAATGAGCTCTCCACATCCAATGCGCTCTCTCGATCAAAATTTGAGTAAAAACACAGGGAGATATGTCGAAAATACGAACACAAAAGTAGTTTTTTTATTTTTTCCTCCAAAATTAATAATATTATTTTGTTATTTTAACTATTATATTATTATTTTAGCTATTATTTTATTATTTTCCTTAGGAGGCCCATTTTAGTCCTCGAAATTCCTCTAATGATCCATCCTACTGCTGAAGGAGAGTTGGGTTGATGCAATGCTAGATCTGTGTCATCTAACTCTAATGATGCACTAGAAAATTGGAAAAACCAGATGCATGAAGTATTGCTCAGAAAATGTGGGCTGATCACGCAGTCGCTACGCCATGTCGTGACTAATATCATTGAGTTTCAAATATATGAAGGACTATCGGAACTGAAGACCACCCCAACATGATGGTGGGTAGCTCATAAGGAGACAATTCATGACTGGGCACAGTGTTGACAGTTGATGACCGTGCACTTCGTAGATATGTATATATATCATACTAGGTAATATGATGGATAGAATGACCCATGTATTCATATGAGGGAATGCCAAACCCTATGGGCATCGCGATCCAAAGATGAATGGGTCCATGCTTTTATTCACACTCTGGATGAAATGCAAAAGTCATGGTATGTATCCATAGAGCTACGTAGAACAATAACCACATGGGAGGAGTTGACAAGTTGTTTTGTGAATACCTTTAGTTTCAAGGATTCCAATCCTCAGGTCCACAATGCACTTCATATCATCCGCGATGTGGTCCTACAGGTTGTCCAGGTTGCATACCTAGTAGACCCGCACATGCAGTGCCATATGCAATCAATGAGGGAATGCTATAATATATCTGGAAAACCTGAGGATGATGACGAGCTTCAGAATATTACTATTCCAGAGTAAGAAGGAAGCAGGAATGTTGGAGCACCATACATACTGAGATAACTGATGAGTCAGCCACTGAAGATAAGAAAAGTTAACATTGGGATGGAGGAAGATACCAAATTTGCAAATATTGGGGACTAATGGGCTGAAGAAACTATGGCCAAAATCACGGATCTTCTACACGAATTTTAGGATCTATTCCCAACAAAGATTTCATAGATGAAGGGGAAACTTGGTGACTTAGCGGAAATGAGAATCCCACTAAAACTAGATGCAAAACCAGTGTGAGAGAGGCCATATCGCTTGAATCCATGATATAAAGAATGGGTCAAGGCTGAACTTGACCGGATTCTAGATGCAGGGATTATTGATCCTTTTGAAGAGTCAAAATGGATAAGTCCTATGGTGGTCCAAGACAAGAAAAATGGTGAAGTATGAATTTGTGTCGATCTAAGAAAGTTGAATGATGCTTCCATGTATGATCCCTTTTTGAAACCGTTCACTGATGAGGCTCTTGAAGGAGTAGGCAGTCAAGAAATGTACCCTTTTACAAATGGATTTTTTGGTTATCACCAGATCAGAATTGCAAAGGAAGACCGCCATAAAACCACATTTGTCATCGAATGGGGTTGTTTTCAATACACAGTGATGCCCTTTGGGTTGAATAATGCACCTACGATATTCTCTCGGGTCGTTGTCACTACATTCAAATATTTTATTCATAAATTCCCGCAATTATATATGGATGATTCGATAGTCTATGGGCTGATTGAGGATCACTCGCCAAACCTATGCTTGATGCTAGAAAGGTGTCAATAGCATTAGATCGCATTAAATTCAAAGAAGTGAATCTTTTGTGCATCATTTGGGATATTATTGGGCCATATTGTCTATAAGCAGGGATTTTGGTTGATCCAGTGAAGATTGCACTCATTCTATGCATGTCACTTCCCACCAATACAAAGATGCTTAGAGAAACACTAGGTCATAATGGGTACTATCACAAGTTCATCCGTGGATATGATGTGATTACTACCCCCATGGAGAAACTATTAAAGAAGGATGCTACATTAATATGGAGCCAAGAGTGTCAAAGAAGATTCAACACATTAATGGCCAAGATGGATTTATCACCCATACTTGTGTTCCTCGATTGGAGGGGGCTCCTATCCTGTGCTGCTAGGGATTGGATGGGCTAATAACAGCATGGATGTGATCAATTTTAATAAGCGGTTGATGACATTCGAGAACCAAGATATCTGAGTCATTGCTCCTATTTATCTTAATGAAGGAAGGCGATATATCGAAGCTATCAAAGATGAAGTTGTTAGAGAATGGGATCACATTTACAATATTTATGAATATTATATCCATCTTACTGCTGACAAAGAGCTGGGTTGGACCAATGCTATATTTGTGTCGTCAAATTCTAATGATGCGCTAAAAAATTGGAGAAACCGAATTCATGAAGTATCGCTCAAAAACCGACGGTATCGCTCAGAAACGGATGCACTAC
The DNA here is from genome assembly GCA_001517045.1 of Pseudotsuga menziesii. Lineage (NCBI taxonomy): Eukaryota > Viridiplantae > Streptophyta > Pinopsida > Pinales > Pinaceae > Pseudotsuga > Pseudotsuga menziesii. The sequence goes on along the minus strand of LPNX010271663.1, from coordinate 55,393 downwards.
ATGAAGTATCGCTCAGAAACGGAATATAAAATGTGGGATGATCACACAGTCACTACGCCATGTTGCGACTAAGATCATTGTCTTTCCAATATATGAAGGACTACAAAAACTATTTGGGTTCCTCAAGTATTTTGAAGAGATGGTATCTGAGCCTCAACGCTTATTAGCATTAGAATTCGCACTGAAGGCCACCCCAACACGATGGTGGGAGGCTCATAAGGAGACAATTCATGAGTGGGCACAGTGTCAATGGTTGATGACCATGCACTTCAGAGATATGGATATATATCATACCAAAGATAAGATGGACAGAATGACCCATGTATTCATATGAGGGAATGCCAGACCCTGTGGGAATCGTGACCCAAGGATGAATGGGTCCATGCTTTTATTCACACTCAGGACGAAATGCCAAGGTCATGGTATGTATCCACAGAGCTACGCATAACAATAACCACGTGGCAGGAGTTGATGGGTTGTTTTGTGCAGACCTTTAGTTTCAAGGATTCCAATCCTGAGGTCCACAACACACTTCTGATCATCTGTGATGTGGTCCTACAGGTTTCCCAGGTTGCATACCCAGTAGACCCGCACACAGAGTGACATATGAAATCAATGATGGAATGCTATAATATATCTAGTGAACCTAAGGATGATGATGAGCTTCAGATTATTACTATTCCAGAGTCAGAAAGAAGCAAGAATGTTGCAGCACTGACATACCGACAGACTCGATGAGTCAACCATTGAAGATCATAAAATTTAACATTGGGACGGAGGAAAATACCAAATTTGAAAATATTGGGGACTAATGGGATGAAGAAACTATGTCCAAAATCACAGATCTTCTGCACAAATTTCAATACCTATTCCCAACAAAGTTTTCAGAGATGAAGGGGATACTTGGCAACTTAGGGGAAATGAAAATCCCACTAAAACCTATGATATTCTCTTGGGTCATTGTCACTACATTAAAATATTTTATTCAGAAATTATTGCAAGTATATATCGATGATTGGATAGTCTACGAGTTAATTAAGGATCACTTGCATACCTACACTTGATGCTGGAAAGGTGGTGACAGGATTAGATCACATTAAATTCAAAGAAGTGCATCTTTTGCGCACCATTTGGGATACTGTTGGGCCATATTGTTTGTAAGCAGGGAATTTTGGTTGATCCAATGAATATTGTGCTCATTCTATGCATATCGTCGTGCACCATTGCAAATATGCTTAGAGCGACACTAGGTCACACTGGGTACTATCGTAATTTCATCCATGGATATGTTGTGATTACTGCCCCCATGGAGAAATTATTAAAGAAGGATGCTACATTCATATTAAGCAAGGAGTGTCAAATGAGCTTCGACATATTGAAGGCTAAGATGGCTTCAACATCCATACTTATGTTCCCCAATTGGAACAAGGAGTTCCATGTTCATGTAGATTCCTCGTCCGTTGCGCTGAGAGTTGTACTCGCTCAACCATGGGAAGGAGATTTGGATCACCTAATTGCTTTTGCTTGCAGAAAATTATACTTTGTGGAGAATAATTACACAACCACGAAAAGAGAAGGGTTGGCAATGGTATGTGTGCTACAAAAGTTCATGTATTATCTCTCAGGAGGTCATTTCAAAATGTTCACTGACCATTCGAATTTGAAATATTTGGTTAATGAGCCTGTGTTGGGGGCGAAGATATGTCGTTGGATAATTCTATTTAAGGATTTTGATTTTGAAATAATTGTGAAGACAGGACTCCTGAATGTTGGTCCTGGTCATCTATCTCACATTGAAACAGATGAGGAGCCCACCAATATTGATGATGGTTTGTCAAATGCACATTTGTTTAGAGTGGATATCGCAAATGACCATTATGCTTTGACCATTCTTTTTTTTGGAAACCAAATTTGCGCCATAGGATATGTCGACCAGTCAGAAGAATAAATTGGTAGTGAAGACTTCATATTTCCAATTAATTCCTGGCCGATTATACAAACTTGAACCAGATGAGATCCTGTGACAGTGCATCTTACCGCACGAGCAAGGGCCAATTCTAGAAGAAGTGCATACTGGAATCGTGGGTGTACATTATGGAGGATGGGTGGCTGTGCGTAAGGTACTTTGTGTTATTCTATGGTGGCCTACTATGCATAATGATGCTACAAACTACGTGCAAAGCTGTGATGTCTGTCAACGCATCAGGAAACCATCACGACATGATGAGATGTCGCTTGTACCTCAACTAACTTTGCAACCTTTTGATATATGGGATGTAGATTTTATGGGTCCCATAAACCCACTAGGGAAGAGAATGGGTGCATGGTACATATCACCATGACTGACGTTTTGACAAGTTGGGTGGATACTGCACCAGTTATGGATTGCACCGCTGCAAAAGCAGCAAAGTTCATATTTGAAAACATTCTTACACAGTTTGAATGTTATAGGATATCGATGAGTGACCAGGGAAGTCACTTTATCAACTACACAGTAAAAGAAATGACAGAGGAATTGCAAGTGCAGCATAAGAAAAGTACCCCATATTATCCACAGGAAAATGGAACCGTCGAATCCTTCAACAAAATCTTGGAAACTGCACTGAAAAAGGTATGTAATACTAATTGTGATGACTGGGATTTAAATATTCCTGCACTTCTTTAGGCATATCACACCACTTGCAAGAGACTAGTGGGGAAAACACCGTTCAAACTATTCTATGGGAAATATGCAGTCATGCCTATGGAGTACATTGTTCCTAGTCTATGCATCACAGCAGCAACCGGCATGACCGATGAAGCAACACTTGAGGAGCGAGTAACATAGCTAGTCCAAATGGAAGAGGACAGCTTCATCGCAGGATTCCAGCAGCATGTCAAAAAGGATCAACAGAAGGCGTGGCATGACTGCCACATCAAAAATAAAAAAATTTCACAAGGAGATTTGGTGTTGTTATGCTACAGCAAGTTCATGAAGCATCCCAGTAAGTTATAGATGCACTGGTTAGGTCCATATATTATTCATTCAATTACCTTTGGGGGTGCAGTTCAATTGCAGCAGTTAGATGGACATGTGTTTCCAATGTTTTTGAATGGCAGTCGCTTAAATATTTATAGGACATATCCAGAGCCATGCAATGCCTTAGATGCTGTGCAAAGATGAAAAAAAAACAAGCTAGATATAGGTAGCAAGAGGAATGGTAGGCCCACCATTAGGGGTCGTATTATGTTAGGCGGTAGTTGACTCAGCACTTAATAGCCATTTACCATGGAAAATAGTTGCTCCAGAACAAGGGTGTGACAAGAAGGAGGCTGCGTTAAGGGGGCAGGGCTGCAAAAAGGTGTTCCACCAAAACAAGGTTTTTCTTTAGCAGGATGCTTTGCTAAGAGGATAGGGTCGTAACATGAAAAAGGGACGGGGTTGCGTGACAGGAAGTTTCCATGGATAGAAAGTGTGGCTTGCATTGTACGGGATACTTTGTGATGGTGACTGAACATCACATCAATACTCAATAATGACTGTCAAAGAGGGAAATGATAGCACAGTTGATGTCACAGTTAATGATAGCAGACCCAAAATGCAGGGTGGCAGAATCAACGACATATGTAGCACACACTTGAATGATACAATCATAATGGTGCACTCGATTGAGTCATGATGGAATCTAATCCAAACATGGTGTTATAAGCTAAAGGTCGATAGCCAAATGAACCCCATTAGGAAGTGTTGCACTGAGAAAAGTTGCAGAAGAGTTTGGTTTGGGTCATTGAAGGAAGCTCCACTGCGTAAGGCAGTGGCTGTCGAAGGGGAAATGCAGGCTTCCCTTGATACGAGGAAGCCTATGTGTGAGAATGTCGTCTCGATAGAAATTGATGAAGAAGTTGTGAGTATGCAAGTTAGTTTGTCTGAGATAGAAGTCCCTAGCAAAGTCGTCCTTGGCTATATTTCTCCCAGTCAGTATGAGGTGTCGACTAAGACACCCATGAGGAATTTGGATGGGATCAAATTTCTTTCCCCACCGAAATAAGTTTGTAGGACCAAGGAACCGGGTGAAATTCAGGAATCCTGGGTTGAGCCTAAATGTAAGGAAGGACCAAGTGGGAAGAAGCGGGATGAGCTGCAAGGACCAAGTGGGAAGAAGCAAGGCTACAGATTTCGTTGCTAGACACTTCTTGAAGGGTAACAGCAAATGGACAATGATGTAGTATTCATAGAAGCTAGAGCATGATGGCATTGCAGGTTACACAAGTCCATAAGTTTGCTAAGGTACATTGCAATTGACATTGAAGGAAGTAGTTGCAGCCAACTACGAGTCGGCACATCTAGAAAAAGTCACGGAGTGATGCATATGTGATGGTTTCTACTCTTTAGGATCGTTGAAGACACCATGGCTAGGTGACGTGGCTCGAGGAAAAGCCACACGACTCTAGTGGGGACCTGTTGGCAAGGGGGTGGATATTGGTGAGTTCTGCAACATCTAGGATGTTACACATACTCACGAGGCACCATCCAAGGAAAAGGTAGCGCGGCAGGAGAAAAATAGTCCGCTTTTTATATTTTCATGTCATTTTTGTACTCATTAACCATTTCTTCATAATTTTTGTCCTTGGTGGTTAAATTAGTTAGAAGTTGTTAGGAGTTAGTTAGAAGTGGACCTTGAATGTAAAGGCGCAAGCCTATATATAGAGTTAGAATTGCAAAGGTAAAATAAATCTTTTGATTAGTGAATCCATGAATCCATGAATGATCTATCTGTTGATTTATCGATCATCTATGACTGAGCAAGTAGAGAGAAATTGAATCTTGTGTTATAGTGTGGGTTGATCATTCTCTTGCTTTGGAGAAGTATTGTATGTTTTGTATCTATTGCGCAGAAGTAATATGACACAATAGATGTTACTATGAATTACTATTGTATTTCATATTTATTTTATGTCCTTATGTGTTGTGATATCAATGATTGATATTTTATAGATATTCTTTATGAATGAATAATATGATACTGTTGTGATGAATAAGTAAATGATGAGATCTATTTAGATCTATGTTTATACTAATAGATATGTGATGAATGGTGTGATGCCTGATGAATGGCTCTGTTATATCTGATAATTATGTTGATAAATCATTGATTCCCCAATCCTCCCCCTTACTGTAGAAAACGTGTTTTCGACAGCTCTCCCTTGAACATCTTGGGTGAGACTTCATCCTCTCTATGGATGTTGTCAGGCAAGGTAAAACCTATCTAGGCCAGTGCTCAATGAGATCATGCTTGTTGGGAATCGACAGAGCGAGAACCCCTGTCGACGAGGATTTTTTGGTGGGTTTTGGCCAACACCGACGTCGACGCAATGGTTGGGGTGGATATTCAGTTAGCTACATTAAATTGTAATGGAGCAGAAGATCTAGAGCAGCATTGGTTGATCTGTGAAGCTGTTTGGATGGTTCAGTTAGTTTAGAATGTGGACCTGAAGAAAGCACAGATGGTCACGACTCTAAGGGTTCGTGCACTTAACTGGTTTATGAATTTCTACGTGGTACCGCTAGGGACACCTCAGAATACCCTTGATGAGATCTGAGCTACATTGATCTATGAGTTTAGAAAACCTAAATACGAGTCACAATGCATTACTGAGATCAAGGAGATAAAACAAGCATTGGAAGAAACTGTATGGGACTTTGACCAGTGATTTAAAACTTTGATGGACAAATCAAGTATCCAAATGTCGGATGTACAACATAATGGAATTGGAAATGAAGCTGGAGGACTCACCAATTGGCAATGAAGCTGGAGGACTCACCAATTGGCAATGAAGCTGAAGGCCTTGCCAATTGGTGACGGTGCCATAGGAATGGTGCAGATTCAGTCGCGGTTGGATAATCTAACAATACAGCTGCAGGATATCAAAAAAGGAAAGGAAGCACAAGAATATTTATGGTGCATGAAATGCATAATGAATGGACACACCAAGGATTATTTTCCGACCTTCATGAATTATATTTCCTCTAGTGCACCAAACCCATTGAATTTCCATGGACTACCCTAGTGTCGGGATTTATTTGTAGGGATGGGTTCCTATCATATTGATTTATGGCTTATTACCTAGTTTTTTTTAACTTTATTAAAATCATTTCCAAGGTAATTATTTTTAGATTTAAAAAATTAAACTAGTTATTTCTTTTACACAAATTTCAGTGGTGAGAAATAAAATAGAAAAAATATCTATGCTAGCACAAAAAGGATTTTCTCTTCAAATTAGTTCATCATTCAAAATAACCCAAATATGTACTTTCTTATTGTCTTAAATTATCCCTACTGTGTTTCCAAGGCATCGATAGTAAGAAGTTATTACTGTTTACATTTTATTCAATTTTTTTCATTCAAACAATGCTCATGATTCATTTATGAAGTTTTACACCACAATCACAACAAATTCAATGATTTTTCTTTATATTATTTAAACAAATAAACTCACATGATTCATTTATGAGTTTTTTCACCAGAAGCACAATAGATTCACAAATAATTATTTTCTAAATATCTATTTTTAATTTATTACTATTAACAAATATTAATAAAAGTGATTTGAATTGAAATTTGATTATTCATATGTATGTTATATTTTTATTGATCTTATTAAATTACTTGATGGATATTAGTATCATTACTTGTATTTGAGCATAGGGCATGGGTCTCAAATATATAGACATGTTTGAGGGAGGAAAATGCCTCCTTGTGCACTAAAAAAAGTTTTTAGGAATCTAGGACTAAGAAATACATTTAACACACATGTCTTCCTAAGAGTAAAAAGGAAAACGACATAAATGTAAGCCAATTGGTGAGGCCTCCAACTTCATTTCCAACTCTTGCGATTATATCTGCGACTCAATCTTTTGTTGCATTAATGGACCTTGGATGTCTGGTAATAGGGCAGCAATAAACCACTCTTTATGTTCTACATCCAACATTTGGAAAATATTCTCTTTCTTATTGTCTTAAATTATCCCTACTATGTTTGCAAGGCGTCAAAAGTAAGAATTTATTATTGTTTACATTTTATTCAATTTGTTTCATTCAAACAATTCTCATGATTCATTTATGAGGTTTTACACCACAATCACAACAAATTCAATTATTTGTCTTTATATTATTTAAACAAATAAACTCACATGATTCATTTATGAGTTTTTTCATTAGAAGCACAATAAATTCACAAAGAATTATTTTCTAAATAGCTATTTTTTAATTTATTACTATTAAGAAATATTAATAAAAGTGATTTGAATTGAAATTTGATTATTCATATGTATGTTATATTTTTATTGATCTTATTAAATTACTTGATGGATATTAGTATCATTATTAGGATTTGAGCACAAGGCATGGGTCTCAAATCTATAGACATGTTTGAGGGAGGAAAACGCTTCCTTGTGCAGTAAAAAAAGATTTTAGGAATCTAGGACTAAGAAATACAGTTAACATACATGTCTTCCTAAGAGTAAAAAGTAAAACGACATAAATGTAAGCCAATTGGTGAGGCCTCCAGATTCATTTCCAACTCTAGTGATTTTGTCTGCAACTCAATCTTATGTTGCTTTAATGGACCTCAGATGTGTGCTAATAGGGCAGTAATAAACCACTCTTTATGTTTTACATCCGACATTTGGAAAATATGCACTTTCTTATTGTCTTAAATTATCCTTACTATATTTCCAAGGCATCGATAGTAAGAATTTATTACTGTTTACATTTTATTCAATTTGTTTCATTCAAACAATGCTCATGATTCATTTATGAGGTTTTACACCACAATCACAACAAATTCAATTATTTTTCTTTATATTATTTAAACAAATAAACTCACATCATTCATTTATGAGTTTTTTCACCAGAAACATGATAAATTCACAAAGAATCATTCTCTAAATAGCTATTTTTTAATTTATTACTATTAACAAATATTAAAAAAAGTGATTTGAATTGAAATTTGATTATTCATATGTATGTTATATGATCTTATTAAACTACTTGATGGATATTAGTATCATTATTAGAATTTGAGCACAGGGCATGGGTCTCATATCTATAGACATGTTTGAGGGAGGAAAACGCTTCCTGGTGCACTAAAATATTCTTTTAGGAATCTAGGACTAAGAAATATAGTTGACACACATGTCTTCCTAAGAGTAGAAAGGAAAACAACATAAATGTAAGCCAATTAGCGAGGCCTCCAGCTTCATTTCCAACTCTAGCGCTTTTGTCTGCAACTCAATAATTTGTTGCATTAATGGACCTCGGATGCGTGGTAATAGGGAAGCAATAAACCATTCTTTATGTTGTACATCTGAAATTTGGAAACTTACTTTGGACATCAAATTTTTAAATCGCTGGTCAAAGTCCCATATCGACTCTGCCAATGCTTGTTTTATTTCCTTGATCTTGGTGATACACTCTAACTCAAATTTAGGTTTTATGAACTCAGATCATTGCGGCTTGGATATCGTCAAGGTTATTCTATGGGGTTTCATTCGGTGTGCAAAAGAACTTCATAAACCAGTCCAGCATAAGACCCCTTAGAGTCGTGATCATATGAGCCTTTCTTAAGTCCGCATTATGGACTAAACAAACCATCGAAACAGTTTCATAGAGGAACCAATGATGCTCTGGATCTTCTACTCCATTCCCATTGAATGTTGGTAACCAAATATCCACCCTATACATTGAGTTGGCATCGGGTTTTTCTAGTAAAGGATTCATAGGAGGTGAAACCTCTTGCGCGCTAGTCGTAGTACTAGCACTATCAGTACTAGAAGTCCTTTCCATGGATGATGTTACTTTTTTTATACTCTTGGTGTGATGTAGTTACGTCCCAACCTTGGTGTCTCTGCAGACTCTTCATATTCCTCTGATCCTCCAATATCAGGATGTATTCCTTCTCTTCATCACAAGACCTTTCGTTTACCTGCGACCAAAGTTTGTGTTCACTCGCCTTGAACAGAACAAGAGCTCGTTGAAATTCCTCTACCTTTCTTCTTTTCCCTGATCTGAATCTCCTTTCACTCCTTAGGAATCCAGCTTCTAGTTCAGGTTTTGTACTTCTTGGGAACATCTCAACTTACAATTTCCCATTTTCTTGACAAGTCTTCTAAGACATAGCCTTCTTCCTGGGTATACGACTCAACTACTCAACTGCAAGATACCCTTCTCATAGACGAGCATCTTGATCCATTTACTAATAGATAGAAAATGCCTTCTTCAGGGTCCTTGGAAAAAAGTTCTTCCAGCCTCACTATATGAGGTTATGGCCTCTACTGCAAACTTAGTAATGTATCCTTGCAAAATAATGTCAACCCAAAAATCAACAACCTTGGAGATGGTGTTACTTACACTGGTTATTTCGTACAAGAACTGATCATTCCACTCGATTATTTCTCTTCTCTTGAAATTTGTCTTCCTTCTCACCAATATTGACAGCCACTCATGCAATACAATGGGAAACTCTACAAAGAAGTCCTCATGAATATCAGAATATATATACTCATCCACCCAATTTTCTACGCTTAATCGTGATCCTACACTCTTCTCTTGTGTGAATTCTAGCATCTTAGACTCTAGCCAGTCCTCTACCCCATTCTTTGTCGGATTCCACAACATTTCCCTTGACTAAAATGGTTAACAGTCCTGGAAATGGAACCATTTGGCCTCTTTTTCTTCCTTATCTTGACCCGTGTTTCAACAACAACACAATACAAACAAGACACCATAAGACATAGGCCCGACAAAGAAAGCTCAGTCGGCATCTCCCACGAGGTAGGAACAATCTCACCCAAGATATCTTAATGGGTAACTTCTACAACCATGTTTCCACAGTTGGTGAGGGATTGTAGTCCCTTGGCGCATGACCAAGGTGCTCGACAAAGGCGATAGGACAATGGAGTCTATCACTGCACAACCAAGGCACAACTCTATGTTAGCGCATGTGCGACACAACCCTGTCCCAAATCTCAACAACTAATGCAACTTGTGAGACGTATTTGATTCCTTGCACTTTATAGATAATACATGACTTATATTTTAACTTAGGATTTTAACCATGAAATCATACATAACATTCTGGTAATGCATTAAACATTCATTCATTCACTGATTACTAAGACAATGTCATACATTCAACAGCAACTCATCAATATACAATAAGAAACTACTTGAAATTCGCATAAACATTCAACATCATGCAATCATTCAACATGGGAAATAACGTGGAAACTCATCTGGGAAAAACCACCAAGGTGCTCTTCATCTGGCATGAGAAATTGTGTATAACACCTTGCAGTCTGCGATCTACACAATGTTCTTAAGATATGTCTTTCTGAATCAATATTCTTTCTCTCATTATCTTTGGTTTGTTATTCTATCTACTCCTACTAATCCACACACATCCTAGATCGACTCTTCTACCTCTACTATCTGTGCACTCAGTTGCATATTACTTCTACTACTATTGGTCTACACACACAACTATAAGATCCATGGATCAATGACCCCCTACTGCTACCAGACTCTTCTATGAATCTTCTTTCCCACTAACCCTAACTTCCTTAACAAAACTGAGTGACTTGGTGAATGAACAACCAACAACAAGAACAACAATCCACAACCATGACCAATAATGACCAACCCCTATAGAGAGTGGGTTCTTCCTATTTATAACTTCTACAAGACCATGCAGGTTTGACTACATAATTCTCATCTATTACAGGTAGTAATCAATAATCATAAACGGTTATAAGTTGTCATAAACTGACACAAGGCGTTATCATCCTGACTTACTTATATTCCTTCATATGTCCGTCGTCCGCTGGATTACGCTAACTTTAGCATCCACGATCCTCCTAACCCGTTGCTTTCTATCCATTACCCATTTACACTACTGAAATATCTCTTTTCCTCCTTCGTGCGCATGTTCTATCTCTCTGTGCTAGTCCCTTTGCTTCCTTCTTAACCTACTTTCATCCTTCTTCCATGCGCACAATTTTACTTCCTTTCTTGCGCAACAGATTCTTCCTTGCGCACTTTTCTTGGCCCAAAACCATGACTTTTCAAACTTTTTCAAATGTAAATAGCATTTTTATGCTATAATAGGTGACACATAGCTTAAAATATCACCTGGGTCAATCAAAATAGAAAAATGATTGTTTTGTTTCATACCTTGTATTTCCTCCATGGAGGTTTGATGATTAGCATGTCGATTCTCCAAGGCTGCATTAATTCTGGGCATTTCATTTTCTACATCACCAACCATTTCTTCCTCTTGGATGGTATGTACATTAAAGTAGTTCCTTCTTCTGTTCAGACAGTCCTTTGCATAGTGAGGTCCCTAACATTCCCAACACTTTACAATTTCTTTTTGTTCATTGTTTTTAACATAATTATTAGGCATCTCTCTTCCTTTTGGTGTTGTAATGTTTTGTTTTGTTTTACCTTTAAAATATGTTCCTTGATAATTATTCTTAGAAAAATTCTGAGAATAATTTTTGAAGATTTTATTAGGCTTAAAAAATTTTATTCTTTGATCAAAGTTACTTGTTCTCTTATTTTTCTAGTTAGGTATGCTTTCTTTCTTATTTTTGCTTTGTCTGTAACAGAAGTTAGCTTTTCTCATTGCCTCTTCAAGGGTCTTTGGATTATCGAATTCAATTATTTCCTTGAAACTAGTAGGAAAACAACTCAGAAACCTCTGTATCTTAGGATTTTCATCAATTATATAGGGTACATATCTTAATAAACTTAAAAATTTGCTACTGAGTTATTTCATAGACATTGAGCCTAGTCTAAGTTCATAAAACTCTTTAGCTATTTCTTCATAATATTGTTCAGATAAGAATTTCCTTTTGAAGTATTTCTTAAAGATTCTTCAGGTTACATATTTTTCTTTAAGGGTTTTAACTCTTTTTATGTCCTGCCACCAAATTTCATCCTTTCCGATTAGGTTATAGATAACCATCTGATATTTCAGTCTATTTGAGTAGTTATAAATTTGAAAGTACTTTTTCATACCCAATAGCCATGACTCGGCTTCTTCACCCTTTTCCACTTATCCATTAAACATAGGAGGTTTTTTCTTTTTAACTCTATGGATATTTCTTCATAGGATTTATACTTCCTCTTTCTAGGACCACTGACATTATCACTACTTTCACTAGAGTATTTATACTTTTATTTCTGCAAACTTACTTTAATTTCGGAAGAAGATTTACTTTCACTATCAGAAAATTTTAATTTCTTACCTTTTTCATTTGTATGATACTTTTCCAAATCGAGTTTCATGCTCCTTTCATTTATCTTTTCCTTCGTTGTCTATTTTATTTAGTAATATCTGATTTAGTTCCTCCTAAGCTCTTAAGATTCTTTTGTTATTTCCTTTACAATTTGTGATTCAACTCTTAAATATTTTACAGTTTGTAGTAGTTCTGATGGTTGATTATTTAACTCCACATATATCTTATATGGATTATTATGATAGGATCCATCTTCTATAGATGCTTCTACTCCTTCCATTTTCTGCAAAATACAATTTTATATTTTTGGACAGAAATAATTTTAAAACATAATCAGTATTTTTTTTCATGTTTTATAAGCTATTTGAGCCACTCTCCAAGCCTAGTGTTTGGAAAATCGCTCTGATACCACATGTAACATCTCCAAAATTTCATGATAAAAAAAATTATATATAGATCTAACTGTAAATACATGAAGTAAACAACTCACTCTAACCCATGCATCTGACATTTAATTTGTGTTACTGCTCTATCAATTTAAGATGACTACTTAAAATACGTCAGTTCTTTACTATGCATTGAACTGTTATACTACAAGATGTACTTGATGTCAATACGTATAAGAAGTAATTTTTTAAGTATCGATAAGTAGTTGGTGTGCTTACTGGGTTCTTTGAAGTGCTTGTTATTTCTATCAAGATGCCAGGGAAAAAGGTTTGTTACAAGTCTTACTTAGCTTTTGGGATAACGCATGACCATACGTATTTTGTAGGTGTTAGTAGTGGAGAGCTTTCCTAGTGGTGATAACACACAAAATCGTAGGTAATGGTAACAAAGGCCCTAACTATGCTTAAGGGAAAAAAAAGCTATCCCTAAGTAAAAATCAACCAATGCGCTTGACTATACAAAGTTTATCCTACCATACATTATATCAAGCATAAGGAAAAAAATATGGTGTCATCAAGGGTTATATCCGTGGGTTTTGAAACTAAAAATTTTGGTTTCAAAAGATTAAAAACTTGGTGGCATTGATGAGAGCCACGTGAAGGCTCCCTCCCTCCAGTTGTTACACACTTTGTCCTTTCATAAACCCTGAGGGTTTAATTAACCTATGCAATATGTTCTTTGTTGTTTGTGTTGTGTTACTTGGTTTCTGCATAATGAAATGAATGGGATAGAGCCAAGGCTCATGGAATTTAGGCTCTCGACCTTCCCATGGCTCCAAACTTTGCAAAATGCACCAGCAAAGTTGTATCGAGATGGTTTCTTGATCCAACATGTTTGTTTCTCCCAACATTAGGGTTGTGGAATTGTCTCCAAGACCGTTATTGCTATAATCATCATCTCTACATAGGGTAAGTCGTTTCTGGTTTCATAATTTTTCTTTGTTGTTCTACAATATATTTTTAAATTTTTTATTTTAACCTCTATGTTGTGTGATTTGCAGGAGGTTTTGGTTGGAGTTGTTTCGTCAAATTCGAAACAACCTTCATGAGAAGTGGAAGTATGGTCCTGGTGAGACCTATTACCTTCCTTCCTTGTTGGGTCAAAGCTATCATGGGTCTAGAGTCTTTAGTTCTTATGTGTTTCTATAGTTTCAATGGTAGTCCCTCTTAATGGTTCTGCCTTATGGCATTTTTCAATTGGTCTTTAAAAAGTATCCCTCAGACCGTGGAGTCTGAAGGGAACTATAATGTAATGCATTTATTTAGTTTTCTATGGTTTATACATCGAGACACTACAGATATTTGTAAGAAAATGTTTAAGGCTGAAAAGAATTAGTTTTGTCAAGGTTTACAACCCTGCAACTTACTCCATTTATGTTGTAATATAAATGTTAGTCTTTTCTCTAGTTATATTATTTGTATTTTTATTACTTCTCTGATATTTTGGTTTACTATATTTGTTAAATAATAAAATTAAGGTCATGAATCCACTGCAATCTCAAAATTGTTAAAGTAAATGCTTACTGTGTTATATTTGAGCTAGGAATTCTTTGGTTGGAAAAATAATGATGAAGTCGTAAGGCTCTTGCGCAACCATGGCTCAATTAGGTTTTGGTTTAAATGTGTTTTAGTTTTCTTTTAAAACCCTTGTTATGGAAGAAAAGGTCCTTTCAACTGTGAATGGTTATATCAAGATATGTATAGGGTTTGAACCCTCGACCTATCCAATTCTAGACTATTTTCATTATTTTGGTTATTGTCATATTTATACACTACGGAAATAAGTGTTTTGGATAATAAAAAATCTTGATTACTGTTTAAAAAGGAAACAAATGCTATGCCTATCTTTGTCAAATTGTTTACTTAACATGAAAATGATATTTCTTTTTAAGAATTTAGTCTTTATGCTTTTCAAATTAAAACCTAAATAATGTTTAGATAATAAGTAATTTTTATTTAATACTAGAGGTATATATATATATATATATTGCTTGATAATAAGACTTTGTAGAGTTTAAATCAATTTCTGAGTTTGTTAGAAAGAGTCTTTAATTCTAGTTTAAATTTTGTAGGTGCTTAATTCTTTCGCCTGTAATGATGGTTTCCTTTAACAAATAAGGATTTCGACAATTATTTAACCATAACTCTAATGCTAAATTTCTTTATTGGACAGAGAGATAATAAAGAATATAATAATATACTACCTAAGTGAACCTTTTAGTCATAATAATTGATAAGAGATGTATGTTGAGGTGTATGTTGAGGGTTTCGAACTCAAGTTGGAAACTTAGTAATTTAATTTGATTGAGAACTAGCTTAAGTAAGAACTAGATGAATCAAATTCATTGTTTACTCAAACATAGTTATCATAATCTATGACTGTAAATGAAATGAACTTAAACGAGGTTAGTATAATGAACTTATGAATTGTTTATAACACCATATGTATACAGCTATAGATTTTATTTTACAGAATAGTTACAATATTCTAAAGTTATCATTAAACTCTGTAAAAATTATGGCATACTTCATCTAACAATATATAGAACTATGATCTATCTAATAGGTTCTAATTCAAAAACTATTAGTAGTTTATAGAGTCCCTCTATATTCCTAAAAACCTTCAGATACAGATATGAAATAAATTCATTGACAATAACTAAACATCTTAGGATCTGGATAAGAAGACCGTTCCTCCCAACTATCTCCTGAAAGTAGCCAATATCACTTGCTTTAGGACTTCTGAGCCTGTTCACTAAACCATCGGGATGAAGAGGTTGTGTAACAGAACACATAGAAATATATTCAACATAGAAAAATCACTAGCATACTTAACTCTCAGTAATTTCACTTTAGTTATCCCCTCATCAAATTCCTCTTGTGTGCCTAACTTTTCAGTTTGCAGCAATTCTCAAGACTCTAGTCACTTGGAATTGAATGTAAGAGCCTCCTGCTCAATTCGATGGTATTTATAATATTTCCTAGGTATTTGAGCCAGTTTTTTAATTAAATAAGCCACCTCCTCAGTTCCTCGTCTCAGGGAACATGACCACAATTTGAGGGATTTCTCCTCCTGCAACAGTTAGAAATTGAAATGATAGTTCTGCCACGTGTCATTTAGCCTTCTATAGCTTCTCATTCCTCCTAGTGGGTCAGTGAAGACTCTTTAACAGTATTCTTTGGATAGGTGTTTCTTCCTTTTAATTATTTAAATAAATAAAATATTCAATTATAGTCATCCTTGACCATCGTTGGTCATAAAAAGTTTACAATAACTTTTAACATAATTTTTTTCTCAAATAAATAAAAAGATTTATTTTTCAGTTCTAGGTGTGTTACAACAAGCAATTTCTCTTCTTCTTGGATGCCAAGTATCTCCATGAGTCAATAAAACTTTTCGATATAACTCTACATGGACTGGTCTTTCCACTGCCATAGCTGTTGCCACTTCTTATATTGCACTTCAAGATACTTGGGAGGGTAAAACTCCTTTTGGGCATACTTGATAAATTTTATCCATCTCTCTATGGGGTTGCCTTCATTTTCCATGTTTGTCGATAAATTTTCCCACCAGAAGTGTACAGAGGTTGACATCTTTAAGGATGCAATCGTGATCTTTTTCGCTTCGGAGAGTTGCTTCATAGAGTAGTAAGATTATGGTTTTCATCACCAATTGTCAACGGATTCTACGTCAATCTTGCCTTCAAGATTCAGTATATCCAGATTCATTTTCACTTTAAAGTGGTTGATATTATCAGAGTGAGGCCTCATTGAGGATTCCTCAGAGTTTGAAGGGAATCACATGAGAATCTCACTCAACTTGGAAAACATTCGGTCCGCTTGTGAGCCAGTGCTTTTTCTGTGAGTTTTTTTGTCTCGTTGGATGCATGTATATTGTTTGCTTATTTGGCCATATTTTCTGAATTCGAATGAAGTGTATTTTGGTGTTGTTAAGTATGTGAATGTGTTTGAACAAGCATAAGTTAAATAACTTCGATGGTAGTGTTGATATAACTTAGCCTCTAAACAAGATCAAACTCTGATACCAATGATCCAGGTCATGCCCAGGTGCACGTTGGGGACAACATTCGACTAAATGAGTCGACCAATGTTATGGATGAAGATTATAATAAGAACAAGAAAAGCAAAGAATACACTATATCGACAGAAAGTAAGTGCATAGACAATAAGCAAGAATTTGAACCAATTTCTATTATTACTTCTTCTCTATGAAGGTCGGTTAATTGTTACAATAATGTACATTTTTATATAGAATGTTGAGACTCTTGGGTGACTACCTGTTACATTTAGTTACAAGAAGTTATAACAGTTCAGAAGTTTAACTGTCGCAGACGACAAAGATTCAATCTGTCAATGTTCGACAGGTGTTGACAAGGCATGTCAATATGTTGTATGTTGAGTGCAGAATCTTTCAAGATTTTTTGAGGTTGTTTGTGTCAAGGTTCATACTTGTCAAATCCTATGATGAACCTATCGAAGTAGTCGAGTAGTCGAAGTGGTCAAAGTGCTAGACTTTTTCAAAGTTTGACAACATGCCAACTACTGGTTGGATCACCAAGATTCTTTGGGAGTATCCAATCCGTCAAGATGAAAGAGGAGGTCTCTGGAGATGTGAGCACAAAGGAAGCCAAAGGGTTCCTCCAACTGGTTCAAGAACTTTCTTTTCTTAGCAGGATGATGTGGTTCAGTCTCTCAGCCCATTGGCATCCTGTATAGTCCAATCTTACGTAAGGGTACATGCATATCTTCCCTCCAATCAACATAGTTTAAGGGTGTTAGGATGCAGGGTAAGAAAGCTTCAGAATCCATCAATTCTCCTTATTATCAGTCAATTTCTTCAATCAACCTATTTAGAACCTATAAGAAAACACTACAAACAATTCACACTATGTCAAAATCAATCCTTCCATATCGACATGTACACTTTTTTCAAGGTTTGTCATGCCTGCACCGCCACTTTGAATAAATCCAGAGTTAGCATTGTACACTTAGAGGGAATTCTATGGAAACCCAACTACTTATGGTGTACAATGGAGAATGGATAGACTTGAGGCTTACTTGAGAAGGCTCTGATACCATGTTTGAATTATTGTGCCATTGATATTTAGGAAATTAGTGCAATTAGATTGTATGATTGTGCAATGTAAAGGAATGAATAATACACATTCAACAAGACAAATTTCATAGGAAACATATAAGTATTTCTTAGTATAATTACACTATAAAATTCATTAATCCCAGTAGTATACAATAGTGTTATATAAAGGAGAATTTGAATCATGTGAATATTCGGATTCGAATCTACAAACTCAATCTAACTACATGGCTAACTAGAAGTGTCTAAATCACTATCGGAGCTAACTAGCTAACTCTAGTTGTCTAATTTGGTCTCTCAATCAGTTATAATCAATTAAACTAGTCTAACTGATGTTGTAGGTGAGAAGTAGGTGAGAATAGGTTCCTTCCCACATGTATCCATGGAATACTAGCACTAACTGACCTAGAGGACATCTAACTAAATGTAACTGAAGCATAGCTAAGTTTGACTAGTCACCAACTTCCAACAACTAAAGGCGGTTGGTGCCAACACTTCTAGTGGCTCCGAAATTGTAGGGATTGGTCTAGCAGATGCATAAACTTATGTATGAAGATGCAGTCAGTTGGATTTAGCCTCTATCTGTGTTCACACACTCTAGTGGCTGGTACATGTGGCCTCATTAGGCCAAGTAAAGCCAATGGTACTAGTGGACCCAATAATAACTAAATGACTCCTAAGTTAGGAAAATATAATCTAATATACCAGTTTGGATAAGGGAGGATTATAAATCCTAACATGACTCCTTGGAAGTTCCTTTTTTGGAAGGTGAGTTGCACCAACCACTCGTACATAATTATTGGAAACTCAAGGAAGAAAATTTCACGAATATCAGAGTAGACATATCTTCCCAACCACTCTTCTGCTGACAATCTTGAGTTCTAGTTTTCCTCTACTATAAATTCTTGAGCCTTCTGATCGAACCACTCCTAGATATCTAAATTCATTGGATTCCACAACATATCCTCTTCTTCCTCCTAGTATGGTCCTAACAATGGAACCATTTGTTGACACACTTTAGTGGACAGCGGTTCACCCTACAGATCCATCGACACCCTTCGACTCAATCTCCCTAAACACTGGCCCATATAGGTTTTACCGTATCTTGTAACACCTATGAAGTATATTCAATCTCACCCAAGATGTTTAAGGGAGGGCTATTGAAACCACATTTCCGCAGAAGGGAGAGGACTTGCGCACTGTGTCTCACTATGTCGCAACGTTATTCATAGATCTAGGATTTTGTAATGCATTATTTATTAGATCTACTTATCATTAGTCACAACAATTTCTAAGATCGCATCAATCATAGTTCAGATCCAGTTAATGAAGACATCAACATACATAAACCCAATAAACACATCAAGACTTCGCAACATTCATACATGGAAAATATCACAGATCACACCATTCCAGACACAGAAAAAGTCAATAATTCCATCGTCAACATTCTTCTTATATTACCTTCAAAAATCACAACACTTCTCTTGGTTGAAATTCTCAAACCATAACCCATTCATTCACAGATCACATTACATACACAAGATATTATTCCTTAGTTCGCTCCTCAACAGATGATCTATTGACTCTACTTCCAATTCTATTTATAGGCTTGTGCCTTTACAAAAATGTCCATGTAATATGACTCTCTAACTACTCTCTAAAATGTGGTGTGACAATGTAAGTTGTATTATAAGAAAATGTTTATACTATGTTATACATTAAAGAGGAAGAGAAATTGTAGAAGCTAAATTTGTTGCAACAACTATTTCAATGTTTGACACTAAAGTGGGATTAACAATAAGCATATCAATATTAAAGACAACACAAATTCCTATTCTAGACACTCAAGTCGGTGCTATTATTGGCTCTAAAGTTGGCACACTACTAGGTGTAACTTTCAAATTCCAAATAATCTTAGCTTTAGTGCCAAGTTATCATACCCAATTGGAAAAACAAATTGCCAAATTTCGTTGGTAAATTAGGCATTAATGGTATGTTTTGTTGTAGAGCTAGGAAACAAATGACCAAAGAGTATCTAATTCGTTCGGGAGGAAAATTCTTATAAGAAACCACATAGATTTTAAAGGAAGATATCGACCAAATTACATATATATTTCATTAGAATTATATTTATCTTGTGAGAAGGAGCTCATTTTTATTTTTACATGAAGAGTATATTATGATGTGGGAACAACTTCCCTATCGATCACATAACACCTTCATGGACTTGATTTTTTTTTGCTTAATCATATTGGAGGCCATGATGGAAGTTTAGTGGATTTCAATGATGAGTGATGGGGAATGAACACCATCCAATCTTGAGTAGATCGATGACCTGCACATCAGAAGCTCCTTTCAAAGGAGTCATATAAGTATCACATATTATTGATCTCTCTTCCAACCAATGACATTACCAATGACATGGAATATGTGTAAGCGAACCCATGGCTCAATGAGTGAAGGATGAATTAAGGGTTCATAAAACTAAAGCATTCCATGAGCTTGAATAAAAAATAAACATGTAAAGAATCATTAAAACATTAATATGATAGGTTGGTTTTTGAGAAAAAAGTAAATGTTTTTGGTAAACATGAAAAGGCATGAAGGTGATAAAGAAGAGAAGAGGATGAAAAGTAAAATATAATTTTTCATGCCCGTAGAGGTGTATCTCAACCGATGATTCACTTGATATGAAGGACATGTTGTAGATGGAGGTTACAGGTTCAAATCACCTTGTCTTACATGTGCCCCATACGTTCCGGTCATGTGGGTGCACCTAGGGGTATAGTGGTAGCATGATTGGATCCCTAGACCCCGTGTCATGTGAGTACCATCCCAACCCACAATTGTCAATTCACCTAGTGCAAAAAAAACATATAATTCTTCTTAGTCTTGGAGGCTTAGGCGTAAGTTAAAACTGGGGAAAATATTTAATTTTTTGGTAAAACATTTGGCCTAGAATTCAATAATAAGATCCTTTATGGCTTGCATATATGGCTTGGAAGATTAATTAATGGACTATTTAATTTAGTGTGGTTCTCATTATGAGCCTCCTCAATATTGTTGTGTTCCTCTTCAATTCTATGTGTGTGTTTGTTTTTGAATAATTTCATTATGTTCCTCTTCAATACTATAAATGTGTACTTTTAATTTTTCAGTATTATGTTCTTTGATTCTTAAATTATAACCATGTAACATTTTTTTTAAATAACGAAATAATTATAATTATATAATTTTTAAATCATTTAAAACAAATAATTATACTATAACAAATTTTAAAATTATATTTAAGCTAACAAATTTTAAAATATAAAAATAATAATTTTATAATAGTTTTTTTTAGACAATAACTATTATGTTTTGTATTAATCGAGTAGTGGTATAACCATTGAAAATAAATCTACATAGTTCAAACTGCCATTAAGAGACAACTGCCAAAAAACACAAAAGACTGTACTTACTATTCTCTATACAAAATTTTAGTTGGGAGCTCTTAAATGGTGCTAGTTTGGATTCATGTTTTTACTAGCTAGCTGGCTTGAGGAGGCTTCTTCTTTTTTGAGACTTTCGTCCATTATTTGGTTTTTTCTTGGTCTTTAATGGATGCTTGGGTGTCTAGATATGAATCTAGTGAGTCTTCTTCTTCTACTTGATCTACCCAACTTGTAGCGGTAGGCAGTTTTGGAGGCTCAACAGTTTCCTGGGCAGGGCGGAGTTTCCCGGTTTGTTGATATGGTTCACTGTTGTTTTCATCTGTTGGAATTTTTTTTGAAATATGAGATGGGTTATTGTTGTTTTCATCCTCTAGGATTTGTTTTTTAGATATTCGGATCCTTCCAAATTTATTGGTGTTTAGGATTTGCATGGATCCACCAGGTATGCTTCCAGCGAGTTTTTCTTTCTTTATTTTTCTCTGGGAATTTATTGCAATTGAGGCATAAATACCCTATCTCATAACATGCTCTACATCTGAAGTGGATTTTCTCATAATCTAAATTTTGATTCCATGAATAACCCTTACCTTGTAGGATTATTTTTACTGGAAACCCTTTACTGAAATCCATTTCCACAGAAATCCTAGCATAGGTGGTGAAGGAATTATCAGTTTCTTAACTTCTGCTGTGAAAATTTCTGAGGGAATTCTCGATGGATTGTAGAGAGGTGACTCCCAAAAACTGTAGAGGAATATTTAGGAGCCTAACCCATACTAGAGATGAAGAGATAACTACGCTAGAGGCATCAAAAGTAGGGGACCATGGATGCATGGATAGACCCGATGTCACGTCCCCACCCTTCTACCAGAGAGAGGACACGACTATGCTGCTAACATATCTAGGAAAACTAGCACCATGAACATAATAGTAAAGGCATTGAACTAATAACATACACAGACACATGAATATTTACATGCAGTGGAAGAAAATCCATTCCATTCATTCACATGTTTGTCTTAATTCATTAGCAAATGTTAATACAGAGATTTAAACACAAGAATGCTTATCTTGGAAGTGAAGCTCACCTTGCAACAAGCTATGTTGCTGAAACGTTCCACCCAACCATAGGCCAATGTGCTCATCAATCTCTCAGCAAAATTGCCACCCCCAAGCTAGCCATAATTCCCCCAAGGAATAAGAGACACTAGCAGGCTCACACATAGCCAAGGATACAACAAAACTCATCCAAGCCAACATAGTTTGGTTTACTAGGCTATTTATACCAAAGTACAGATGCACACACAGCAAGATACCCAATTCTGGGTTGAGGAAAATAGTTTTGGCAACAAGACAAATTGTCAATATGGGTGAAAACAACCCCCTAACAGCAATCCGATTCCTAGGGACATTTTGGCCCTAACATGGCCAAAATGTACTCATGAACTCCTAAGCAAATTGTGGTCTCTTCCTCAATCCGTTGGGCATTACCAGAAGGATTTCCATCTTGGAAAATGATGGGTAAATGTAGCAAAAATTGTGGGGGAAGAAACCCACCCACAAATCATTACCAAAATGAATTTCCCTTCCTGGGGAAAATGAAGAACATGACTAAGGAAAAATAGCACTCCTGCATTAGGAAACAAAATCAGTTGCATGAGAGTGAGAGTCATCTACTCCATCCTTCCAAATGAGGGATAATGGGTGGGAGATCTACCTTGGGCATGTGTGTGGGAAATGGCCTATGACCCTACCTAGGAATGATGGATACACCCACCTCTACGGCTTCCCATGCCTCAGGTCCCTAAAGGAAATAACTGTCCCCAACTAATTCCTATAGAATTTAATTGGTTAGTGAATAAGACAAGAAAAGGTGAGTAAGACAAAAGGTGGTTGACATCTAGATGGGTTATTCTCTTGACACATGGATTTTTCCCATTGGCTCAAGGTTTGAACATTCTCCCCCATTATCCTTAGGAAATCATGCCCCCATCTCATTATTTGTTGCATTGACATAGTTGGTAGTGGGGATTTAATTATATTGGATATTTACATGATGTCCAAAATTATAATGTGTTAGCTAGCAAAAAATACCATAGGCATCGACTTTAATTGCTGAATCATAAAACGAGAAATCAATGGTGGGGATTTTTCCTTTAGCTCCTCACCATTATTAATTACAATATTTAAATCATATACATTTAATGCAAATGGGGTCGAAACCGAGGTATTACAATCCCCTCCCCCTTCAACAGCACTATCCTCAGTGCTCATCAAAATCGAATGAAAATGCTATCCTGGCACTACCCCATTGTTTTACTAATTTGAACAAAAGGCTATACTGGCGCTAGCCCAGTGCTCTGCAAAATTGGGTGTGTCAATCACATGGAATCCTCTAGCTCCCATGTAGCCTCATCGGGATCGTGGTGCTACTTTTGCATATTTCACTTGTCCAATGGTATGATCTGGAACTCCTCCTTGGTCCCACTACGCGGTTGTCTTGCGTATGGACTCATCCAATTCCTTAATTGCATACATATACACACACAACCGAATATTTTCTTGGTCTTGGAGAATCCATCCTTATAGCTTGGAACATCTCCAATGTATTTGGAATCTAGCAATACCTATGTTTAAGCCCCAAGCAATACCTATGTTTAATTCCCATATTAGTATTCAGACGATTTTCCAAAATCATAGATGAATCACATGCACATAGTATATTGACATGAAATCAACAAGAAGTTTCCAAGTGAGCCAAATAATTATCTATCTAAGTATATTCTTTTGGTTCCACAAGTGTTCGACTGGGATTAATACAACCATGGCACTCACAACCGTGCCTCACCGCACACCTGGGTGTGCATTAAAGGGTAGCCAAATTTTTGCAAGCCTCGGCTCACCTAAAAATATCTTTCAGCTAAGATCTGACAGCTCTGCTTTAGAGCCTAAAAATCCCTCTAGGTTCTCACCAATCTCAGTGCCTCCTTTCCGAAAACCACAACAATCAATTCACATGTCATATTCATTCCTATAAGGTGCAATCTATAACAATATTTTCAAAATCATTGCTGCATCATATGCTCATGTATATTTACAGAAAATCAACAACAACAAAATTTTGATAAGTAAACTAAATACATATATGTATAGCATCTCTTAGCCAAGATCGGGTAGCCTTGTTCTAGATCCCAACACCTCTTTGGGTGCTTAATGGAAGCTTTACTTAAGGCTCATCACTTCCTCCCAGTTCTTACCAATGCTCTGGCATTATCTATGCAACATCTCTCAACTGAGATTGGGTAGCTCTATTACAGAGCCTAACACCTCCTTGGGTGCTTAATGGAAGCTTCGACTTAAGAGACTAACACCTTCTCCAGTGCTTTCCAAGCTTGGGCACTTCCTTTCTAGACAACAGAATGAATCAACTCACTTGTCATATTCATTTCTATGAGATGCAACCTTTCACAAGATTTTCCAAAATCCAAACCTCATCATATGCATATGTATAATTACATAAAATAAACAAGGATTTGTCAAGTAATCAAATACTTATCTATGTATAATCTCTCAACCGAGATCTAGTCATCCCTGCTTCAGAGCTTAACACCTCCTTGGGTGCTTAATGACATCTCTTGGGTTAAGGGCCTAGCACCTCCTCCAAGTTCTTACCAATGCTCAGGCGCTCCCCTTCTGGACATCATAATAATCTAAGGGTTATTCTCTTCATGGAGCCACCACTCTCGTGACAGTCCCCTTATGGCATGAATGTGTGTGGAGAGAAGTCTAACCAGATTTCTTACACCCTGGGCATCCCCAGTGATGCATACTAGTGCCTAGCTGGCAGGGGGGTGAAGCTATGTACTCTTGTACATCCTTTTAGAGGAGTCATATTTCTCCAATGCATCATCCCAAGAGCTATGTAGTCCAAGGCAGACCACCATCATCTCACCCGGGTTACATACAAGCATGCAGTTTATATGAGATTCCATTATAAAAACAATTGCAATTATAGGTTTTCAAACCTATTCTAGGCACATCCCTTCAAGAAGATATGTATGTAAGTACATCCTTCTGAGGAGCCATGTACAACCAGTACACATTTTCATAATCTCACCCATGTTACCAACAAGCATGCAATTCATATGAGATGTCATCATCAAAATTTAATCATAGATTTTTAAATCTATTTCATGCCTGGATACATTTCCAATTATCAAATGATTAATAACATTGATAGTCAAATCCAAAATTTGAATTCACAATTTTGCTTCCCACAGAAAATCAGATTGTGTAATCATGAGATTGTCCTTATATTGTTTGGATTTTACAAGTGAGGAGTACTCATCCCTAACTTACACATGCTCCCCAAAGCCTATACATTCACATACAACATGTCATCTTGACACCATTTTAGATCAACCAAATAGTTAATAATATTCGATTAACAACAAAATTTAAAATATGAAGTTCAAAATCTATTTTGTTCAAAATTTATATTTCAGTCATGAGATCCTTCTCATAGCACATGGCAGTTTCTTGCCTTGGTTGCAGTGGGCACAAATAGACTTCTATGCTCTGGTCATTCTACTTGCAGTCTTCAGGAAATGCCATTTACTCATGGAACTACAAGTTCACATGAAGGATTCCATCCTATACATAGACTCAGCATTACCTGTAGAATATCCTTCAGTTAACCTTCTGCAGTATCCCGCAAGTCCCACAAAATATCGTAGATTTGTTAACTTTCTTGGAGCAGGCCAACTCATCATGGATTCATTCTTTTTAGGGTCTATAGATATTCCTTTATCTAAGATAATGTGACCCAATTCCATATTCGTAGAAGTCATAGTTGCTCAACTTTGCATACAGCTTATGCTCCCTGAGCAATTTTAAAATCAGCGTCAACTATTCCACATGTTTTTCCTCTTCCTTTGAATAAGTAAGAATGCCATCAAGGAAAACGAGAGAAAAATTTCCCAAGTACCTGCTGAAAATATTATTCCTGACGCATATAAACATAGCTGGTGCATTTGTGAACCCAAATGGTACCACTACTAACTCATAAGATTCATACCTTGCTCCGAAGATTTCCTCATGAACATCTTCATTCTTGATCCTTACCTACTGGTCACCAAACCTTAAGTCAATCTTGGAAAACACCTTCAGTCCTCTTATTTGATCAAAGAGGTCATCAATTCTAGGAAAATGATACTTTTCCTTCACAGTGACATTGCTTAGCTGCCCATAGTCAATACACAACAAGAATGTACTATCTTTCTTTTTCACAAACAGAAATGGTGTTCTCCAAGGAGACACACTTGGTATGAGGTACTTCTTTTCCAGCAACTCTTGTAGTTGCATATTCAGCTCTAGCAATTCTGGTTTCTTCATCCTACATGATGTCTGGGACACTGGTACTGCTCTAGGTACAAGATAAAAGGTAAAATTAATGTCACTCCTTAGAGGAAGCCTTGGAATTTCATGAGGGAGAACACTCCCGAATTCCCGCAACATATAAAATCTCTTCAACCTAGGAGTATCATATTATGTTGCCTCCAAAACATGAGCTGCATACACTCTGCAACCTTTCCCATAGAACTTCTTCAGTTGCATTTCTGAATACTTCCTTCCAGAGATCACTTTTGGAATTCCTTTTATTAATCTCACACAATGATCTAGGGACTAAACACAAGTCTCATCAAAGATTAATAACAATAAGTCATGAAAATGGTGTAATTTTGCTACAAAATGAGTAGCAGCTTTGTATATTCACACAAATAATGAGTAATACAAGACAATGATCATGCTGCAAGCATGAATGACAAAGCAATTCAATTTCCCAAGGAGGTCATTCGAATTGAATGAGTGAGTCTAGCTTAACTGAATGTAAGTCATAGTCAACACTCCAGTTAACCACTGATCAAAACCCTAATTGACTCAACTGATCCCTAACTGAAGTCGGAGTGCAATAAATGACTGAGTCTAACTGAAAGTAGGTTAGACACATGTCATAGCAATCCAACCAACAAGTGGTAGTGCTTCAATGATTCCAATGAACCCCGATGAGGTTAACTGAAGTGTAACGAAACTCGAGAAGTGGTTGGAGGCACCTCTGTTGACTCCAATTCATTAAATAATCAATAAATAATCAATTTAATGATGGAGGGCACCTTCACTGCAAGGATGATTTTAGGGGCGAAATATAGCCCATAGGAAAATTTAAAGGAGTTTAGTTTTTTTCATGGGTGAATTGGGTATATTATATTTGTTTTAATAAAAAATTTAATTTGTCCACTAATTATTTATAAAATAAATCATTTTATCCTAAATAGCCATAATATATTTGTAATAGAAATCTCCAGAATTGGAATTCGACCTCCAAATTTCTGCCAAAATCTGTTGTTCGCCCCCAATTTCTACCCAAAATTTTGTGGGATCATTTGCTCGCCCTAGATTTCTACCCAAAAAAAATAGTGAGGTCCTCTCCTAGATTTCTACCAAATTTTGATTGGGATCCTCAACTCGCCCATATTTTCAGGAAAAATTCCCTAAATTGCTTTAATCCCTCTTGATTGCTAACTGAATTTTACTGGTAAGTGGAATATCTGGGTGGACATCCATTTCCACTTGATTTTGACCCAATTATTCCTTATAAAATGGCTTGCTTGCTCAAGGAATCCATCACCTAGTCAATGATTCTATACCTATTGGCATGCAGCAGGGATTTAATGTTCAACGTTCAGGGTTAAATTTTTTTGCAAATGGCAGTTCAACTTCAATGTCACCTTTCCTTCAACCTATGGAACCTTCCCTGCTTCCTCCATCTGCGTAGCCTCCTCTTGTCCCCAGTCCCTCCAGGTTGCTTCCCTTCTACGCTGGCGCATACCTCCCTCACCCTCCACTCTTTTTCCCCCATCCTTGTTGTTGTCCCTCCTTCCCTTTCCTTCCCACGCACTCTGCAAGGGAGCTTCAGCTCACTCTAAGAAACCCTCGACTGCCCTTGCAATGGCAGTGCCGCTTACCTTAATCCTATCGTCCTAGCCAACCTGCATGCTAGTTTACGTAGACGTGTTGCTGAGCACATGAGAGGTGAATGTTTGGTTTGGTTTTCTTTTGTTTTGGGTTATACACTAAACGCAGCATTGGTACTTCCCTCTTTTTTAGTCAACCCTAGTTTGTTGATTCACGAAATTTTTTTAGTAACTGTGGATAAGGTAATGCTATCATTATTGCTGCTGCCAATTTCTTTGTCAAGTTCATGTAAACAACTGCCACAAATTTGCTTATTTTTTTCTATGTAGTGCTATGTTTAACACACTGATAATTCATTGTTTTGTTTAATAAGTATTGCAACTAATTTTCCACCATCATTACTTGCAAAACTTTTATGCACTACTATTTGCAGCCAGAAATGATTCTCGTATTACAGAAGGTTATAATGATATGCTTCGTAGATGTTTGATTCGTTAAATCAGTGTTGTATGCCTTTTATTCAAACAATCACAGCTAAAACAAATTTATAATTCTGAGCCTATGACATATCATTAAGCACTTAGTTATAATTTGCCAATGCTTGTGTTGTGATTGGCAGATTAGAATCGATTGTCTTGATAATTCAATATATCCATTGTTACATGCATTTGCATTGTTTCTTAATCTCTTCTCTCACTCCATTAGGCATTGGCCACTAATTTTACATATATATATATGCAAGATCTTTTTTTTGCTTTAGTGTCTTTGCAAAGTTGAATTAGGGTTCTCTCTTATGAGAGTTTTTGCAAAGTTGAATTAGGGTTCTCTCAAAGGCTTTAAAAGCAGCTAAAAACAATTGAGATAAGCAACAGAGATGACAATGGTCAGTTTCCCCTTATATACTTTAGGGTAACGTAGATTTCCATTTCATCCGGTAACACCTTGCAATGAAAATAAAGCTTGAAAAAAGATTGGTGTCTATTGCAAATACTCTATATGTATACACTACATTAGACATCAAGGAAAACTCCGTAATCCTTAAACTTCTTCTACAATTAAAATTAAAAGTGTTTAAGTAATAAATATTATTTATCATAAATGATAATGTGCTCGGTGTTTATTAGAAATCTTGTATATGCATACTCGAGATGGGATAATTCTTTAACCTTCTCTGATAATAATAGAAGCTTGAGTTCGTCCTCTTAATTGAAGTCTGAGCTATTCAGAGTTTCCATTCACCCACATAAGCGGAGTGCTTTTTATTAAACTGCTGATCTTTATATTATTTTTACCAAGCATTGTACAATTATCGTTCTCTTAATTGAAGTCTGCGTTCATGAGACCATAGACTCCCTAAGATAGCTTTAAACTCTAGCCAAAAACACTTAAGGCTCAAGCATGGGTGGTATAAGGATACCAGGTCTTGGTTAAATCACTGGGAAATCGATGAAAATGTTGCTCTGCGGAATATTAATAACATTAAAAATATTATTTCTTCTAAGTTTAAAGAAAAATTGTGGTGTGAGAAAGTTCTCGAGGCTAAAAGAAAATTAAGATACTATAAGGAGGTCATCAACCCTACTCTAGAAGATCAAAATTATCTCTCTGTTTTGATCAGTACTAAGAAAAAAATTAACATAGCTAAAATAAGAACGAACTCGCATGAGCTCCATAGTGAAACTGGTCGTTGGACAGTCCCTAAAACAACATGGGTAGAAAGGATCTGCCACCTTTGTGAGAGTAAGAACATTGAAGATGAAAATCACTTCCTCTTAGAGTGGCCTGAGTACACCCACATTAGATCCCAGTTTCATAATTTTTGTTGCAATACCGACTTTTCTAGCCTTTTAGCCTGTCAAAATTATAGTAAGCTCGGAACGCTTCTTTCCAAGCTCTTTGAGCATAGAAATATAACTTTAAAGCAAACTAATTAATTCTCTTCTTTAGGTCCGATAGACCAAAGTTTGGTCTCAAGAGACGTTAACCACCACCACCATCATCATCATGTGGTGGTTAACTAACTAAATGAAATCTACACATAAATTTAAAAGTTCAACTCTGTCGATCATGATTATCATTGACCAATAATGACGTTTATTATTATTCGGAAGCTTTATTTCATACTTGTAGCAATGATCTCATTCGCCTTTTTTTTTAATGGGAAAAAACACACCTTTTAATTAAAAATGGAGAAAAACAATGGTGTTTATCGTCTAAATACAGTACATTAATCGTGTACATGCACTACATGTATAAAAACTTCATTATCTCTAAAGGCTTCATTATTTATATTATTTATCACGGAGAATTTGTTAGCGTTTATCAGAAATTTTGTATATGCATACTGATAAAAAATGTACTGTACATGCACTACATTTGTAAAAACTTCATTATCTCAAAAGGCTTCATTACTTATATTATTTATCATAACGGATAATTTGTTGAGCGTTTATCATAAATTATGTATATACATAGATCGAAAAACTTCTTTTACCTTTTATATAATTAAAAAAGTTTAATGGTTATGGTTATTTTAATGAATTTTTTAATATTATATTTTTTAATTTCTTTTAAATAAAAATAGTTACAATGTATTTTAATGATTTTTAATTATTATTCTTTTTAAACTATTTTTAGTTGAACAGAATGAACATTGTTTGATATTACTGTGACGTGCTTTGATATATCACATTATTGCATTTGATATATTTTCATTATTGCATTTAATATATTTTGATAACAGAAAAACTAGTATTAAGAGATATTGAACTCCAAGTCACTACGAGCTTCCTTTCCTAGTTTTAACTGCAAATTTATTAACCAAACTTGTTTTAAGATTATTAAAATTTATTTTAAGATTTAAAACTTAGATTTTAAGATAATGTGATTTTTAATTATAAATTAAATTTTATAAAAATATATTGTTATTAAAATTATTATTGTATCTCATATATTTTCAGATTTTAAATTTAAATTTGATGTAATGTTCTATTTAAATTAAATTAATTTTTTATATAAATATATTGTTATTAATAATTTTATTTAGATTGTTATTTATAGTTTTAATCATAAAAAATTTTGCTTACAATTTATTTCCCATGTAATAATTATAATTACATCACATTGATAAATTTAATATTAATTAATACTAATATTAATATTATTATCTTGGGATGCTCATGACACACAAGCTAATCACATGGGTCACCTGTCCCAAGGGACACATGGCACATGGCACATGGCAATGGCGGCAGGGTCGAAGCAGAGGGAGGACCGCAGGAATCAAATGCCCATGATGGCGAGTTTACCTCCAACCCCATGGGCATGCATCTAATTGTTGCTACGTTTGCAGAGCCGAAGAGTCATGATTCCCAAGACATTTTCAATGCACAATTATCACCTATGCATGCTTGCTGAGGTCTTAATGAAGCTGACCAGAAGCAATATGGTTCCCATCGACCTCAAGATTTTCATCCCAATCATCTCCCAGGCGTTGTTAGTCTTCTCCTCTGTCAACTAGGAAAGTGAACAACGAGTGATACACTCCGAGCTGAGGCAACTCTGGTCGGGGCGGAGCAAGGAAGAAAGTTAACCTAGGTGGAATAGATGGCTATGCTTCACAGGTCTCAATGGCGGTAAGGTGCATGATCGATGACTCGAAGTCTTGCATCGTCTCTAAGAATCTTGCTTCAGGGAGTAATGGAGAAAAAATCAACCACTACTGGATGATCAAGAACATGATGGGGATGCTTATGGATGATTTGACAAATAAATGGAGTGGAGAAAGAGATATGGTGTGGAGCATAAGGACCTCCCTCAACCAGAGCAATAAGCATTTGGATAACGTGGAAACAAAATTTAGTTGGTGACACTATACCATTGCCGCAATGACGAAGAGATGACAGGTTGTAGGAATGTGGAGAAGCATGGCACAGATGGTGAGACGTCCTCACATACAGTATGTCCTAGGATTTGACCATTCCAAAAGTGGAGAAATTGATCATGGTAGCTTAGTTTTAGGAACTTGAGAAATTAAGATCTTTATTGTTGTTCTTTACCAAAAAAATTTCCCAGACTTACTTCTTGTTGTTGGTTGAGGATAAATCAAGTATGCCACTACAAGGTAGATTCCCACATTATACCTAGGACTGATCTTACTGATGTTTGGAGGGTTGACACATGGTTAAAACATACCCAGAACTACAAGGAATATACCCACATTATACCTAGGACCGATCTTGCTGTTGTTTGGAGCATTGAGACATGGTTAAAATGTACCCAGAACTATCTAGAATTCCCATAAATGCTAGGTAACAACCCAACATGGAGTGATTCTACAATAATTAAGTCGCTTGCTACCCAGAATCCGAAATAAATGGGTTTACTTATATTTCCTTCCACAAACTCATAATGTGCCCAGCTTTACCCAAAGATGCATTTTGGTGCTTTTCAAGGGCCATAATAGAGCTAATTGTTTATAATTGAAGGCTGGAGTATGCCTAGAATTTGAGATGAACATGCTATAACTCACAAAATTGCATAGATTTAATGATTGTTTCTGGACATTATTGATCCATTCTACTAGCAAACATGGTAGTCCTGTAGGATGACAATATACCATCATTTTTAAGATTTGTTAGACATTAAAACTCAGACAGATAAAGTGCATTTTAGGGTTTATTGAGGCTACCGTGAAGGTGAAATTCCTAAGCAAATTAATACCAGTAGCATACCCATCGGTTGGAACAATAGTTTGAAAACATTCATTGGATAATCACACCAAGAAAATGTGGACTATTGGCAACAATTTTCATCACTAGCAGTTTATGGAATCCCTTATAGTGAACATAGAAACATTGTATGGCAACCTTTCTCTTCCACACAGTTTGTACCCCAATGACAAATATTGTATGGACATATTTGTTTGACCGTGGTGGATGATATTTTCAGTGGTTGTGATTAGGAACATGCACCTAACACACTGAGCTTTTTTGAAACCCTAGTCTCCATAGCATACTTTGGTATATTGCAGCTTTTTTCAAAAGGCCAATATGAAGTGATTCACAACTGTATATGTGACCATTTTTTGTGCATGGAATAGCTGTATAAATAAATGGCATCCAAAAAAGGCCCTATTTCAAGGTCAAACAATCCACATACTCCATGAAGAATCATCACTAGGGCATGATCATATAGGTTGTAGCGCTTAGGACCAAATCATTCAATATCCATCACATACACTCTCCTAATCAGATTTAGATTGTGACAAGGGTTGTACTTAAGTTGAATTAAAAAATTATAAGGTGACTATTAACTAGTAGCTTGGAGAATGACACAATTTAGCATTGAGAATGGAATTGTTGATCTGAATTCTTAGAACTTGTTCTACTTTATCCTTCAATTTTATGAGCACTTAGTGTGCGAGGGTAAATTTACTTAGTGAGAGAATGTTTCATGGAAGATAGTCTTAATGATGGGTGTTTTTATCTTGTAGTACTTTTTCATCTACTTTTGACACATGGACAAGTATGGCACATTTAATTGGAGATGCATTGCTAGGAGGGCACACATGTTGCATGAAAATAGTTGGAGTGGATGAGTTTTCACATGTGGGAATGTGCATACCCACCTTGGAACATTTAATACACTCTACTTGGGTTATTGCTTGGAGAAGTGCACTGAGCAGAAATGGTTAGGTAACCATCTAATTTCTTAAGACTTAGAATCGCAAAGAGCACCACCCAAGTGGGATATTGAGGGATTTGTGTTTGGAGTGGTTAGGGTTCTTAGCACATGTGAATTTGTTCCTTCCTAACCTTGGGTACACAATTTGAGGAAGGGTGTTATACTCATGGGTGGAAATGGAGTTTGTTTGAAAGAATATTATCTTAGCACATGTGGGATTCCCTACTCACATTGTTGCTTTGAGAAGTGTTCTTAACAAAAATGGTTATGCAACCATATACTTTCCTAACACTTGAAAGAGCACAACCTAAGTGCAATACTTAAGGATTTGTGTTTGGAGTGGTTAGGGTGCTTGGCAAACTTGGATTTGTGACTCCCTAACCTTAGGTGCATAGTTTGGAATGTGAAGTGTGGATTGTTCTATTACAAGCATTAGAAAATATGATTAAAGATAAATAACTTCAATTGGGTAAAGATTGAATATTTTTATCAATGAGATAACAACACTAGAACAAGGATTCATTACTTTTTGTAATTATACAATATCACTAGGTAGTAGGGTAAGGCCTGCAACTATTTTTGAATAGGTTATCATACTTCATATTCTACAATTAACGCTCATTTTTTTTAGTCGGTTTCCATTGATTCAGGGTTTGAGAAAATATGTTTTTATTACCTTTTACTTGCATGAATTAATTGTCTTCTCTTTTTCGACTTGTTTATGTTGATTGTATATTTTCTTTGTAAATACTTATTGTTATTAAAAAAAAATGAGCTCTACATAGATAACCGAAGAGAAAAATGGTATATGCACTAGGCTCCTATGCATTGATCGTAGGATACTTATTGGCATGAGGCCAACATTCATCTAATGCAATAATCAATTGGCATAATTACAATGCATAACTGTATTATCCTCCATGACCACAATTGGCTAGTGGAGGCCAAGATCGAGCATAATGTCTGATTCTATTACTTTATTGTTTGTCAAGATTAAGGTCCCCACATGTCCGCTGGACCATTAAGGGAAAAGATAACAAGTGGATTCCCCACTTGCCTTGAATCTAGTCAGTGCAGTTGTGTTTCTCTAATGTCCCCAAAAATTGAAAGAAAAACAAAATATTAGGCTAGTAAAAACTACCTAGACGGAAAATTATTCAACTTGCAGAATATAATGTACTCTAGTTGTACCACTGTTTGGTTGTAAGATGTTCTTACTTTCTATCATCTTAATTTCAGTTATACTTATTGTTTTGTTTTAATTAAGATGTCGTAATGTCGATTACTACATTTTTCTTATAGTTATACATTGTTGAGTTTGTGTCGTTACTTGATTATATGCTTCGCTCATTTTTGCATAGTTTTACTTGGTATTTATATGGTTCTAAATTTGTTTCTAGAACTAATGATAGATCAGAACCCCAAGCCTTTCCTTGGTTTGAGACTTTATAGACAAACTTTTCAGTCAAAGCGACAGTTAAATCAAGAAACCTTAGTTTCTTGATTTAATCATTTTCAATTATTTGGGTAATTTTTAATACTTTAACTTAGGAACTTTCAACTAGTTCCTAATTAGACTTTTGTAGGTATTGGACTATGTATTATCTTTAAATAATAAATAATAATGGATGGATCTTTTATTTCTTTCTTTCATCATGATTACTATTACTATATTTATTCTTATACATACCATGTATAAAATACATAATAATATAACAGTTGTTAACATTTTTCTTTGGGCATCATATACCATGATCCCTAGACTTAAAGTCAAATAGGTATATGGTTAGTTCTACTAGGCTAGGAAACTCTAAACATCCTTGCATGTTGGATTTCCCTCGTATAACATGGTAGTTCTTCAGTACTTGATGAGAATACAAAAATTTAAAATTTGATTTAATCACTTATAAATAAGTCTGATGAGATCAATATTTTTCTTGAGTCGTTTTCACTCAGAATTTATTAAATTATTTTCAGTAACCCCTAGTGCTTACTAGAGCCCATAATCAATGCTTTAACAGGGAGTTACAAACTTAGTGCAATTCAAGAGCTCTTTGATCAACACTAATTCTAGGATGTACTTGAACGATACACCTAGGGGTACAATGGCCAAGGATCTGATGCTCCACAGATTATGCTCAACATCAACATGAAAGGATCTAGGGATTATGCCCAACACTTCCAAATATTATCTTTTCATGTGTTCCATAGCTTCTTGATCAACACAAATGTAAGTACTCATGTGCTCTAGAGCTCCTCACTCAACACAAACATCTCATCAATCATGTGCTTCAGGGTCCACGCCCAACACAAACAAGCATATATATATATATATCATCAACAATTGGCTTACGCCCAATATATAAAACAAATCATCATGTTCATATGCAGTGGGGTATTTGACCCAATATATCAAAATAAAATATCAAGACAACATCATAATCAATAGGCTCATGCCTATAAGTGTTCGGTCTAAAATTCAGGATATTACAGTTTCAGTGACACCTTCTAGTTGTGACTCATGATTCTACATCTTCTGTTGTTGATGATGTGATTCATGTTATTTGACTAATGTTGTTGTTCCTCTATTTTTACAATATTTTATGAATCAGTGAAAGATTCTCTAGTTTTTACATTTTTTTTATAATGAAGTGAAATATTCGCCAATATTTTACAATAAATTATAACTTAGTGAAAGAATCACCAAGATTTTACAACATTATATAATAAAATGAAAGATTTGCCAAGATTTTACAACATTATATAATAAAATGAAAGATTCTCCAAAAATTTTATATATACATATTATATTATTGATAAAATCGCCTTCAAATTTTCCTATATATCGAAGAGATTCACCCATTTTTTATATATATAAATATAGGGGGCGTTCTTAAAATCATCCCTGCTTCACTGCTCTGTTTAACTAATTGTAACCATTAGTTAGCAATACGGGGCATTAATGACACTAAGATCACCCCCGGAGTTCTCCAGTTAGCCTCCCTGAATGTAGGAGAAGGCTAAGTTAGCCTCCTTGATTGAAGGTAGGCGTGGGTTTGATCTAGCTGATGTCATCTAGTGCTCCTCTGATGTCAATTAAGTCAATAATACTTAGGATAGTGGTTCAACTAATCCAAATTCACCAAAAATATTGTGTATGGTGGTAAATGTCTCCAACAACCCCCCTTAAGCTATACTCAGGAGGAGTTAGAAAACATAAAATGAATAAAAATGCTAGGGGCCCAACAACTAAGTCCATAGGTCACCCTATACAATGCTAAAACTGAAACAATGCTCAAAAACAAACTAAGTGAGGAAAAGAGGGAAAACCCAGTGGGAAAAATACCCCCTCAAGATGAACACTAAAAGTAGTCTGATCACCCTGATGAACTCACCCCCAACAGTGAATGGAGGTAAGTGAACTTCTTTTCTAAAAATATCTTGGTGAATATGTCTGCAATCTTCTCATCAGTCGGGCAGTATTGTAGAATGATGGTCTTGTCATGCACTAGCTCCCTGATATAGTGCATGTGGATCTCTACATGCTTGGTCCTCTGCCTGGTAACTGGATCTGTGGATATATAAATAGCACTTTGATTGTCACAAAAGAGGATAGTGGACAAAGTACTACCAAGATCAAACTCTGAAAGAATGTCTTGCAACCAAACTTCTTGGATGCAAGCATTCACCGCTCCTCGACACTCAGCCTTTGCTGAAGATAATGCTATGGCAGCCTGATTTTTGCTAGACCAGAAAATGGGGCCGCCAAAAAACATGAATACATATCTATAAGTATAATTTTGATCAATAGAATCACCCGTCTAATCGAAATCTGTGTATCCAACCAACTCTAGCTCAAAGTCTGCAGCATAGTGAATGTCGTAGGTCCTAGTTCCCTGAATATACTGGAGGATCCTCTTGGCTGCCTTTCAATGAACATCATGAGGCTGGTACATGTATCTTGATACAGCATTCGTGGCATAATAGATATCATTCCAAGAATGTGTCAAGTACAACAAGCTACCAATCAGCTGTCAATAGATAGTGCAGTCCATGGGAGGTGTGTTTTTTCCTTCTTCAAGGCTGATCCCTGAAAGGAAATGGAATGGTGCAAGCCTACATTCAGCCATGATAAACTTGAATAATAGATCTGATATGTATTTGTACTGAGTGACTATTATTCCATCAGAATTTTTCTCAATTCCGAGCCCCAAAAATTGTTTTAGGAGCCCCAAATCACTCATTTCAAAAGCATTGTGGAGAGCAGTTTTGATGGCTGAAATAGAAGCAACTGTGCTACCTGTGATCAGTAATTCATTAACATATAAAAAAAAATGATCAAATGACCATCAGACTACTATAAATACACAGCAGACTACTATAAATACACAGTTGGATGTGATCTACCCCTTTGGAAGTTTTGCGAGAGAAGGAAGGCATCCATATTGGAATACCACTCTCTTGGGGCTTGTTTTAAACCGTATAGTGACTTCTTTAGCTTGCAAACCAAAGATGGATCAGAGATGTAGCCCTTATTATGCTTCATGTATATCTCCTCATGAATATCTCCATGTAGAAAGGCTGACTTAACATCCATATGATGCACTTCCCAGTGCTTAGATGTTGAAATTGCCAAAACAAGGCTGATGGAGTCCATTTTTGCAACCGGTGCAAAGGTCTTATGGTAGTCCACACCTTGGACCTGAGACAAAACTTTTTCCACCAACCCTACCATATATTTTCATTTTCTTCCATCAACAACAACCTTGGTCCGAAACACCTACTTGCATTGAACCAATTTCCTTTCCGGAGGAAGAGAAACTAGCTCCCAAGTAGTGTTTTTCTGAAGAGAATTCATCTCTTCATCCATGGCAACTTTCCATCTCGGATCCTTTCGAACATGGTAGTAGGATTTTGGATCTAAACTAATCATCAAATAGAAAGTTTCAGACAAAAAATTATCAGGACAAGAGAGCGCAATACCTACTCTTTGGAAATCAAACCAGGTTCTCCTTGGATCATCCAAATTTCCAATGTTATCTCCTGCAGAGGAGAGTGTATGTCAGGCCCATGTGGGAAGATGATTTTGTACTTCAAGTTCTGATTCAGCATCCAATGTTTGCTACACACTGATATCAGAAATTAGAGAATCCAAATCAGGGTCATCACCCCCAATTTCATCATCCAAATATTCAGTAGAATAGGAAGGAAAATCAACAGTTTTCTCCTTCACTAGTTCCACCTCCTGAAGAGGCTCATCGAACTTGACACTCCTTTATGTTGATGTAATTGTAACTTCAAAATGTATTCACTTGTATTTCTTATCTATTGTAACCTGATGTTTATTCCGGGATGTTATCATGTCATGTCATGCCCCGATGTTCCGATCAGGAGAATCAATAATGTAAACAAGTCATGTCAAGTCATTGTGGGTAACCCTATGATTGTCTAAGGGTTAAAGTCCCTGCAGTTCCGGGGCACTAGGTTTATTAGACTCTCCTAGTAGAGGTCGAACCTATTAGGATTTTAGTCATGTCGATATTAGTATAAATAGAGAGTTGGACTCTCTATTT
The DNA here is from genome assembly GCA_001517045.1 of Pseudotsuga menziesii. NCBI lineage: Eukaryota > Viridiplantae > Streptophyta > Pinopsida > Pinales > Pinaceae > Pseudotsuga > Pseudotsuga menziesii. The sequence continues at coordinate 15,884 of LPNX010271663.1, read as the reverse complement.
AGCATACATCACATACACACTCAAGTGTAGTGCATAGTTGAGGAAGGAGAAGACACTGGGGCTAGAGAAGAAGAAGGTTACTGCTGTTGGGAGTGCATCTTACTATTTTGGGGTTTTACCTTTTGTGTTGATTCTATCTCTAAGGAAGTTGTGGGGTTTTCTCCATTTATGGTTTCCCCAAGGAAAACACTATGTTCAATTTCTATTGTGTTTGATTGTTGTGCTTGTTGTTCTCTCAGTTAAAGATCCATATAATGCTAGCTTAAATGTTGAAAAACTAACATGGTATCAGAGCTAACCTGAGAGGAAGACACTGTGCAGCTGTGGGAACTAGGGCTTCCTACTTTTTGGATCTCTCTCCACATATTTTCAGCAAAAGTAAGGTGGAATAAATCTCCTCCTTAGGGCGCATCTTTCTGTCGAAGCAAAATCCAATTCTGAGGTTTTTTAGTTTTGGACCTCACACTACTGCCAGAAATTAGGGATTTTCACAGAAGAGGAAGTTTTTAGTGAGACCAGGCCTAGATTGATCTCCTCCCAAAAATCGAAGTCAGTGATAAATTTCAAAGCATTTGGGTGGACAGAACTCCGGAAAAGAAAAACCCTAATTTCCTCCTGAACCAGCTCTGCGGGATTTCAGCTCAAAATTCAGATCCGACATCTTGAACTGGTAAGATATAAAATATTTTTTATTTCCATTTGAGGTTCTCAGTTAAGATGTCTCATCATACCAAGCTTGATAAAAATCTTGAGGGAGCTGATAACTTCTGAGCTTAGAAGTATAGGATCTCCCTGGTCTTGGAAGAAAATGAGTTAGACTCCTACATCCATGAGGAGGTTCTAGTTCCAGAGGGAGATGAGACTAAGGCCTTGCATAAGAAGAAGTTTGTTATGGAAAAGAGGATCATTTCTGATTCTATCAAGGATCACCTTATCCGTCAAGTGTCCTCTCTTAAGACACCTAAAGCTATGTTTGATGCCCTAACCAAATTTTTTGAAGGGAAGAACATAAACCGAAAGATGACTCTAAGAAACCAACTGAAGAATGTGAAGATTCAGAATACAGAAACAATCTAGTATTACTTCACAAGAGTATCTCAGATCAAGGAACAACTAGAAGCAGTAGATGAAGAAGTGGAAAATGCAGAGATTGTGATCACTACCTTGAATGGCCTTCCTAGGTCATGGGATTCTTTCATCCAACGAATCTGTGATAGAAAGAAGTTGTTCAAGTTCAGCAAACTATGGGAAGAGTGTTTTCAAGAATAAGCATGGATAGCAGCTCGAGAAGAAAATATGGGAAGTGAATATCAAGCTCTCATGGTACACTCCAAGTCAACCAAAAGAAGATCTCGTCACCCTAGAGGTAAGAACTGTCACAAAGATAACACTATAAAATATTTGTCTAGGGTCATATGTTATACATGTGATGAAGTAGGACATTATGCAAAGAATTGTCCTAAGAAACCAAAGCAATCAAAGAGGAGCAGCAAAAGAAGACATCATGCTCATACTACAAAGGATGATGAACCATCCAAGAAGAGAACCAGATATGAAAGTGAAGATTCTTCAAGCGAGGATGAATATATTTTGATTTCCGCTCTCACAAGTAACATTACTCATGGAAGTGATGATTGGCTTATAGACAGTGGGGCCTCCAAACATATGACAGGATTCAAGGAATCCTTTGTGAGACTATCAGAACATGAATCACCTCACAAGGTGAAGCTAGGTGATGACTGCCAATATCCAATAAAAGGTAGTGGGGAATCTTCCTATAAGCTAGACTCTGGATATTCTCTAAAAATAAAAGAAGTATTGGTTGTGTCAGGACTCAAGAAGAACCTCCTCTCCATATCAGCATTAGATGCAAAAGGAATGAGGGTTGCATTCATAGATGGTCAAGTCATCAAGTGGCCAAAAGGAAAGACTATCGATGATGCAGTGGTGATTGGAGAACAAGAAAGAGGATTGTACAAACTAAAGGGTCATCCAGAACAAGCCTTGGTCCATGACACAGTAGAGCCAAGTGAACTTTGGCATAGAATGCTTGCACATGTACATTGCAAAGCATTACCTATTGCAAGCAAAGTTGTTGAAGGTCTTCCAAAAATACAAGCAAAACATGATGGGGTCTGCAAAAGGAAAGAATACAAAGAAGACATTTCCAATCAACGAAAGCAGAGCAAAAGGAATCTTGGAAATCATCCACTCCGATGTATGCAGTCCTATGTCATCAAACTCACTAAGTGGGTATGCATATTATGTTTCTTTTATTGATGATTTTTCTAGGAAGACATGGGTTTATTTCATGAAGAACAAAGTCGAAGTATTCAGTAAGTTCAAGGAATTCAAAGCCTTGGTCGAGAACCACACTGAAAATAAGATCAAGACCTTTCAATCAGATAATGGCTAAGAATTCACTTCAAATGATTTCAAAGAGCTACACAAAGAATCAGGGATTAATAGGGAGGTGTCTACTCCTTATAATCCACAATAGAATGGGATTGCATAATGAAAGAACAGAACTATCATGGAAGCTGCAAAAGCAATGCTTCATGATCAAGACATTCCTATGCATATTTGGGCGGAAGCTTCCAGAACAGTGGTGTATGTACAGAACCGTACTCCACATAGAGTACTCGAGAACAAGACTCCTGAAGAAGTCTTCTCTGGCAAGAAACCAGAAGTCATCCATCTCAGAATATTTGGCTGTTCTGTGTACATACACATTCCAAAAGAGAAGATGAATAAATTAGATCCTTCATGAAAGAAGGGTATATTTATGGGATACTCTGAAAGCTCGAAGGATTACAGAATATATTTCCCAGGATTCAAGAAGATTGACATTAGCAATGATGTGACATTTGATGAAGATACAGCTTACAACAAATCCAGAAAGAAAACTGTTGAAGAATCTGAAGAAGCAGAAGCACCAAGAATTCATGATACAACCATGAATGAAGAAGCTCAAAAAGAAGATCGAGAATTTTAAGAACCACAAAGACCTGTAGATCCACCTCTGGAGAAGAATCCTCATAAGAGGAAACCTGCTTGGTTATGAGAACTTATCCAAGGTGTGGAAAGATATGGGGCTCCAGAAGAGAATCACAGAGAAAGAAAGAGGGCCAGATCCTCATCTGTGTATGTAGGATTACTATGTGATTTCATTAATAAAGAACCTTCCAGTTATGAAGAAGTGGCAGAACGGAAAGAATGGAAGGATGATATGATCGAAGAATACCAATCGATCATGAAGAATGATGTTTGGGATGTTGTCCCAACACCAAAAGGGAAGTCATTTGTAACTTCCAAATGGATCTACAAGATCAAACATTCTGTAGACGGTAGAATAGAAAAATATAAGGCAAGATTTGAGGATCGGGGTTTCTCTCAGAAAGAAGGAATAGATTATGAAGAAACCTTTGCACCTGTAGCCAGATACACTTCCATTAGATCAGTACTTTCTCTGGCTGCAGTGATGAAATGGATGATACACCAGATGGATGTCAAGACTGCTTTCTTGAATGGTGTAGTGGAAGAGGAAGTGTACGTAGAATAGCCACTCGGTTTTGAGACACATGATAGGGAGTCTCATGTGTGCAGATTGAAGAAATCCCTATATGGTTTGAGATAGGCACCCAGGACATGGTACGGCAGAATTGATAGCTTTCTATCCAGTTTGGGATTTACCAAAAGTAAAGCATATTCCAACCTTTACTACAAGGTTGAAGATGGAAACCCAGTGATGCTTCTACTGTATGTAGATGATCTATTTGTGACAGGTATGGATGGGTTGATTGCTGATACAAAGAGAAATCTTGCTGCCAAGTTTGAGATGAAGGACTTGGGAATGATGCATTATTTTCTAGGTTATATGGAGGTGTGGCAGAGTGCAAATGGAATCTTTCTTGGACAAGGGAAGTATGCAATATAGATCCTAAAGAGGTTTGGGATGATGGACTGCAAGGCTATGGCCACACCTATTGCATCGAACCTGAAGCTATTAAGTGATGCTTCATCAGATTCAGTTGATGCTGCGATGTATCGTCAAATGATTGGGTCCTTGATGTACCTGACGAACACGAGACTAGACATTTGCTTTGTTGTGAACACCTTGAGCCAGTTCTTAACAGATCAAAGAAATGTTCACTTTATTGCTGCAAAGAATGTTCTGAGGTACCTAAGGGGTACAGTTGATTATGGGATCAAGTACGATGTGAATCAGAAGATTAACATGGAGGGTTATGTTGATTCATATTGGGCAGGCAGTGCCATCGATAGGAAGAGCACTTCAGGGTGTTTCTTTAGTATGGGATCAGGTGTGATCTCTTGGTTTAGCAGGAAGCAATCCTATGTGGCACTGAGTACAGCTGAAGCAGAGTATGTCGCAGCCTGTTCAACTAGTTGTGAGGCGGTATGGTTAAGGAAGCTACTGTCTAATTTATTTGATCTCTAGATGGATGCTACTTGTATACATTATTACAACTAGAGTTGCATGAAGTTGTCAAAGAATCCAGTGTTCCATGACAAGTTGAAGCATATCGAGATCAAGTATCACTATATCAAGGATATGGTGCAAAGGGGAGCAGTGAAGCTCCAATATGTTGCGACAGATGATCAGATAGCTGATGTGTTGACGGAGCCACTAGCCAGAGTGAAGTTTGAGCACTTCAGGGAGAAGCTTGGTGTTCTCCAGATCGAGGTCCCTTCCAAGGGGAAGTGACGAGTCTAGGATCCATTCTGTCATGGTGAGAGGATTGGTTCCTTCCATGTCAAATATGAGTGCTGAGATCCATAGCCATTCTGATGAGCAAGTTAGATGTAAGGGTTGAGCCATTCTTTCATGGCTAAAGGATTAAGTTCCTCCCATGTCAGATGTGAGTGCTGGCCATTCTGACGAGTAGGTCAAATGTAAGGGCTACTACCATTCTAAAGAGTAGGTCAGATGTAAGGGTTGTGCCATTCTATCATGGCTAAAGGATTAGGTTCCTCCCATGTGAGATGTGAGTGTTGGCCATTCTGACAAGTAGGTCAGATGTAAGGGCTACCACCATTCTGACGAGTAGGTCAGATGTAAGGGCTACCGCCATTTTGACGAGTAAGTCAGATGTGAGTGCTGGCCATTCTGATGTAGGATGAGCTCCTACATAGATGTAAGGGCTACCGCCTTTCTGATGAGTAGGTCAGATGTGAGTGTTGACCATTCTGATGTGACTGTAGGATTAGGTCCTATATGATCAGATATAAGGGCTACCTCCTTTCTGATGAGTAGGTCAGATGTGAGTGCTAGCCATTCTAATGAGTAGGTCAGATGTAAGGGCTACCACCTTTCTGACGAGCATGTCAAATGTGAGTGCTAGCCATTCTGACGAGTAGGTCAGATGTAAGGGCTACCAGAGACCTATGAGGAGGTAGGGATACACCCAGCATGAAAGAAGGATAGCTCTGTAGAACTTCCTATGATGAGAAGAATCATGAGATAGCACATATGATGGTGACCAGAGGAGATCCAGATCGAGCTATGATCCAGATCCAGTTATGATGACTCTGAGAGATCTAGATCGAGTAACGATCTAGATCTAGCAATGTTGATCCAGATCGAGTGATGATCTAGATCCAACAGTGATGATCCAGATCCAGTGATGATAATCCAAATCCAGTGATGATGTTCCAGATCGAGTATGATCCAGTGATGTCCCAGATTGAGTATGATCCAGAGATGTTCTAGATCGAGTATGATCTAGTGATGTTCTAGATCAAGTATGATCCAGTGATGTTTCATATCGAGTATGATCCAGTGATGATGATCTAGACCCACATAAAGATGGCATGAAGATAAATATGACTTGAATACAAGATGACTTGGAGATGCAAATGACGAGAAGATCCAGAGAAGAAGACCATTAATGAAAATTGTGTCGAGAGAATACCTTCCTAGTTAAGAGGGAGTGTTGATGTAAATATAACTTCGGAATGTATTCACTTGTATTTCTTATCTATTGTAACCTGATGTTTATTCCGGGATGTTATCATGTCATGTCATGCCCCAATGTTCCGATCAGGAGAATCAATAATGTAAACAAGCCATGTCAAGTGATTGTGCGTAACCCTCCGATTGTCTAAGGGTTAAAGTCCCCGCAGTTCTGGGGCACTAGGGTTATTAGACTCTCCTAGTAGAGGTCAGCCCTAGTAGGGTTTTAGTCATTTCAATATTAGTATAAATAGAGATTTGGACTTTCTATTTAGCACACGTCACATACACACTCAAGTGTAGCGCATAGTTGAGGAAGGAGAAGACACTGGGGCTAGAGAAGAAGAAGGTTACTGCTGTCAGGAGTGCATCTTACTGTTTTGGGGTTTTACCTTTTGTGTTGATTCTATCTCTAAGGAAGTTGCGGGGTTTTATCCATTTATGGTTTCCCTGAGGAAAAACACTGTTTTCATTGTCTCTTGTGTTTGATTGATGTGCTTGTTGTTCTCTCAGTTAAAGATCCATATAATGCTAGCTTAAATCTTGAAAAATTAACACTTTCGATGATGATCTATTTTGTTTTGATATCCAGTAGCTTGAAACCTTTTGATTCATCAGGATACCCAATAAATATACATTCGATGCTTTGTGGTTGCAAAGCCTTCCTTTTAACAAGTGGAATCCGGGCCCATGCAGTGAACCCAAACATCTGTAGGTTCAACACATCCGGCTTGTGTCTGAAGTATGCTTCGAAATGGGTCTACCATTTCATAGATGAGTGTGGAACCCTGTTCTGAATGTATTCTATAGCATGCATGGCTTTAGCCCACAAATTTTCATCCAACTTCTTTGATTCCAACATACGGGTGGTAATCGCCTTGAGAGACTGATTCTTCCTTTCCACTACTCTGTTCTGCTGGGGAGTGTAGGGAATTGAATGTTGGACCTTAATACCACTTTGGGATCATATGTGCAACAAATAATTACTGACATAATCCCTACCATTATTATATCTTAATATCTTAATCTTAAGCCCAAAGGCATTCTCGATTAAGGCCTTCAGTTCAGATAATTTTTCACATACTTCAGACTTCTTTTTGAGAAAGAAGACCCATGTGTACCTTGAAAAATCATCAATAAAAGTCAAAAGATACCTTGATCCATTCATGGATGTGATAGGCATCAGATCACTGATATCATAATGTATCATCTCCAATATGCATGTAGCTCAGTTTGCCTTCCCCAAATCATACTTGTGCTCAGGTGTTTTCCAACCACACGGCCCTTGCAAATTCCAGTGGTTGCTTTGATGACTGGGAGGCCCTCAACCATGGATTTTTTCTATAATTGCTGCAAATATTTGAAATTTAGATGGCCAAACCTTCCATGCCACATCCTACTAACTTCATTTCCATGAGTTAGCAAAGCGGTGGGCTTTGCATCCGCCACAAAGTGAGAGAACTCATAGGCTTTTGCATGATGGTTTGCAAGGCCTTTAGCAATGAGTTTCCTGGATGCAAGTTCCGTTATCTCAACATCATTTGGGCTGAAAGATACTCTCTTAGGCACTCATGTATGTGTCATCTGATAGACACTAAGGAAATTTGATTCCAAAGACGGTACATACAAAACATTTGAAAAATAGCCATTTTCAAGATCAACCGTACCTTGTCCTTCTGAAATGATGGTGGAGTCATCTCCCATGTGGATGGGAATGGATTTTCCAGTCTCCAAGGATGAAAAGGAGTCTCTTTCAGCCATCATGTGGTTCAAAGCTCCAGAATCAATCAAGAGTGCTTTGGACTTCGAAGTGCTTTCCATGAGGGCATGAACCTTTTTCATGCTATGGTTCCCGATCTTGCTGATCTCTCCTCTGAAAGATTTTTGGAATATTGATGTGATTTCTCTCAAGGAGAGAGGTAGCTTCATCAAGATTCTTCTTCATGCAGGCATGTTTAGGGTGGAAGCCCTTCCTGCAGTATGAACACTTGACTTTTTCCTTTCCATGATTCCCTTTTCCTTTGTTCTTCTTTGAGCTGAAAGGCTCATCATGCTGTTGGTTTTCAACTTTAGGCTTATTAGCTTCGAATTTAGTTTTTGGGTTCTTCTGTTGTTTTCCTTTACCCTTCATATATTTTGACCCCCAGACATGGAGGGTTTGATCATGGGAGGATCTGATGATCCCCATCTGAACAAGCTTATCATGTTCACTTGTTAGGGACTCAATGAAGGCATTGAGTGTAGGCATCTATTAGTTTTTCAACATTAAGCTAGCATTATGTTAGGATATTTACTGAGAGAACAACAAGTACAGAAATCAAACACAAGAGACAATGAACATAGTTTTTTTCATTGGGGAAACCATAAATGGAGAAAACCCCGCAACTTCCTTGAAGATAGAATCAGTACCAAAAGTAAAACCCCAAAAAAGTAAGATGATCTCCCGACAGCAGTAACCTCTTTCTTCTTTGCCATAGTGTCTTTCTCTTCCTCAGATATGCACTACAACTGAGTGTGAGTGAGTGTGTACTAAATAGAGAGGCTAGCTCTCTATTTATACTAATTCCTGACATGAGTAAAACCCTACTAGGGCCGACCTCTACTAGGAGAGTCTAATAACCCTAATGCCCCGGAACTACGAGGACTTTATGTTAGGATATTTAGACACTTAGGAGTTAGTTAAGATCAACTTGTGTAATATATCCGTTAGGTAAAAGTGTGTTTCTTTAGTATGCATTAGTATGAATTTGTAAATATTCTAATCCGGCGGTCACGATATGTTCTAGACATAGAGTGATCTGACGGTTCAACTTCTCTTAGATCATACCTACCATTGATCCGTGGCTTAACACCCGATTGGTCTATGATCTCTATTTAAAGAGCATAGAGGGTCCTTGGCTAGTTGATCGATTATGAGAAGCTCATGCAACTTTTTTTCTTTTTCATAATAAATTGCTCCAAGTAGCTATTTGGCTGGGGCCGTGGACTATTTCCCTCTCGAGGGTTTTAACCATGTGACAAACATTGGTGTATTGATCTGTGATCTATTTGTGTGAAGTGGTTGTTCTTGGTGTTTGGTCCTTTGCGAGTACCTTGTGTACCCTAACATGGTATCAGAGCTTTTATGAAGAGTCGCTTTCGGTTTTGATCAAGATCTGGAACTGGTGTTGCCGAAACTTTGAAAGGGTTTTTGGTTCTAGCTTTTTTGTGCATTTTTGGCCTATGGGAGTTGTTCCATTACATCCAGAGCATTTTTTCCATTTGGAAATAGTTTTCGTTTCACCAAAAACCGTTTCCGTTTGTTCCAGAAACACCCATTTCGGCAAATCTGAAGGTATAATGTTACAGTGACGGATTTGTTTTTTTTTTTTTAATCTCTCATATTTTATCAGTCTTATTATTAGATCCTTTTGTTTTAGTCTCGGACTGTTGCCTTCCCTGGATGCGTATGCTCTTTGCCATGCACCTTGTGCGATCGCGGCGAATCAGATACAGTGAGGGAAAGTTTTTTTTCTCTTGTCTTCTTGGCTACGTATGCTCTTTGCCGTGCACCTTGTGCGATCACAGCAAATAAAAAATAGCAAAAAAACTTGAAAACGTAGACCTTCCGGGTAAGCTAACCAAGATCTAACCCCATTGTGTGGAAAAAGTTTTTTTGTTTTTGTTTTTCGGTTTTTTTGTGATTTGCAGGAAAAGAAAGCAAGCATGGAAAACGAGAGAGAAGAGTAAAAAAAAAAAAAAAAAACCCTTCCTCTTTCCATACTTTTACGTACCTTTTAAACTTAGGTCACTTGGTCCAAAGTTGCTTTACACCTTGACAAGTCTTGAATTCAAGTCTTATCAAGCTACTTTTAGTGCATGCAATTTCTATTTTCAAGTTACTTTATTGTAAAAGTGCATCTCACATTAATAAAATAAAATAAAAGTGAGTCACTTAAGTCTTTTAATTTATTGTCGCACTATTTAAAAGTCACATTATTGTAAAAGTGAACATCACTTATTCTATAAAAATGATTCACTTCAAAGCAACTTTATTGTAAAAGTGAACATCACTTATTCTATAAAAATGATTCACTTCAAAGCAACTTTATTGTAAAAGTGATTGTCAAAGGTTGATTTTGGGAAGAGGGGGCTTCTTTTTTTAGTTGGTCCAGTTAATATCTACCACGTCACTATTGGGGACATCTTCAACATTTCCTTTGATCAAGCATAACTTCATCATCTGGAATCAGTTTTAAGTGTCGTTTTTTTTAAACCGCATATTTTTTCGAGATATTTGCATATAGACAGTTAGTTTCTATTCTTTTAGCCATTATTTTATAGTATGGCCGCCCCTTGTGATATTATACTTACAAGTTCTAACTATTTCTCATGAAAATCTCGTATGGAGGATGTTCTGCGAAGTAGGGGACTTTTCAGGATAACCTCAGGGAAAGAAACAGAACCCACTAATGATGATAATAAAATTAAATGGGCAAATAGATGTGATGAAGCTCGTGGATTGATTGGGATGTCAATCTCTACTGATTTGCGATTCCACATATCTGGCATTGATGAACCTGATAAAGCTTGGGAAAAGTTGGAATCTGTGTTTGGTAAACACAATGAAATTTGGGGTCATTAACTTGAGAATGAGTTTCTTTCCTTGAATACAAATGATTTTTCATGCATTCAAGGCTATTTATCTAAGTATAAAACTCTTAGACTATTATGTGTCGAATGAAAGATTAAGAAAGAAGACAAACAATTTATTTATCATATTCTTTCAAAACTTGGACCTGCATATTCTGTTTTTGTATCTACATTCTACTCCATGAAAGAATCCTTGCTTACAGCTAGCTATCAAGAGCCTAGCCTTGAATCCTTTTGTGATTCCTTAATTAGAGAGCAAGATAAGCTCATTCATTTTCGAATAATTAACAATGCAGATACATCTGGGAAAGCCTTATTGTTCCAACAGAAAGAAAAGTCCAAGCCTCCCAAGAAACAAAATTCTCGCAATAATAAGCCAAACAACAAGGGTCCCAAACCCTCTCAGTCAGCTCCTCCTTTAAAAAATGACAAAGGATCCAAGCAAAAAGGAAAGAAGACTGAGCGTCATTGCAATTTTTGTGGGAAAGATAATCATGATGAATCTAAATGTTTTAAGAAGATGGCAGCCTTGGAAGCAGTAATGAAGAAGCACCACATCATCCTAGATTCGTCTTCAGAATCTAACACTCATGGATATGAACTTTGTGCTTCTGGTTACTCTTATACTGCATCTTCTTCTTCTACTTTAA
>LPNX010271594.1:348662-482949 GCA_001517045.1 Pseudotsuga menziesii | reverse complement strand
CATTCTTCCACACAGATCATGCTCTTCTTAAAGTGCTGCCGGCCAGACCAAATTTTACCCACAGTTTTGCTCCAGGAAAGTGTTCTAAATTCTCTGCTATAGGCCTGCATCCTCCATCTAACCAATAAGCTGAAATAACTACGAATTTGCACAATGCTGCTTCTATTTCTCCTCTTGTACAATGATAAGACTTGCTACAGCTTCTTATTCAAACAAACTGTCTTACCAAGTACTGGATTTGCATGGAAAGATAAATGTTAAAACTTCCATTTCAATTTTATGCATAAGCTCAGCACCCTCATAAACACATTTGTATCCATATACTAGGGCATCGTCAATACCAGGGTAGCATCAAAACATGAAGCAAAAATCATCATCAAGGGAACCAAAGCCTAGAACAGCCCCATGAAACTTGACACCAAGTCCTCATGACTTGGAAATCACAAGTGAAAAATATCCTAATCACAATTAGAAGCCCATGCAAAATGGGGTAACTGGCACCACTGCTCTCTTTTGGAAAGATTCTTGGTAGCAAAATTTTAAATGGAATGACATTACAGTACTTGCCAACATCAAAGCTTACTTCCCCAATTATGGATGGACCATGGTCATTTGTTGTTGGGATCAAGAGAGCAGGCCCAACCCCATTGGTGGACCTGGAAACTCCCTGAAGTCTAGTTTATTAATAGCACCATGGAAGAAAAAACCACTTTCTAGACTGCCCTGTCTTGTCCAAAAATCCACCTTAAAAAAGGCTTGGATGTCGTAAGATGGACCCATGAAGGAAGTACTTTTTAGTTTGTCAAAGAAGCATATCATCTCTCTATGGGAACTCACAATCAAGAGGCCAACACAACCTGGTACCTAGTCTGGAATCACGGCATATGGCCAAAGATTGCTAGTTGCCACTTTCCTTTGGTTCTCAGCCAGAGGAGAAAAATAGCTCTTACTTGTGGCAAGTTCAGAAAACATGGGTTTCTTGGGCCCTTAATATGTCATATGTGAACTTGTGAGGGGGAAACCATAGAGAATCTACTTGCTCACTGCTCAGTGGTCAACAACCTTTGACAGGGATAGACAAGAAGTCATTAACACTCTAGAAAACTGGCACAGTGACACTGTCCAAAACCTAGTCATCAATAGTCTCTGGAATCTTTTTCTGGGTTTTCTTCTATGGACCAAACTTGTTTTCAATAGAAAGAAAAAGGAGGTAAGCAAGGTCTGAAATACTAATGAAGGAAATATCAGGGAAACCACCATTGTCAAAAGTGGCAAATAGACTCTAGAGGACAAGAAGGCTTTGAAAAGGGAGCAAATGATTGTCCAAGCTTAGGGAGTTCACATGTTTTCTCTAACATCCAAGGAAAACACTGCCACATTTGGTGTTTCTTCTCCTATTTCTTGGATTCTCTCTTTTTCATGTTTTAATCAAGCTTAACTTTGATGGCACCTTTAAAGGAAACTTAGGACCTTCGAGCATCATTGGAGCCTTTAGAGACAACTTCACCAATTAGGAGTGGTGAGTCATTGGATTTGATTAGATGGAAAAACAATGTTGGGTGTGGGTGGTACAACAGGCAACAAAACAATATTTGGGGTGGAGGAAGGGCCTGTAACCAAGGGTTATATCAGCATGAAAACTTGTAGTACTTTCAGAGTATTCCCCCTATGTCTATTGTGGAGCCTCATTTTGCACATCTATGCTGACTATCGTGGGAAAGACACCAACAATTCAGCTGAACTTCAAGCCCTTGAAGTGGGCCTTCTCATCGCCAAGGCTAATATCTAGGAAAAGCTTGTTGTTGATGGAGACTATCAAATGGTCAATGCTCTATCCAAAATCATCCATGGCACCAACTTTGAAGAATCAAACCAAAATTGGAGGCTTAATATAACTATAAAAGAGGTTGCCTGTATTAGGAAAGATATCCCTGTCATTGTTCCTTCTCATGTCTGCAAAACCACCAACAAACTGGTAGATCGCCTAGCTAATGAAGGTGTTAATTGGCATGGGAAGGACCTTAGTACAACATGGAAGGCTTGTGCAAGAAACACTATCTTAACGAACTGGAAAAATTTCAAGAGGAGGACTTGTAAGTTGTAACCCCAAGATGGGAGTATAGGGCAGCAAAATGGAGGACAGCAAGGGTTGCAGAAGCATGGATCAACTGATAGTGCCCTACCGAAGCAAAGCTGCAAGAGCATAGTAACATAAGCATGGTTGCAGAGGCATGGGTTGGCGACAGCATGGCTGCAGTAGCATGTATCAACTTCTTTTTGCTTAGGAAGTAGCCAGACTGTTCCTCAACCTATTAACGTTAAAACACAGCAATTATCGGGTTTTTGTTTCACCTTTCATAGATGGAAGAAAATATTATGTAAAGGTCCTGAAAGTCTGAATTATGCAGAATGGCATCGGAATGTCAAGATCTCCTTAGTTGGATGGGCAATTCTTCTCTGGCCTTCTGCAATGTTTAGTTGTACTCTAGCGTTTATAAGAATAATTAACCTTCTTATGGAAATGGGGAAACAGGTATGAGCTGGAAATGTGACCCCCAAAACTAGATGGGAAACACAATATATGTGTGTGTACACACAATGTGCTAATTTATAAGTAGAACATTATATTGATACTTAGAAAGAAAGCATTATGAATAAATGAGCAAAGAACATTTAAATGACAAACATAGATGACCAGCAATGTCCCATCATCGCTTACAATGGGATCCTCATCAATAGTATCACCCTCTGACTCCTCACCAACCCTTTATCTCTACCTCGATCCTCCAATGGCATCATTCAACACCATCCAATTTGATAAAACTGCCTAATCCAAGTCTTAAAATATGGTAGAAAAAGCTTAATATGCCAAATCAGTGTTTTTGGCTTGAGTGAAGGGTACATTTTTGCTAAGACCATCATAGAAGATTTCAACAATCAGCACCACCAACATCAAGCTACATAGAGGACTCGGTGCTCTTGATTAAATCCCAATCCCATACCCTCATACACAATAGAATCCAATGGAGACGCTGCAATCCTGCCAATCCTGAAATCCTGAAAAACTGTTCACTCTGCGGAATTCTGAATGGAATATGAAATTTTACTTTCTCCATATGAACTCTCATGAGGTTGGAACCACTCTCAAATGTCCTGAAAACAATTGGTAATATTAAAAATTTAATCAAAAGAATTTAAAATTACCAGTAATTACCAACATTTTTGGTCAATCCCAGTTAAAAACTAAGTCAAAAATTGCTTAAACTATTTTGGAAACATGCTGTAGGGATCCATGATATGGCCTTGAAATGCGTTTTACGCTCACTCTACGGAATTTTGAATGGAATATGAAATTTTACTTTCTCCATATGAACTCTCATGAGGTTGGAACCACTCTCAAATGTCCTGAAAACAATTGGTAATATTAAAAATTTAATCAAAAGAATTTAAAATTACCAGTAATTACCAACATTTTTGGTCAATCCCAATTAAAAACTAAGTAAAAAATTGCTTAAACTATTTTGGAAACATGTTGTAGGGAACCATGATATGGCCTTGAAATGCGTTTTACGCTATACAAAATGCATTTCCAAAACGTATAATGTGTTTCAGGCTGTATCACACTTGTTTCAGGACTGTACCAAACACGTTTCTGCACATTTTTGTATGCGGTATGGCTCCCTAGGGTGCATTTCCTGCAACTTAGTAGTGCAGAATTCACTATTGCAACTGTTAAATCATATGAATTTTTTATTGCCATCATCCATCGAGACAATTGGAGACTAAACCACTAGGAGTAAACTCAGTGTGTGGATTGATATTTATGATTAATAAATTTTGTTTGACATGTGTTTTTAATCACCAATACTGGGAAGATCAAATTGAATACCTGATCTTTATTCTTTAATAAATTTTGTTTAATGAGTGTTTTTGGTCATCAATATCGGGAACATCAATTTGAGTTTTGAATACTTGTCTTGTCATCTAATGCTAGATATGGTTTTCCTTGTGCCTTGAAAGGCAAATTGAGCTTAGTGTTGGTGATAATATTGGATATTTTTTCTGTCATCGATAACTAACTGAGGAACTCAAAAGCATTGATACCTAATGAGGATATATCACGGATATATATGCTCAATACGTAGGTATTTTTATAATATTTTGCGGAAATCTGAAAATTATTTCATTAGTGCAGCGTACAGGAGTTGAATTTCCAGAACGGGTTAAAAATGCAGCTCCAATATTTACTCCTCTTTTGACACATGGAATAACAGGACACTCCCAACCAGGGTATGGGATGCCAAGCCATATTGCATCCACGCTTGATGAAGCAATGGCCTATGAAATGTCAGGTTTAAGGTAAACGCTCAAGTACAATTTAAGTTTTAAAATATGTTATCTTTTATTATGCTATATGATATGTGGTGTAAGTAGTTTTATTCTACCCTTCATTGATTTGCTGGCAATTGCAGATATAAGGCATTATTTTCTTCTTATTAAATGATTCTCATTTTTACATACATGTTACATCTTGCTACTGCTCTAACTTCAATATCATATTTTATTCCGGTATTTTATCTGAGATGGAAGCTGCTCATGGAGTAATGGAGGTTCTGGCTGAAATGCTTCATGCAGTGGATCCAAATGACAAACATGTCAAGTATTTCTAGCAAATATTTTCTGGCATACCAAGCCATCACAAAACAATTATATTTTTTATCAACTCCTCACAATACCATATTTTTTATTATTATTAAACAAAGAAAATATGTACAAAGATATTTTACTTACTTGCATTGATTGATATCTTGGCTTGATTGGATGAAACCAAATTTTTTTGGCTCATCTATACAAGCATTAACTAGAAATGGATTTCCATCTTCAATCAATCTATATTTATGCTGTAATTTGAGGTTATATGATCCCACAAATAAGTGATGTCAAAGGTTATGTCACAGACATCTAATGGGACTATATCACAATCCATTTCATCAATGAAATGAACTTATATGCCAAATTTGATCTCACATTGTCTGGAAGAGCCATTGCAATGGATGATGTTCTGGATGTTTGTTGGTATTTAATCCCAAGTTCTGCACTAACACCTATGAGATTGGATTCTTCGGACTTCACTGGCCAAACAATGCAGTGACCTTCTTCAACATCTTCATTTGAATCTTGATGTTGAAACTATTTTTTCAGGAGTGCTTTGAACTCCTCCTAAGAAGCCAATGGGGCTTTCTTTTGCTGTTTTGAGGGCTACATGTAGCTCACCCACCATACTAATGCATGGGTAGTCTTTTTCAGCATAGGAAAGTATGCTTTTTTTTTTATCTTGGTTGGTTCAAGCCTCAAGGACTCCCCACCACTGTCTTGATGCAAAGACAAAAGTTGGACGTTGAACCTATTGACAACCATTATAGTCTAAATGTTACAATTCTGAGTTTTATTTTCTGATGTAAAGATTATATGCAATCCAGTCCCATTTTTGGTTGTCCCTTCACATCCTTGTGACTGGACAGCTTCCATGATGCAAGGAAAAGAAAGGATGATCTAACAATCATGGAGATTGATACGTGGGAAACAAGAAATGATTTGTTGAGTAACTGATCGCTGGCAGTTACACTGTTCCCCTCTTTGACTTCCATTCTAGAGGTATAAGATTATCTGCTCGTGAATTAAAACGGGCTTTTTTCTTCCAAAATGATTTTGATTTACTCTGAGAGGCTGTAGCCAGAACAGGGGCATTAGCCATAGTGATTGCAGAAGTCCAGGTTGAGCCTATCACTGTGTCCATGAAGAGCAGCAATGGCTACCACAGATTTTGGCATTGTAAAACAAGGTAGACAGAGACCCCATGAATTTGATTCTCAAAGAGTAGGTAACTTTGATTCCAATAAATAAAAGTCAACTATCAGCATTTACATTTTTGTTCCAGTTTCCTCTTGTCTGAGTTGTTGTGACAAAAATTTCCAATAAAAATTGACTTGGGATGGATTGATGCTTTTGCAATACATCAATATTGTTTTGAGCTTCAACAATCTTTAAGTCTTGTTTCCTCTCATGCTTCAAGGACAAATCCATCCTTGAAGGGACGGCACATATTAAATCTAATTATTATTATTTACATTCAAAAACTATTATTTAGGGTGAAGTCTATGAGGGTAGTTGTATTTCTTGTGACCTATGTACGGAAGTCTTCTTCACTTCATATCATCATCCTTTGTATCTTTACATTTATTATATATGTGTTGATGCCTTTATGGATGGATGGGATGGAAATGGTTTCAATTTGGATTTCAAAGGTGTTGTTGGTAGTGATGGGAAAAACACAAGACAGAAACAAGGGATTACTTGAATTCAGGAGATGGCATTCCCTTCCCTTTGTGGAACAACATACAAAAGAGGGAATCAAATGTCCAATTTCACCTGAAATGGATTGTGAACTTCTCCTTTCTTTTAGTTCTGAAGGAATTTACTAATTCAACGAGGGAGTTAGCTAATTTTCTGTTAGGATTTAAACTGTGTGCCTTAGGAATTACATGGTTATATAAATATTATGCAAAATGTTTGCTTAGTCTTTTGTTTATATGTGATGCTTATCGAAAACGTATCTTACTCTATTGTGTCATCATTACATAACATGTTTATTTCACTCATTTATAAATCAGTACGATACTTTATAAATAATATTTCAATTTTAAGTGTTTATACAATTTCTTCTGGTTAAATGAGTTATCTGTTAGAAACTGCCCATTATCCACGTATTAGCTAAGAGTGCATCAGCTACCAGTTAGCTATCGCTGGAAAATAACTTTTGTGCTTAAGCAGGACCATAAGCCCAGTGCTGTAGGTATTCTTAGGTTTAAATATAGACTCCAATACATTCCTGGACACTCAAGGTCATCTTGGAATCCAATTAAATGATTAATATCCGTGAGCAACATTGGATATGCATCTTTCCAAGGGTAGGGACTTTCTTCAACTTCCCATTTTAAGGTAGATTCCCTATTCCTTGTGCTTTTGACATTTTAAATAATAAATATCCTACAATAAAAAATGAAAATACAAATATTAAATCTTGTAGACATAATTATGTCAATAGGTGAGTTATGAACATAAATCAAGTCTACCTCAAGTTTCGAGCTAAATCAAATGGACTTTGAGAAACAAGATAGTAGGTGAACACACTTGGATTCTCTAGCAAGTTTACAAAGGATAATGGTGAATATTAATTGTGGAATACCTCCCTGAGCTGGTTAAGATTATTAATGACAACTTATATATATATGCACGGGGGGCAAAGTTTGGTGATAAGTCCTGTATTTTGTTTTTGCAATGATTTATGGAGTTTGAGGATATGCCCTTATCTAAAATCCTTATGGCATGCTTAGGTGGCAAGGTGGGGTGCATAACTTTTGAAGAGAAATGTTTTGACCATGTCATTTGCACCAAGGGATTCACAAGAATCCCAAGTGCAGTTTTCTTTGGAGTGAGGCGTGCCTACTGTGATTGGTGTAATGGGGACACAACAGCTTCCTTACCCTTCCCATACTAGGGTTCGAAATGTCGAGATTTGCGAAATCATCCAACGCAGCTCCTTTTTATTTACAATTCTCCACTGCGTAAATGACTACTTTCATAAATACTAGTTACTGGTAAGTTGTAATAGTAATAATTATGTAGTTTGTAGATTGATATCTATCATAAATTTGTTTGAATATCATCATTGTCAAGCAATAACAGCTTCTTAGAGGGTGCTAGCTCAATGGTAGAGCGCCTGCCTAATTATGGGCAGGAGGTTGGTGGTTCGATTCCTCCGTGCCCTATCATAAATTTGTGACTACAAAAACGACTAAATTCACATATATACGACTATCAGTAGCTAATTTCTCGTATCTTAGTCGTATTTAGCTTAGTCATTAATATGTTAAATTCTAGTAGTTTATTTAGTCGTATATTTGGTCATTAATGGTTGTAATCAGTGACTAAATCAGCGACTAAATCAATGATTAACTCAGTGACTAAATCAATGACTAAATCCGTGACTAAATCAATGACTAAATCATTAACTATCAATGACTAAAACAATGACTAAATCATCGACTATCAATGACTAAATCATTGTCTATCAATGACCAAATCAATGACTAAATCAGTGACTACTAAGTCAAGCTATTAATGACTAGTGAAATACGACTAGCTATAAGATAGTGGTAATTTGCTACTATTAGTCACTGATTCAAAAATAGTCGTTTATAGCCTGATTTTAGTCATTTTTTTAGTCATTAATTTCTCATTTTCTACTAGTGATTCTACTAGTCTAGACGTTATTTTTATTCAAGAAACTTTAGAGTGAGTGAAGTAGTAAATACTTCACTATAAGATCTTTCAAAAAGTTGGCAATTTGTGATGACAAGTGCAAGCGGTCGTTCGAAGGGATTAGCTATTGGTTGGAAGCCTAATGTTGTCAAAGTTTTAAATAATTGGAGCTTTTCATCGGGGATTAGGTTGGACATGTTCTCTTCTAAACTCAACCAGGAGCTAAGTTTCATCAACATTTACGGTCCTCATGTTGACAAGGAGGAGTTATGGACTAATTGCAATACTAAATCCTTCATGAACCACAATGTGTTGATCATGGGTGGAGATCTAAATTTTTCAATTGGAAATGCAAAATGTTGGGGACCTCTGGCTAATATAGATCCTCTTTCACATTTCTTTTTAAATATTTTGGAATCCAAGGGGCTCCTTGGCATTGAACCAATAAAAGTAAAACCCGCCTGGAATATTATAATGATTGGTCATAAGAGAATTGCAAAATGATTGGAACGTTTCCTCATCACTGAAAAATCTATTGAATAAAGGTCTCTTATTATAGCAGTGGATTGATTCATGGGGAATATTTAGATCATTTTCCTATCCTTATGGAAGCCAAAGGACAAGGGCACAAGCTAGGAAACCCTTTTAATCTAAACTCGGAATGTTTGAAGGATGAATCCTTTCATGAGGTAATTCTGAAATCATTGGAGAATGAGGATCTGGGAAGTTAGGGAAGAGTGGTCGTAAAATTTGCAAAGAACCTAAAAACAATAAAATCTAAGATATTGGACTAGAGGAAAAGTAAGAAGGAATAAGAAGATAGGAGACTAAAGGATATCAAGGAATGTATCAAGAGAATACAGGAAACTAGTGGGGGAGGGTTTGATACAAAAGAAGAAAAATAGTGCATATTTCATTTCTAAAGTAGACACAAGGAAATTCTTGCCAAGAAGGAAGCATAATGGTGGTTGTAAAGTATAGCACTACAGATAAATTGTGGGGATGAAAACACTAATTTTTTCCGTGATTTGATCAAGAAAGCAAGATGGAAAATACGATATGAAGTTTGATAAACGAAGAAGGGTTGAGGACTCTTCCTTTGATGGTATGGCCAGAACGATAAAAATACACTTCAGTGATATTTTTAAAGCTTGGGAAGGCACCTCCATTGCTGAAATCATAAGAATTACTCAATTTTTCCTTGTTTTGTTTTTGAAGAAGATAATGAAGAGTTAAGAGCTACCATCATTGAAGATGAGTTAAAAGAAAATATATAAAGCTTTCAAAGGGATAAAATTCTAGGGCCATATATCCTCCCAGTGGAATTTTATTTGGATTTATTTGATCTCATTGGCCCTAATATTCTCAGGGTGGCAAAGGAATATAGAGTGAACAACCATATACATACTCCCTTCAATTCCACCTTCATTGCTTTAATCCCCAAATTAAAAAACCCTTCCTTCATGGATGAGTTTAGACCGATTTTTGTTTGCAATGGAATCTATAAGATAATTGTAAGCATCATATCTAGAAGGATAAAGAGGATTTTATCTAAGGCCATCTCAAATGAATAATTTGGGTTTTAGGAAGGAAAACAGATTCATGTGGCTACTGGGTGGCTTGAGAAGGTCTCCATAGTATCAAAACTAGGCATCTAAGGGGGGTAGTACTGAAAATCAACCTCTTCAAAGCTTATGATTGGGTTAAATGGCTCTACCTTTGAATGATTCCTAACCCATATCGAGTTTGAAGTGGAATTGATCAATTAGATTATGGATTGTATGCAAACAGTTTCCTTCGTGGTGATAATCAATGGATTCGCATCCCCTTTCTTGAAATCTAAAAGAGGTATTCATTAAGGCTTCCCACTATCCCCACTTCTCTTTTTGCAGGTGACAGAAGCCCTAAGTAGATCCATGGTTGAGGCTAATCAACTGCAGACTTTCAAGGACATCAAAATACCCCATCAACTCAGAATAACCCATCTTTTGTTTGTGGACAACATACTAATATTTAGTGATCATATTAGAAAAGATATGGATACATTAGAATGCATCATGACAATATTAAGAACGACAACATGCATGAAAATAAATGAGAGAAGATCCACTTTTTCTTGTTGTAACATAGAGCATGATGATGAGGAATATATTGCAGGGAAACTCACCTTTCAGAATCTCAACTTTGATCAAGGGCACAAATATTTGGGATTCCATATTAATCCAAACAATTATAGCAAATAATATTGGATGTGGTTGATTACAAAGATTAAAAAGAGACTAAAAGTGTGGAACTTATGATGGTTGTCGAGAGCTAGAAGATCGGTGGTTATGAAATATGTGTTTGAAGCCACCTAGTTTATTGGATCTCCCTTGCATGGGTCTTGAAAGGTATCTTAGAAAGAATTCCTAAGATAATTTTTTTATTTTGTTTATAGGGGACCCCAAAAATCCTCCATGTGGGTTCAATGGGATAGATTGGCTCTTCCAAAAGCAGCTAGAGGGTGGGGTTTAAAAAACATAT
This sequence comes from Pseudotsuga menziesii, assembly GCA_001517045.1. Classification (NCBI taxonomy): domain Eukaryota; kingdom Viridiplantae; phylum Streptophyta; class Pinopsida; order Pinales; family Pinaceae; genus Pseudotsuga; species Pseudotsuga menziesii. The sequence continues at coordinate 472,104 of LPNX010271594.1, read as the reverse complement.
TCATCTTCTCAAAATCCCTAGCAACTAAGAGCATCTAGAGACTATTTTCCTTCCCATCCTTATGGACAGAAATATATTACCACGGATTCCATTCTATATTGAATTAGAAAACCTATTAAGAATCTGAACAATGTCTCCAATGTTTGGAAGGCTACAATCAATAATTTTGATCTCATTGGGAATCACCTTGTATGGAAAGTGGGGAATGGAAAAAATTATAGGTTGGGCCTAGAACCTTAGTCAGGAAGCAAAGGAAATCATTAGCTTCCAAATGACCTCATTCAGTTCTTAAGAGATAGGAATATTCTCACTCTTTCTCATGTCCTCAATACGGGCTCTACCACTCTGTGGGGTCAGCGGTGGATTAGCACAAACCATCTTAATCTCGGGAATGGACACGCTAGGCGATGGAACCAGTACATTACAGCTTTAAGAAAGGAACATATTAGAATCAACGATCAAGAAAATGTTTTATCCTAGGATGTGGATCCTCATGGGTATTATTCTCCTAAGTAAGGATACTTACATCTCATTTCCAATTATTTGTGAGGGGAACCTAAGTGGTGGTGGAAACGACTCTAGAAGAATAAGTGCCCAAAGGAATCAAAATTTTTTATGTGGTGCATCCTTGAAAATAAAGCTCCAACCTAGGATATGTTGCAAAGAAGAAGATTGGAAGGTCTTGTTTGGTGTCCATTATGCAAAAATGATTCAAATACTTCTATCCATCTCTTTGTAAACTGCCCTTTCTCCAAAAAAATGTATATTGATGCTGGGGGAAATCTGCAATGACAAGGGGAGAACTTGGAGGAAATCTTCCAGGGTTGGTTTCAGAACAAACACTTTTTCCAAATCAAATCCATCCCACTTATCATCTGTTGGGGAGTATGGCTCGCTCGAAACAAAACCAACATTCCAAAAATTGTTGTTTCAAAGCGTTGGTATCCTATCCAATTTCACTTAGGAAAAAGATGGGGAGAATACAAGAGTAATCTATGAAGAAATCATAGAAAAAATATTCCCTATGGGTTCTTTGAAGGATTCACCCAATGCTCTTCATCAAAATATGGAGGAGGATGCATCTTGTGCCTCTTAGATTCAAAATGCTTCAAATTAAAAGCTGGGATGGGATTGGGATCAAACAATTATGCCAAGATACTAGCCTTAAAGCTTCTACTTCTCTTTGCTTTAGAAAAATGTTATAGATATTTGCAGGTTATTGGGGATTCGAAGCTTGTTCTAAACTAGGTAAGGAGATACAATGATGTCAAAATACACATTTGTCTCCTCTACTTGCTGAAATTTTTTGTTTAAGAGAAGAATTTACAACTTTATCTTGCATCCACATCTACAAGGAAAGAAACCAGTTGGATGATGCGTTGTCTAAAGAAGGTATTCAACTGGATTTTTGATAATTGCATATAGCTGAAGATCATAATGATGAACATTTTTCTTACTATCATAGGCCCTTCATAAAAGGATTGCAAGAACAAACAAAGTGACAACCCGGTCAAATTGAAGCAATATCTTCTTGTCATTTTTAGTTCAGTACCCGATAGATGCATGAATGGGCTACATGCCACTTCTTTTGATGCTTTTGCTTTGGTAGTCCAATCTCCTTACATGCTCAATTAGTTCATTATATAATAGACTAAGTAACATTTTTGTTGATATTTCAGTATATGATCAATATTCCTATCTATATGTCACATAAATCCTAAAATCAAATATAAAAAAATAAAAAATTTATATCCATATATTTACATACACATTAATAAAATACCCAACTGTTATGAATGAAAACAAATAAAAAGACACCCTGGCCATATTAAATGGTCAAATTCATCCTTGTATAATCATCCTCAGGCGTAAGGAACCCTATAATAGTCATTCCACCATTGTTAGATCCATTCTGCAACCATAATATAAATTTCCATACTAACTGAGTTTTTCACCCTATGCCTTTCACCTTCCGCTTTCCGCCTTCTGTTGTGGACCTCGGAAGTCGAAAAAACTTCATGGAAAGATCACTTGATTTTTTGGCTTTCCGCCTTCTGCTTTCCAACCTTTCATCTTCCACTTTCTCCCTCCCGATGCGGACCTCAGAAGTTGGAAAATTCTTGGAACAATCACTTGCACTTTATACTTTCTTCCTTCTGCTGCAGAACTCGGAAGTCAAAAATTAAATAAAATGATCACTTAAACTTTTTGCTTTCCGCCTTCTGCTACGGAACTCGGAAGTCAGAAACTTCATGGAACAATCACTTGCACTTTCTACTTTCTGCCTTCCACTGCAGAACTCGAAAGTCAAAAATTAAATAAAATGATCACTTAAACTTTCTGCTTTTTGGCTTCCGCTTTTCGTCTTCCGCTACGAAACTAGGAATTCGAAAACTTCATTAAACGATCACTTGAAATTTTTTCTTTCTGCCTTCCGCTACGGAACTCGGAAGTCCGAAATTTCATAAAACACTCGTTTGAACCTTCTGCTTTCCGCCTTCCACTTTCCACCTTCCGCTGTGGAACTCGAAAGTCGAAAACTTTATAAAACAATTACTTCCTTCGGTTTTTCACACCACTGATCCTTGCGAAAATCATCCTTGATTGTCGATCTATTTTACGGCTTTAATCCTAACTGTTGATATGAATTCTTGTATGGATTTCCAATGAAACTTAGTGACCTACATTAGTCATTGGTTTGCTTTTTGGATTAGATATGCACCGTTGATATTCTAAACTTGGAAATCAACGTCTAACCCTACGGATTTCAGAATTCGGGTTTCCTTTCAACTCTTTGGGACGTCCACAGATCGGCCTTCCAACTTCTGCACTTCTGTGAACTGTCGATCTTGCTGCAGGTTAGATCTGGTCCGTTAAACTTCTAGTTTTGTGGATCAGAGTTTAACTGTGGATTCAAGGGTTTACGGTTGATTTGGGGTTTAACTCACCATAAATTAATTAGATCTGCAAATTTATCACAGTGTTTGCAACCAAACCTCGCTTCCACCGACTGATCATGATTTCAAAACATTTAACTGACTGTGCTAAATTACTTACAAGATTTGTACAGTTGAAAAGAATATAGTTTTCCTCTATGCAAAATAGCTTCAATCGTCATACTAAAAATAACTTAGATCTAAACTATAATCAATCATTTAAAATTCATTCGACAACCTAAAATCGTATTGCAGAATTAAGGTAAAATTACATAATCAAATACAGATAGGAAATACACAATAGGAACATCCGATACCGTGTAAAACAAAGGGGTTCAATCCATTAGATGCAGATTCATAAATTTTAAATCACTCCAGTATAACAAATCAGAGGCAGTCAGACCTAAGTAATTCAACTCATAACTAAAATAATTGCTACAACAATTCATTACTAACAATCATTGATACAGGTATGAATGCCCAATCTAGGATACGTTGAGAACAATTTAACATTGTACAGATCGAGAATAACAAAACCTGGATAATGGTTCTACATAATGCATAAAAACAGTACAGTATCGAAATATAACTGCAATTTAACATTTCACATATACATCCTACTGCATCTAAATCATTCATGAGAAACAAAGTAGGAACCTGGATAATTGTAGAAGGGGAAAAACACCTAAAGGAGATTGTTCCACCCAACCTTCTCCTGAAGCAACCAAGATTACTTGATTAGGACCCTCGAGCCTATTCACTGAACCACTAGGACGAAGGTTACTGGATAACAACTTACACATCAATTTTCTACAACTTAGCACTCAGTAGCAGAGTTAACTCAACAATTACACTTTAGCTATCCCCTCATCAAATTCCTTATGTGCCTGACTTTCCAATTTGCAGCAATCACAAGGTACATTCACTTGGAACAGAGTGAGTAGTGAGCCTCCTGCTCAATTTGATGGTATTTATAAGATTGCCTAGGTCTTTGGGTCAGTTCCCCCTCTCAAGGAACATGACCACAAATTTAGGGATTATGCTTCCTGTAACAGCTAGAAAGTGAAATGCTAGTGTTGTCACTTGTCAACCAGCCTTCTACAGCTGCTCATTCCTCCCAGTGGGTCAGTGAACACTCATTTAATAGTCTCCCTTGGATAGGTGTCTCTTCTATTTAATTATTAAAGTAAATCATTCTTCAATTACAATCATCCTTGACCAACTTCGTCATAAAAACTTTACAATAAATTTAACATAATGTTATCTAAAATACATAATAAATATTTATTTTTGAGTTCTAGGTGTATTTCACTATCAAACAGTTGAAGTTGATTGTTAACAAACATACCATACAACCTTTTTAAGTACAAATATACTTAAAAACATATCTTCAATTATAACTTTATATAAAAAATTAATAAAATTACAATTTTTTCCTTTAAAAAACAATTAAATAACATATCAATAAGCTCTTAGTAATGTTAATAATCTCTTAGTCTAGAAAAAATATTATAACATCAACCTAGAAATTTACACGACAAAACCAATCAACAAAACTTTTTATACATTAAATACCTTATATAAAACCACAAATAAATCCTCTTTATAAATTTATTCAGCATTTAAAACCCTCAAATTATAAATAAACGCAATCCAAATTCCAACCCGTTAGTTAAGCAAACAAATGCAATTACTCATTATTTTGTATTTGTTTTTTTTTTTTTTTTTTGCTATCATGTTAATATCTAACATCTTTAACGGAAGATGCCACTTCTATATTAAATAAATAAAATAAATAATAATAAGAATTAAAATTTATTTTCACCTAAAAATGTCCAATTTTATTATTTTATGAATAAAATACTTGCTTTACAATATATTACTCAGGTAACGAAATGCATATATGTCATTTTTTTTAAATGACGGTAATGGTTTAATTTTATTCAGATGGAAAGATCCTTTAATTTTATTCAGATGGAAAGATCCACGGGAAACCAGCAATATTTCCCCACATTCGTGGATGGTAGAGGTGGTAAACCGCCAGCCATCCTAGCAGAAGACTATCCTTTAATTTTATTCAGATGGAAAGATCCACGGGAAACCCAGCAATACTTCCCCACATTCGTAGATGGTAGAGGTGGTAAACCGCCAGCCATCCTAGCAAAAGACCTAACCCCAGAGGACTCAAAGCTCGAACCCGTCACCTCTCCCCGAACCGAGAGAGTGTGCGCACTTCTTACCAATTGAGCTAACCATTGAGGCTAACGGTAATGGTTTAATTATGAAAATGATGGTGTTTAAAACGATGTTATAATTTTCCTATTCTAGAAATTACAAGAATAAATAAACCTAAGTGATTCAGGGAAGGTATATATTTCGGTGATTTTCAGAAAGAAACACTTTATTTATGATTAATAATTAATGTTTTTGAAACCATATTATTTATAATATTTATCTTTTTAATTATTTACAATCGATTTATAATAATTAATGTTTTGAAAATTATTTAATTTATGATTAGTAATTAATGTTTTATTTATAATAATTATCATTTGTTGTTATTTGTATATTAATATTATTAATTATTTTAACGTATTGTATGATGGCTTTTTTTACTAATAATTATAAATTTTATTATTATAATATCATATTTTATATTAATTTCTTTTTAAATAATACTATTCTTCATTCATGGTCGATAGGAAATGATTAATCATTTTCTAATAAAATATATCTAATTTTACAAACATAGATCCAACAGACTTTAACAACTTCATAAGGATATATAAGTTGAGTCAACCATAATTATTATTTCAACTTAGGATTTACTCAATATACATGGCATTCACTCTACTTTATTTTTTATTATAATAAAAACAACCGCTATTAAAACAAATAATATGTTTTTTAAAGCTTTTATTTGTTTTTTAAAGCTTCTATTATGATTATTATAATGTAGGAAATATGTTATAATTGATTCACATCATCTAAAATAAAGATGATGTGTAAGCATTCATCACTATACACTCTTGAGCAAAAGGAATCTTGACAAAAAATACCATTATAACTGCTCCAGCAAAATAAAATTATAATGATTTTTTTGTCATTTATTTTTTTAATTAAATTTTTCTTAATTTAAAATAAATGTTCATCATATATTAAATAGTGTTAAATTATTTTAATTGAAGAGACTCATTTTATACATCATTAGGAGAAGATGTGTAACTCCGTCAGTGCTCATCCTAAAGTTGACACTTGTCCTTTTAAAAAATAACATGTCAACTCAAATTAGAGTTAAAACATTTACAAAGACATATATTAAAAAAAAAAACACAAATAAATAAATTAGAAAGCTTCCTCAACATTTACACTTTAAAAATAGGTTTGTATCTCAAGAGATTTAATCCCTCTCTACCTTTACTAGATCCCTTTTAAGATAAATCTATGGTTGTTTTAATTGAGTTATATCATATGTTATTTACATATTTTTTGAAATTTAAAATTATTTTAAGAAATAATAATAAAAATTATTTACAAATTTTAAATTATTCTTTTATATATAATTTCAAAGAAAGAAGTCTTTTTTTCTTATACATTAGAACATGTATAACCATTCTTGTGTACATGTTTTTTTCTTTTTTTTCTTTTTTTTTACACTTCCATAAATTTGATCTCTATTAATGTTTGATATATTTGGGTTTAAATTTGTATTTTCTAGGCTTATATGGATTTTTTTAGTTACTTTTCATTTAGTTTTAATTTTTATTTTATTTTATGATTCACTTGAACTTTTATTTTTATTTTGTATTTGTATTAAGGTAAGGTTACATTGTCTTAGATGCCACATCTCCCCCATATTGAATTATAAAGCACCTTAGTCCTTTTGGTGCAATAAAATATTTATTTATATATTTATAAATATACTATATAGACAAAAAAGATAACCCAAATTTTTAATGTCAAATAATTGTTAAAAAACTATGTTATCCATATTTCCTAAAAAAAAATACTGAATGTACCTCCTTCAAAATTATTACACCCAACCATCTTAATTTATCAAATTAAAATAACAAATATACTTTAATTTAAAACAACAAACTTAAGGAGCAATCATTATAAAACTTACAGAGTGAGATTGTACTCTCACATATAGCCTTTATTAGATTCTCTCATTAAAAATTTGAAGAACAACTAATATATCATTTTTGGTAAAATATTGACTTCATAGTTTAATGCTCTCATATATATATATATATATATATAAGTCGTATAATTTGCTAAAAAAAAAAATTCAACTTTTCTTTTTATTTGATATTTAAGAGTAAATTTTAGATTGGTTTGGTTCAGTGAATAACTAATGAATATATTATATATAACTAATCAATAATCAATTTACTAAGAACAATATGTTACAAAGTGAGATTTAAACCTAGATGGGAGGATAACAACTTTTTCTCATAACCATTTAAATCACACCCAATTGACATGTATGGGCCATTCAGACTTACATGTGGTGTGACAGTTGTAACTTTGTCACTAGGAGGATGGACTAAGGTTAAGAAAAAGAAAAGGAAGAGAGCAAGATTAATGATTTCTTCAAATCTCAACTCTTTGTAAAACATATATTTGGTTAGTTTAAGGATCTATTTGATTAGCTATCTTTGAATGATTTAAGAGCTATTCCATGTGATGTGTTACATGCACATGAAGAATGTGGTTTTCATTCTATTTACAGATAGAAATTGCAATCATTTTTCATTTGGGTTTAATTTTTTTTTATATGGACTTACATGAATTTTTGTAATTACTTTTTAATTGTGGTAATATAACGCTACAATACAGGGGTGGCAGGCACGGGGGGGATTCTCTTGAATCCCGAAGGATATGTCGATCAGACCTTTGCATGGGGGCTAGGGAGGAGAACCAATAATGAAGCGGAATGGTTGGCCCTTATTCAGGGTCTCCACCTCTTACACAATATGAATATTCATAGGGTTCTGATATTCGGGGACTCAAGGCACGTAATCTATAAGATGATCAATGGATATCCTTCAGGAGCCATTAAATGTCGTCGGTTACATGGGAAAGCCAAGCTCCTCATGTCCAGCTCCTATGAGATTTATCATATCCTTCGGCAAAACAACACCGATGCAGATAGCATGGCCAATGTGGGAGCCTCCCTCCCGCAAGGTCTTATCAGTCAGAATGGAGCCCAGCCCTCTCTCAATCCTATTCCCTAATGAGGTGCTGGATTCTTCCTCCTCGCTTATCTGCATACTGGATTTCCCTATTGACTGAAATAACCCTCCTTCAACTCAATGGAATTACCCCTTCTCTCCCTTCTTCCCCTCTCTCCTTCTCCTCCCCATCTCCTCCCCCTCTTCTCTCCTTTCTTCTTCTACACCTTCATTATCCCTTCCTTTAATTAGTCCTCCCCCCCTCCTTCTATCTTGACATACCTCTCCCCTTTGCAGCTGGCCTCCACTCACACTTCGTCGGCTCTCCTCATTTAAGGGCCTTTCCTCTCACCTTTTATTTCATGGCCGCGTGGACCACGGTCTGCCCTTCCCTCTTATCGAGCTCTCCCTGCATTAAATTGACAAGGAGATGGGATTATTACCATCCTCCCCAGCACGTTTGTTCTGATTTCGGGACTCTCCATATGCTGCTTCATTGTGAAGTCATGCATTCTCTCTCGGTCTCGGCTCTGTTTGGCTCTTTTGACAGGTCTCGAATTCTTCAAGAGGTGGTGTCTGGTATAGAAGGAGGTCAATTGCATGGTATTCCCTGGCAGGTTCTCCCCTTGACTCGCTCTCTTGTCCAGGAGAGGCTGGCTCTCGCAGCCTTCTCCAACTGCTGTTGCAATCTCTCCTCGGCGTTGTGGCTTCGCGGCTCTAGCACAGACATAAATTTCATTTGTTCTGGAAACCCACGTTGTTTTTTAGGTTGCTTTTGTTCTGGGTGGCAGGAGGACGTGGGAGGAGGATTGGTCTTCTCAGAAAGGCAAGGGGGTTCGGTGCTTCAACAAGAATTGTTTGTGCTCAGTTGTATTCTCAACTCTCCAGTGCTTGAGGTTTCGAACAACACTTTAACTGCTGATTCTCTGGATAGACAGTTTGATCGTATAGACATTTCCGTTGATCCTGACAGGATGGCTCAACCAGGGGACAATGCAGGTATCCAAGACATTAAGAAAAATCTGAGGCATCTGTGTGAGATGGTTTCCATAGGAATCATGGATAACAGGGAGATAGCCCACGACATAAAAAAGATGGAGGATACTGTGAGCTACACTTCCCTTCAAATCAGCAACCATGACTCCAGGATTGACGATAACGAAAGCACTCTACGGGAAATGCTGGGGAAGGTGGATAGGATCCAGGAGGACCTTGAGCGTCTCATCTCCATGAACCAGGGCAGCAGGATTGGAGCGACTGTTGCAGAGGAGCGTCCAATGGAAGAAGAGTCAGTTGTGCAGCCAGTTCATTTCCGAGGCCACCTGTAATCTGGTTTATGGATACATGTTTTTTTGTCTTTTATTATGTATGCAATATATAAGGGTATATACTGCCCGTACTATTAGTCATCATGGAAGAACTCTGTATGTAGTTTTTTGGTCTCCTTCTCAGTTTAGCCTACAGTGCTCTATCTCTGATTTGCAGGAATATCCTTCCTCTTTTTTTGCTATGTACTGAATGGCTGTGCACAGCCCGTTTATAATATACCTTTTTTAGTTTCTGTTAAAAAAATATATATAACGCTACAATACATTGTGTTATGTGTCACATCTTCCTCATATTGGGTTGTAAAGAACCTCTCTCCTCTCGGTGCAATGAAAACATGTTTATTTATATATTTATAAACATGTTACATAGGCAACAAATATAACCCCAACCTTTGATGCCAAATAATTGTTAAAAAAAATTATGCACTCTCTATGTTCTCCTTACTTTCAGCATATTTCCTCCAAAAAAAACTACACCTACATCCTTTAAAAATATTGCACCTCTCAATCTTAATTTATCAAAATAAAATAGCAAATATACTTTAAATTCAAACAACAAACTTAAGGAGCAATCATTATAAAACCTACATAGTGATATTGTAATCTCACATATGGCCTTTACTAGATTCTCCCATAAACAAAAATTGAAGAACAACCAATATATCTTTTATTTGATAAAATATTAACTCAATTATTTCATTCTCTCTCTCTCACACACACATTTCCAAGTAACATAATCTATGGAAACTTCTCTAACACTTCTCCTTATTTGATATTAGGAGTAAATTATACATTTGTTTGGTTAAGTCAATAAGTAATGAATAGATAATATATAACTAATCAATAATCATCTTACTAAGAATAACATGTCACAAAGTGAGATTTAAAGCTATATGGGAAGGATAATAACTTTTTTCTCGTAACCATTCAAATCACACCCAATTGACATGTATGGGTCATCGGTAGCCGACTTACAAGTGGTAGTTGTAAATTCATCACTAGGGAGATGGATCGATGTTGAAAAGAAGAAAGGGAAGAAAGCAAGATTGATGATTTCTTGAAATCTCAACTCTTTGTAAAACATTTATTTTGTTGTTTTAAGGATCCATTTGATTAGCCATCTTTGAATTATTTAAGAACTTATCCATGTGATGTGTTATATGCACATGGAGAATGTTATTTTTCTTCTTATTTATGGATAGGCATTGCAATCATTTCTATATGCACCTCCATACAGCTTAGTAGTAAAATCGCTCATAGAGGAGGTCCCTTGCCCCACAAACAAGGGGTTGCATACATCAATTTGGTGTCTAGCGTGGCCATGACCTTAAAATTACATTATTATTGTGATTATTGTTATGTAATACGCTTATTTATTTAATAATTGATTGATGCTTGTTTAATTTTAAATACACTTCATACATTGTATTTTTTAGATTCAATTGAGCCTTGATAAAAACCATTTTTTTATTACAAATAACTCTTTGTCTTTATTTTTGAAGATAAAAAATTAAAATGTTTTTTTGAATTTTTATCTATATGTACATAGATCACAAAACATGTAAAGCCTGAGTGGAATCTCAAGTTCAAATCCAGAGGTGTGCAGGCTATGTGCACCTTTGTAAACTTTAGTAGTCAAATCCTTTTTCCGGAGGGGGTCCCTTATCCCATACACAAGGGGTGTCATACACCAATTTGGTGTAGTAGACAAATTGTTATGTGGAGGGGATCCCTTGTCCCGTAAATAAGGGTGTCTCATACACCAATTTGGTGTGTAGTCAAATCCCTATGCGGAGGGGGTCCTTTGTCCCATAAGAAAGGGGGTCTCATACACAAATTTGTTGTAGTAGTTAGGTCGTTGTGCAGAGGAGGTCCTTTGTCCTATAAACAAGGGTGTCTCAGAATAATTTGGTGTGTGGTTAAATCCCTTTGCGGAGGCATTCCCATATCTCATAAACAAGGGGGTATCTAGTATCATACACCAATTTGGTGTAGTAGTCAAATCATTGTGCGGAGGGGGTCCTTTGTCCCATAAACAAGGGAGTCTCATACACCAATTTTTTGTTAGATTTTTATCATTCAAGCTACCATTATGATCTTAGGATCTTTAACTGAGAGAATAACATGCACAACAATAAAACACAAGCACAACACAAGAGACAAGAGACACAAAGAATTTTCCTTAGGGAAACCATAAAGGAGAAAACCCCGCAACTTCCTCAGAGATAGAATCAGCACCAAAATTAAAACCTGAAAACATAAAGATGATCTCCACATCTTATGTCTCTCTCTCTCACTTGAGAGAACTTCTCCTCTCTCACTCATTCCCCCCAATGAGTGAGTGTGATTCTGTGTGATAAATAGAGAGAATCACTCTCTATTTATATTCTTTCGTTCACTTGAAACCCACTCCAACATGTTGGCCTCACTTAACAATTACTTACCAGCACCGACATCTCTAGGAGTGTCTAATAACCCTAGTGCCCCACAATTTGTGGGGACTTTGCCTCCTCCGACCAACAAGGAGGTTTATCCTTAACACAATGGTGGGGACTATTGCCCCGACTTACAATGACTCACCTAGGGTCGACTTCTCTAGTATATTCTAATAACCCAAGGGCCCCACAACTATGGGGACTTTAAACCTTAACCAATAGGAGGGTTACCCACAATAACTAGACATGACTTTCTCATTATAGAAACTTCCCGAAATAAACATCGGGGTATGACATGACTCAATTACATTACAATACATCCTGGAATAAACATCGGGTTACAATGCATAAGAAATACTGATGAATACATTCCGAAGTTACATATACATCAACACTCCCTCTTAACTAGGAAGGTATTCTCTCGACACAATTTATCAGCACAAGTCTTCTTCTCTGTATCATCTGGATCATCATTGAGTTCTCGTCATCTTCATCTTCAAGTCATCATCATCTGGATCTGGATCATCACTTGGTTTGGATCATCATCACTGGATCTGGATCATCACTCGATCTGGATCACCATCACTGGATCTGGATCATCACTCGATCTGGATCATCTCTGGAGCATCATCTCTAGATCTAGATCATCACTCAATCTGGATCACCATCACTGGACATCATCATTGGATCTGGATCATCTCTGGATCTGGATCATCACTCGATTTGGATCACCATCACTAGACATCATCACTGGATGTAGATCATCACTCGATCTGGATCATCACTGTTGAATCATCATCACTGAATCTAGATCCTCACTCGATCTGGATCAGTACCATGGGTGCTATCTCATGATTCTTCTTGTTAGAGGAAGTTCTACAGAGCCAACCCTGTTTCATGCTGGTTGTAGGCCTAGCCTCCATGTAGGCCTTTCTTCAGTGCTTATATTTGACACCAAGTCAGAATGTCCCATCCAGCACTTACATCTGACCTACTCATCAGAAAGGCACGCCCAACACTCACATCTAATCATGTAGGAACCAATCCTATAATCATATCAGAAAGGTCCAGCACTCACATTCACCAGCATGATAGGACACAACTACTATCATCTGTGAAAAGGTTCAGCACTTACAACCACCAGCATGATAGGACACAACTACTATCATCTGTGGAAAGGCACATCACTCACATCCACCAGCATGGTAGGACACACCTACTATCATCTGTGGAAAGGCACATCACTCACATCCACCAGCATGGTAGGACACACCTACTACCATCTGTGGAAAGGCACAGCACTTACAATCACCAGCATGGTAGGACACACCTACTACCAGCTATGAAAAGGCAGAGCACTCACATCCACCAGCATGATAGGACACACCTACTATTATCTATGGAAAGGCCAACACTCACATCCACCAGCATGGTAGGACACACCTACTACCATCTGTGGAAAGGCACAACACTTACAATCACCATCATGGTAGGACACACCTACTACCACCTGTGAAAAGGCAAAGCACTCACATCCACCAGCATGATAGAACACACCTACTATCATCTGTGGAAAGGACAACACTCACATCCACCAGCATGATAGGACACACCTGCTATCATATGTGGAAAGGCACTGCACTTACATCTGATCATGTGGGAACACATCCCTCAGTCACATCAGAATGGCTCTCAGTCCCAGACTGAGGATTCCTGGTACCTCACCAGGTAGCTCCATTCCAAGAATGGCAGTAGCCCTTATATCTGACACCAAGTCAGAATGGCCAGCACTCACATCTGACATGGAAGGAACCTAATCCTTTAGCCATGACAGAATGGCTCAGCCCTTACATCTGATCAAGTGGGAACACATCCCTCTATCACATCAGAATGGTCATGCACTCATATCTGATCATGTGAGAGCACATCTCACGGTCATATCAGAACAACCCTCAGTCCCAGACTAAGTTTTCCTGGTACCTCACCAAGAAGCTCCATTCAAAGAATGGCAATAGCCCTTATATATGATCATGTAGGAACCAATCCTATAGTCATATCAGAATGGCTCAACACTCATATCTGACATGGAAGGAACCAATCCTCTCACCATGACAGAATGGCTCAGCCCTTACATCTGACCATGGAAGGAACCAATCCTCTCACCATGTCAGAATGGCTCATGAACTCATCACTTCCCTTTGGAGGGAACCTTGATCTGGAGAAAACCAAGCTTCTCCCTGAAGTACTCAAACTTCACCCTAGCCAATGGCTTTGTCAACACATCAGCTATCTAATCATCCATCACAACATAATGGAGCTTCACTGCTCCCCTTTGCACCATATCCCTGATATAGTGATACTTGATCTCGATATGCTTCAACTTGTCATGGAACACTGGATTCTTTGACAACTTCACACAAATCTGGTTGTCACAATGTATACAAGTAGCATCCATCTAGAGATCCAATAAATCAGACAGTAGCTTCCTTAGCCATACTGCCTCACAACTAGCTAAACAAGCTGCGACATACTCTGCTTTAGCTGTACTCAGTGCCACACAGGATTGCTTCTTGCTAAACCAAGAGATCACACCTAATCCCATACTAAAGCAACACCCTGAAGTGCTCTTCCTATCTATGGCACTACCTGCCCAATCTGAATCAACATAACCCTCCATGTTAATCTTCTAATTCATATCATACTTGATCCCATACTCAACTGTACCCCTGCATGCCTTGCAACCATTAGGTGAACATGTCTCAATGTGTTCACAACAAAGCAAATATCTGGTCTCGTATTTGTCAGGTACATCAACATACAATACATCATGGCATCAATTGTCTCTGATGAAGCATCACTCAATAGCTTCATGTTTTATGCCATAGGTGTGGCCATGGCCTTACAGTCCATCATCCCAAACCTCTTCAGGATCTCTACTACATACTTCTCTTGTCCAAGGAAGATTCCATCCGTATTCTACCACACCTCCATGCCTAGAAAAATAGTGCATCGACACATAACAGGAGCATCACTAGTATTTTGCCTTCAACCTTGAAGCAAGGGTTGGAATCTGCTTTACTCTCAGTAAAGCCTAGAGTCATCAGTAATATGTCCATATTGTCGTACCATGTCGAAACTCAATATATTCTACACTCCCTCTGAAGCGGAGCATCATACTCCCTCTGTCTTCCATACTCTATTTACTGAAACATTCTGTACCGGAGTGACAAGTAGCTTCCCATGCTACTAATATTCTATGTATCCATCTAGTGTATAGATTTTCATCTTCAACCTTGTAGAAAAGGTTAATATCTTCATCAAGCTCATCATGTATGTGTTTCAACTCCCACTGTCTACAAATGTCTATGAGAAGTCTCGTGCTATGAATCTTGTCTTGTGTCCCACGATGTTTCCATATGATGGAACTACGAACTTCCCTTCACGTATCGATAATGCATCCTAGACATCATTATTTTTGAACTTATTCATATCTGGAAGGTTCTGCATCAATGATGTTGCTACATTCGTCATATTATTCTTCATCTTGAACTGTCATCACTTGTTCTTCGGAACAAGTCTCATCCTTCTTTGCTTGTAGCCAATTATGTATGCGATCTTTCCTTCAAGTCAAATGCATTTGTATGGTTAGAAACATTTCATAAGGAATATTCATACTGGAAAATTCTTATGCATAAATATATGATCATGCAACTACTTTAGCCAATACAACATTCATCCATATCTCACGGAAACTTTTCTAGATGCCTTCCATCTCTACCAAGACAACATTAAGATTGTGCACTAATCCAATATGTCAGCAAAGAGGTTTCATTCTAGATAAGTACCAATGGAAAGTTGTATAGCACCATGAACTACTTACCCATCACATGCATATTAGTAGTATAATGTCATTAATGCAAACATTCTATCATGCATAATACATCAACTGAATATAAACAAATGCATAACAAAACAATATCATGAAATGACAATTGAATACTTATCTTTATTTTTTTCGTGGGTAGACTCCTTCTTGAGCCTTCAGCTTCATCGTCTTCTTCATTCATAATAGCATCATTTCTTATCCAAATGCTGAGATGGATAAGAGGTTCTTCATATTCCTCATCACTTGAGGGATCTTCTTTGGATGGTGAGAGCTTGATCTTCAATTTCTCCCATCTTCTTATGAGTCGAGCTTCTTCTTCTTCCCAAAGTCTGCTGAAAGTAATCACTTCCTTCTAGCACACATTCCTCGAATGAATGAATCCCATGATCCTAGGAGGCCATTCAAGGTGGCTATCACCACTTCTGCATTCTCCACTTCTTCTTCTACCACTTCAAGTTGTTCTCTGATTTGAGAGACCCCCATAAAGTATGACTGTGTGGTCTCTGCATTCTGGATCTTTACATTCTTGATCAACTATTTTCTCAAAGTCATATTCCGATTTATGTTCTTCCCTTAAAATATCTTGGTCAAGGAATAAAACATCTTCGGTGTCTTTGGAGGAGACACTTGTGGTACAATTTGATCCGTGACTGAATCAGCAATTATATTCTTGGCCTTGACCAACTTCTTCTTGAGTAAGGCTTTGAGCCTCATCTCCCTCTGGAACTGGAACCTCTCTACTTATGTAGGTGTCCAATTCATTTTCTTCACAGAGATCAAATACTTCCATGCTTGGAAGTTTTCAACTTCACCAAGCTGATGTGATAGATCACTTTGAAATGAGAACCTCAAATGAAAATAGCAATAGATTAGATCTTACCGATTTGAGGTGTCCATCCTGGTTCCGGAGCTGGCTGATCTAGGGTTTTTCATAGAAAACCTAATTTTCAAAACTTGGAATCTTTCAGATCTGATTGGATATGAATATATATCTCTTCAAATGGAGCTGTCCAATGTACTCCTTTTCTTAAAACAGTGGAGGGAAGCTCCCGAAACAAGAAGCCCTAGTTTTCCAATTTCTTCTATAGAAATTTTTGTCATTGTTTCTGTGATATCTCCGAAATTACTACTCTTCTGTGTATAAAAATTTGCACTGATGTAGCCTCACATTTTCATGATCCAACACCATATGTTTCATCAGAATTTTTTTCACCAATTGGGATTTGTGATCATTTTCCCAAGGTGACCTGTTACGGGACTGTTCAGAATAGTGAATTTTTATGGACGGCCACGTGTCACTAGTTCATCTTCTGAGTCTAAAACTTGGACCATAGAAATTACAGTCCATGCCCTTTTTGGAACATCTTCAATAATTTCATTTGGACCTCTGTAGCCCACGATATATCAATTCTCCCTAGATGTCCTGTTTATGGATGAATTCTGGAAGAGGTTGGAACCCTAACTTGGAGGGATCATATCTCCCAGAATATAGCGAATATGAGGCTGAATTTTGGATACAGTGTAAATCAAGATTTCATATTAGTCCTATGAAATTATAATCTCCTATTCCTTCGTCAATCTTGGGATATATCGAATCTACCAAAACTTAGCAGTTTTAGTATTTAGGATTTTTCTAGCTCGGGGTCAAACTAGGGTTTGACTTTCCTGGAGTTTCACCCAGCCAAAAATATTGATCCAGGTCTCTAAAATTCGATTTTCATGAGGGGATAAATCCTATTCCAGGCTCACTCAAAAATTCCTCTTCTGTAAGAATCCCTAATTTTCCGCACCAAAACTGAAAATGCTCGGAATCGAATTCTATTTCGATAGAAAGATGCGCCCTTCAATGGGGAGTCATCCTAGAATAATTTTTCTGATAGATTGTGGAGAGAGACCCAAAAATTAAGAATCCCTAGCTTCTATATATTCACACTATCTTCTTCTCAGGTTAGCTCTGATACCATGTTAGATTTTTATCATTCAACCTACCATTATGATCTTAGGATCTTTAACTAAGAGAATAACATGCACAGCAATAAAACACAAGCACAACACAAGAGACAAGAGACACAAAGAATTTTCCTCAGGGAAATCATAAAGGATAAAACCTTGCAACTTCCTCAGAGATAGAATCAACACCAAAACTAAAACCCGAAAACATAAAGATGATCTCCACAGCTTCTCTCTCTCTCTCTCACTTGAGAGAACTTCTCCTCTCTCACTCATGCACCCCAATGAGTGAGTGTGAGTGTGTGTGATAAATAGAGAGACTCACTCTCTATTTATATTCTTTCGTTCACTTGAAACCCACTCCAACATTTCTGCCTCACTTAACAATTACTTACTAGAGCTGACATCTCTAGGAGTGTCTAATAACCCTAGTGCCCCACAACTTGTGGGGACTTTGCCTCCTCCGACCAACAAGGAGGTTTATCCTTAACACAATGGTGGGGACTATTGCCCTGACTTACAATGACTCACCTAGGGTCGACTTCTCTAGTATAGTCTAATAACCCAAGGGCCCCACAACTGTGGGGACTTTAACCCTTGACCAATAGGAGGGTTACCCACAATAACTAGACATGACTTTCTCATTATAGAAACTTCCTGGAATAAACATCGGGGTATGACATGACTCAATTACATTACAATACATCCCGAAATAAACATCGGGTTACAATACATAAGAAATACAGATGAATACATTCCAAAGTTACATATACATCAACATTTTTTGTGCAGTCAAATCCTTGTAAGGAGGGGGTCCCTTATCCCGTAAACAATGGGGGTCTCATACACCAATTTAGTGTAATAGTTTAATTATTGTGTGACAAGGTTCCCTAGTCCTATAAGCAAGGGGATCTCATACATTGATCTGATGTGTGGCTTGGCCCGAACATCATCATCATCATCATCATCATAATCATCATCATCATCACCATCATCATCATCATTATCATCATCATCATCATCATCATCATCATCATCATCATCATTATTATTACAGAAAATCACAATCTTGACAGATAACTAAAAAATTATATAAAAATAAATAAAAGTAATGTTTTACAATTTTTTATAAAAATGATTCTCATACTATAATATATACACATTCCTTCAACATTTCTTCACATAAGAACCCTCGTGATGGGTGGCCAACATTTGTGACAAGGCCACCTCGATGCATGGATATGAGCTTAAGGAGGTCAGAACATTTATGTTTCGAATGGGTACGAATGAAGTCGTAGATGGATCGCATGTCTTGAAGGAGAACCCCTCGCACATTCAAGAAAGAAATTAGAAGCGTGATGAAGGGTAATGAAGGTGGATAAACCACGAAGGGAAGAAACAATGAGGGTATATGGGACTGTTTGTCGGTGAAGAGATCATGGCCGCAACAGAGCAACTCGTGGGCATAATTAATCGATTTAGTGAGGATAATAGTTGTGAGTTTATGGAGGTCCTTTCAACTTAGGGGGAAGGAATATTGACAACAAGCCTACAATGATCACTCTTGAGAGAGACTATTTACCTCAATGGACATTTGGCTCAACTTGGTTATGTGGCTCTTAGGATAATAGGAATAGGAAAAGCGCAGCTTGTTGATCTTGAGTAGATTCCTCCTCCATATTTTGGCTAGTCAGTTCTAGCTACTACAAACAATTGGCGTCATGGATTTGGAAGTATGGTTAATGGAAATCACCAAGTAGATAGACCTTGCAGAAGGATACCTCATATGCATATTCCCCACGTGATCAATGAAACCAAAAAGTCTAAAGAGGAATATGGGGACATGATCCCTACGAAAATTAGGAAAAGAGTTGAACACATGGATATTTGGGTGGGAAGATAACCGAGGAAACCACTCCAAAATAAATATAGGCTAATTTGGGGAAAATTTTAGAGGATGTTGGTTCATCCTGCACATAGGAAATGAAACATTTGAAAACATGACTAGCAATTGAAAACACCTCTTAACAAATCCCTGATGGAAATAGATGCAACAAAGGAAGATGCTTGGATCTAGAAGCAAGAAACTCAGGCTAGGTTGAAGAACATGGAAAATGCTCTCAAGTTTTTGGTTAAATATTTGGTTGAATTGGGAGCCAAGATGAACGTGTTATCCAGAGCAACAACATGTAAGGTGTTCATATGAAATCTCTCACCTATCTAGGAAAGCAATGCAAAGGAGCAGCCTGAGGTGGCCTTGGTTATCATTCCAGAGGACTCCACAACTTGATTTATTGTTTGGTTTTTTGAAATATTTATGTTGTCACGTCCCCTCCCCTTTGACTACGGAGAGGACGCGACCAACACTGCGGAACCGGGCAATCTAGCCCCATGAACATGATAATTTACAAATGCATTGAATAATGAAGCATACACATATTCAAATGCCTAAACATCAATAAGTAAACAACAGAAGAAATCACATACATTCAACACATTTGAACATTGTTCATATTGTCCTCCGTAAAACAATTACAGTTGCAGTAGTTAGAAAGCACAAGAATACTTATCTTGAATTGAAGCTTGATGCCTCCCACAACCAGCTATGTCGCTGCATCGTTCCACCCAACCATAGGCCAACATGCTCATCAATCTCTCAGCAACGTTGCCACCCCCGAGCCAGGCATGATTCCACAAGGAACAAGGGAACAACAGGCTTACACGTAGCAAAACCACACACCCACAGTCAAGCCAACACACAGTTGGGTTTCACAAACTACTTGGGGGAAATAAACAAATAACGTGGACATTCCTTGGAATTACTCAGCCAAGCCAACCAATCACATCCCAACTCAGTCACCCATCTAACATATAGGTTCCCTGAACTTACTCAACCAAGCAAACCAATTAACAGATGGGTTTCTTGGACTTACTCAGCCAAGCCAACACAGGGATGGACATAATCGCAAAATTCACATGCCAGGCATGAAAGGAAATTTTTTTCCACAAAAAAAAAATCAGTGAAAGGGAAAAAAACCCTCTGAAGGAAAACACAGGTTCACAAATTACCCACGGGCATTTCAAGGGCAAAAACGACCACCATAAATCCCCAAATCGTAGATCCAAACTCAGAAAATGTTTATGGGTAACATGGGGGCAAAAACGACCTCCCCAAACTTCCAAATCGGTAAGACTTGGCTTCGTAACCACTAAGAAACCCAAATGGATGAATTCTAGGCATGGGAAAATGAGGAAAACCACAAAATCGTGGAGGAAAAACGCCCAACAAAATCAGTCGTGTGAGTAGAGGGAAAACGTCCCCTTAAACCCCGAAAATTGTGGGCCTCTTCTCCCATCCATTGAACACCACAAAATCGGGTTTCCCAACCATGGAAACAAGATTTAACTGCATAAATTGTGAGGGAAGGAGCTCAACAAGCTTCACCTACATGAGAGTGCCCAACCTCAATGGGAATGGTGAAGAATGAAAGGGTGTGGGTGAGTAAATAGCTTGGGCATGCTTTTCCAAGCATTTACTTGCCCAACAAGTCAAATACACACTTTTCCAAACTGGGTGGCTCCCCAAATTCGAATTTGAATCCCATACTCTTCCCATCCCCATGTATTAATTTCTCAGCCACTGCCTAAATGACTAGGCATAAAAGACAAAAAGGGTAGTTGACAGCTTTATGGGTTTTCCCTTTGACATTTGGCTTTTCTCCATTGGCCCAAAGGTTTAAATGGTTCCCCCCCCTTATCCTTGTGATATCATGCCCCTTCTCTTCAATGGTCGCATTGACATAGCCAGATGTGGTATATTTTATTAATTGCATAGTTACATGATGTAAAATTATAATATTCCTAGCTAGCACAAAACACCATCAGCACCTAATTTACTTGCCAAAATACAACATGCTAAATCAATGGTGGGTCTTTTGCCTTGAGCTCCACACCACGATTAAATACAATATTTACATTATATAGTTTAAATGCAAACGGGGTCAAAACCAGGGTGTTACATTCCCCTCCCCCTTCATTAGCACTGTCCTTAGTGCTTCACCACTTGAACAACAATGGATGAGCCAATCACATGGCATTCTCCAGCCCCCACATAGCCTCATCAGGACTATAGTGCTTCTATCGCACCTTCACCTGTCCAATGGCACGATATGGAGCTCTTCCAAGTCCTCGATTTCCTGCATCAATACACACCACCATGTGTAGTTGTAAGAAGATTCTTCACTATTGGAATCTTTCTTCGAACTCTGGTGTCCATTTAGACTTTATTCCCTTCTTTTGCAAGAAGTGATCGAATGTGCGACTCTCGAGAATCCCTCTCCTCAGCTTGGATCATATCTAATGCCTTTGGTAGTCAACAATACCTATGCTCAAGCTCCAATCAATGAATCAATTCTCATGTCAAATTCATTCAAGATTCTAAAAATCATAGTTGAATCACATGCACATATGTATATATATATAATCAATAAGAAGTTGCCAGATCAGCCAAATACTTATCTGCATAAGTATGTCCTTTGGCTCCATAGGTATCCGACTTTGTCTTTACACAACTATGGCACTGACAAGACCTGCCCCACCTCACACCAGGATGGTACCTCTTCTATGTCATACAGTCCTTCAAGTGTACCCACCCTCCCTCTGCTCTCTAAGGTGTGCATCAATAGGTAGCCAAATTTTTGCAAGCCTCGGATCACCTGTGAAACCATTACTCAAACAAGATTTGGTAGTTTGGATTCAGAGCCTAACACTTCTTTAGGTTGTCAATGGAAGCTCTACTCAAGAGCCTACACCTCCTCTTTGTGCTTACCAAGCTCAGACGCTTCCTTTCCAGACACCAAAACATATTAATTCACATGTTAGATTCATTTACATAGGATTAATTCCTTAACAAGATTTTCCAAATCTTAACCGAATCAAATACACATGTGTATACACTTAATAATCATCCAGAAGTTGATAAGTAACCATATACTTATATGCACATGCATCTTCTTTAATTTTTCAATGGCAACTTTTCCCCAAATCCTAGCACCTCCTTGGGTGTAAAATGGCAGCTCTGACTTGAAATCCTAGCACCTCCTCCAAGTGCTTACCAAGCTCAGGTTCTCCCTTTCTAGACAACATAATACCTAGGGGTTATTCTCTTCATGGAGCCCCCACTCCCATGACAATCCCCTTACGGCATGAATGTGTGTGGAAAGAAATCTAACCAGATGTCTTACACCCCGGGCGTCCCTAGTGATGCATATCGGTGCCTAGCTGGCAGGGGGAGAAGCAATGTACCCAAGTACATCCTTCCAGAGGATCCATGTATCCCAAACATACCCTTCTGAGAATCCAGGTAAACCCAGTACATATTTTCATCATCTCACATGTGTTACATACAAGCATGTAATTCATATGAGATGTCATCATAAAAATAATTTCAATTATAGGTTTTCAAACCTATTCCAAACACATCCCTATGAGGAGCTATGTATCTAAGTACATCCTTTCGAGGAGCCATGTACACCCAGTACATATTTTCCGAGAAACATGCACCCAAGTATATCTTTCTAAGGATCTATGTACCCAAGTACATCCTCCCAAGAGCTATGCATGTTTTCATCATCTCACCTGCGTCACACACAAGCATGCAGTTTACATGATGTCGTCATACAAATTTCAGTCATGGATTTTCAAATCTATTTCATTCCTACAATGAATTCCCAATTATCAATTGATCAATACATTGACAGTCAAATAAAATATGAGTCTACAATTCCGTCTCCTATAGAATTTAAACTTTTTCCAACCATGAGGCCATCCTCATATTGTTTTGCCTTTGCAAGTGGGAGTACTTATCCCTTACTTACACATGCTACCCAAAATCTAGACATTCACATACCACATGTCATCTGGACACTATCTTAGATTAGGCATACAATCATGGTTACCAACATGAACTTCAGACATCAAACAATGCAAGACAAGCATATCCATTGTTAGCATGATTCAAAACCATCATAGGAGATCACAGTCTCCCATAATCAATAGAAAATCTTGCAATCTGGAGTTCATAAATTTGTTTTGTCATTCCCTCATGATGTCTGGCCTTCGTCCATGGCAGGTTCCTACCTCAAATTCATTGAGTACCACTTAGACTTCCTTGTCCCAGTCATTCTACCTGTAGAGTACCCTTCAACGAGTCTCATGTAGTAACCTGTAAGTCTCATAAAAGACCTCACATCTGTCACATTCCTCAATGTGCATATAGTTCATGCTCCTTGAGCACTTTCAGTACCATTCTCAATGTCCCTCATGCACTTTCCTCATTCTTAAAACAATAAGAATGTCTCCTAGGAAGGAAAGAACATTCTTGTCTAGATACCTGCTGATAACAATTGTTTTGAAGGTTGTCTTATGAAAATCTTTGTCCTTGATCCTTTCCTGATGGTAACAAGACCTAAATTCAATCCTCGGGAACACCTTTTATCTTCTCATTTGATCAAAGGGGTCATCATTCCTAGGAAAAGGGTATTTTATTCTTCACAGTGACCTTACTCCAATGTATGTAATCAATACACAACCTAATTCTACCATCTTTATTTCCCAACAATTCTTGAAGTTGCTTCCTCGGCTCTAACAATTCTGGTATGCTCATCCCGTGGGGTGTCTTATACCTTGGTGTTGTTCCAGGTACCAAGTCTATTGTAAAATTGATGTTCCTCTCTGGAGGAAGTCTTGGAACCTTATCAAGAAAAAAATTCCTGATCTCCTGCAACACATGGAAGTCCTCCATCCTAGGAGTTCCATCTTTTGCTACCTCCAAAACATGGGTTGCATACAATTGACACCTTTTCCTACATAATTTCTTCAGCTGCATTTGCGGAAATATGCCTAACAAAAACCTCCTTTGAAATGCCTCTTACCATCCTTAGTTTTCCTTCCTCATCCAAGCATTCAGATGCTTTGTTGTAGAAGTCAAGTTTAACCTTGCATGCTTCTAACCAACCCCTCCCAATAGGAATGTCATAGGAACCAAGTGGTAGAACATCCAATTCTGCTTAAGTGACTAGCCCATCCATATCCAATGGACATCCATCTACCACTTTTCCAACTTTCTTCCTGGTTCCAGTGGCTAGTTGGATTAACCATGAGTTGTTATGCTTTAACTTCTTAAATCACAAACCTCAAAAATTCTAGGAGTGATATACCTGTAAGTAGATCCAGAGTTATTCAAAACATAAATAGATTACTTAGCAATATTACCCTCAATCTTTAACCATTCACATAGGTACAACTCAAACCTTTTTTACCATCGATCCTTGCAGTGATCAATTGTTGATTCAGAAACCTGCAACCAAGTTATTATGAACATAATTCATTCATGAAATCCTCAATGGAGTATTAATCTAACTCACATTCGATTGATCAGAGAATCGATCAATCGATATCTATTTCTCTTCCTCTCAGAGACCTTCATTCACACACACATGCTTATCAATCATAAATAGAGGATTTAATTCATGCAAACCGCACATTCTTACATGATTGAGTTCACACAAAGATCATGCCAAAATAGGATTTCTTCATTCACATAATGAAACTGTACATGCAATTTTGGTCTTAGAACCTAGGTTCTTGTCACAACACTACTTAGCCTTCCTGATAGCCTCCTCTAGACTTCTAGGATCATCAACCTCAATCATGTTTTTGTAAGCTTGGGGTAGCCTACTCAGAAGATATTGGATTTTCACTACATACCCCAACAATCCTAAGAACTTGTTTGCATAATCCTTCATGGTCAGTTGTCCCAATTTCAGTTTCAACTCCTTGGATGTTGTGATCTTGCCTCACATTCCCATCTTGATGTGGACAGTTCCTGCACAAATGGTTTCCTCCACATTCCCAGCATGGGAGTGGTTTCCCCACCGTTTCAGCTCTCTGAATATTTTGTACTGGATTTTCATTCCCATTCCGATGCGGACAATACTTAATCATGTGGTCTTCTCCTCATCCCCAACATTGGAATGGTTTCCTTGGCTTCTCTCCCATGATTCTGGATGGCTTAGTCATAGGTTGTGATGGATTCTTTTGCTGATCTTGGAAGTGAGAAGGTTGGAACCCTTTCTTCCTTATGCCAATCTTCACATCCCTCTGATGTTGAGAGTTTACTTGCCCTCGGAGGTCTGTCAAACTCTGTAGTATGGCTGCAGTCAACTAATTTTGCTCCTCCTAAGCTTTAACCATTCTTTCATTGCTTTCTCTGCAATTCTACAACTCCACCTTCAGGCCTCTTATAGTGGCTCCAAGATATGGGGAAGTCTTTTGATTTATTTCCCCATCAAATTCTGTCCCATCATTCATAACCGGAATACTTTCCTCCACGGCATCTGCCTCGAGCTCATAAGGATTCTAGGCATCACTCATGGTGTTGATCTTCTTGGAACTGATCTGCTTGGAACTATTCACGACCAACTTTCCAAATTGCACGATGACTCTGCAAATGTGTTAATAAACATCATTGTTAGCTGCATAATCAACCTTAGAAATTTATAATTCACTTACCTGCATTTGGAAAAATCCCACATTGGAACTTGTCAAAACATAGAATTTTCTTTTCTCCAAGAACGACGGTCTCAGGGGGACGATGGGGATTAAGGGAGCTTGCCCCCTTATTGCAATGGTGGGTCGAGGGCAGTGCCCTCATTTTTTTTTTGTAAATTTTTTATTTTCGCGCAATATGGTGCATAAGATTGCTGCCATTTTTCACCTTTTCAGCACCTGTAAATCCCTCTAGAGTCCCGCTTTTCCACTGAAAAACTACAGAAAATTCTCTGTTTCTGGAAACTCGAATTTTCCCATCTGATCGGATCCCTTTCCAACAAGTCATCTGTTGCATCGGGTCCATTGTTGACAACTCTTTCGACGTGTCAAGTGAATCTTCATTTCCCTTCCGACACTTCGGCGGATCGATCATCATTTCCCTTTCGACGCCTTATCGGATCAATCTTCTTTTCTATTTCGATGCCTTATCGAATCGATCTTCTTTTCTTTTCCGATGCTTCGACAGATCGATCTTCTATTCTTTTTTGACGCCTCGGATCAATCTTATTTTCCCTTCTGATGCCTTATCGGATCGATCTTCTTTTCTTTTTCGCCGCTTTGGCAAATCGATCTTCTATTCTTTTTCGACCCCTCGGATCGATCTTCTTTTCTTTTCCAATGCTTCGACGGATCGATCTTCTTTTCTTTTTCGATGCCTCAGATTGATCTTCTTTTCTTTTCCAATGCCTTGGGTCGATCTTCTTTTCTTTTCCGAGATGCCTCGGAGAGCTTCACCTGAGCGGCATCGAAAAACTTTTCCCGATATTTCCTATACTTGGAAAAATTTTAATTTTTTCTTCTCCTCTTCCTCTTTCTCCCACTGTGTCAGCTCCCTTCATCCTTTCTCTTCCACAGTCATCGGCAGCCCTTCAACTAACTGAGCCAACATATCGGCTGGCTTCAATAAACGGATTCCGGTGATTTTCACACTTAGAAAGATTTTTCAAAAATTTTGAAAATTTTTCTTTCTGTTTTCCTTGTTGGTTGGGTTTTTGGTTTTGTCAACCGATGTATCGGCTCGACCCAACCAAGACCATTGGCTCCACTCAGCCGAGACCATTAGGAATTTTTTCAAAAATTTTCTCTCTGCCTTGGTTTCTTTGTCGGATGGACTTGGCTAAGTTATCCGATGTATCGGGTGGACTCAGCTTAAGTCATCCGATGTATTGGATGGACTCAACTTAAGTCATCCGATATTTTCCATACTTAGAATTTTCTTAAATTTTTTCCTATGTTTCACACTTTTTTTTTCTCTACTGGGCAGAGAGTAACCTTGCTTTTGTCCCTGCTTCTTCATGGCCCATTGAGGCCCATGCTGCAACATGGCCTCTAATACCACATTGTCACGTCCCCTCCCCTCTGATTGCAGAGAGGACGCGACCAACACTGCGTAACCGGGAAATCTATCCCCATGAACATGATAATTTACAAATGCATTGAATAATGAAGCATACACAGATGCAAATGCCTAATAATCAATAAGTAAACAACGACAGCAATCACATACATTCAACACATTTAAACATTTTTCATATTGTCATCCGTAAAATAATTACAGTTGTAGGAGTTAGAAAGCATAAGAATACTTATCTTGAATTGAAGCTTGATGCCTCCCGCAACCAGCTATGTCGCTGCGTCGTTCCACCCAACCATAGGCCAGCGTGCTCATCAATCTCTCAGTAACGCTGCCACCCCTTAGTCGGGCATGATTCCACAAGGAACAAGGGAACAACAGGCTTACATGCAGCAAAACCACACACCCACAATCAAGCCAACACACAGTTGGGTTTCACAGACTACGTGGGGGAAGCAAACCAATAACATGGAGGTTCCTTGGACTTACTCAAGAAAACCAACCAATCACATCCCAACTCAGTCACCCATCTAACAGCTAGGTTCCCTGGACTTACTCAACCAAGCAAACCAATTAACAGATGGGTTTCTTGGACTTACTCAGCCAAGCCAACACAGGGATGCACATAACCGTAAAATGCACTTGTCGGGCATGAAAGGAATTTTTTTTCCACCAAAATAAATTCGGTGAAAGGGAAAACAACCCTATGAAGGCAAACACGGTTTCACAAATCACCCATGGGCATTTCAAGGGAAAAAACGACCACCATAAATCCCCAAATCGCAGATCCAAACTCAGAAAACGTTTATGGGAAACATAGGGGCAAAAATGACCTCCCCAAACTTCCAAATCGGGAAGACTTGGCTCCGTAACCACTGAGAAACCCAAATGGACGAATTATGGGCATGGAAAAATGAGGAAAACCACAAAATCGTGGAGGAAAAATTCCCAACAAACTCAGTCGCGTGAGTAGAGGGGAAAATGTCCCCTTAAACCCCCAAAATCGTGGGTCTCTTCTCCCATCCATTGAACACCACAAAATCGGGTTTCCCAAACATGGCAACGAGATTTAACTGCATAAATTGTGAGGGAAGGAACTCAGCAGGCTTCACCTACATGAGAGTGCCCAACCTCCACGGGAATGGTGAAGAATGAAAGGGTGTGGGTGAGTAAATAGCTTGGGCATGCTTTTCCAAGTATTTGCTTGCCCAACGAGTCAAATACACACTTTTCCAAAATGGGTGGCTCCCCAAATTTGAATATAACTCCCATACTCTTCTCATCCCCATGCATTAATTTCTCAACCACTGCCTAAATCACTAGGCACAAAAGACAAAAAGGGTAGTTGATAGATTTATGGGTTTTCCCTTTGACATTTGGCTTTTCTCCATTGGCCCAAAGGTTTAAATGGTTCCCCTCCTTATCCTTATGAGATCATGCCCCTTCTCTTCAACGGTCTCATTAACATAGCTGACTATGGTATATTTTATTAATTGCATAGTTACATGATGTAAAATTATAATGTGCCTAGCTAGCACAAAACACCATCGACATCTAATTTACTTGCTGAAATACAACATGCTAAATCGATAGTGGGGTTTTTGCCTTGAGCTCCACACCACGATTAAATACAATATTTACATTATATACTTTAAATGCAAACGGGTCAAAACCAGGGTGTTACATATGTCATTTAGAATTTTCTAGTTTTGTTAATAGACATAGGGATTGTTCCAAGCTTCCAGTTGGTTATAGTTCAAGGCATGGATTTAGTTATAATTTTTTGTATAACAATTTTACAATCTATGACTTAGATTCTGATTGGACAACAGTGGACAAATTTTGGTTCTATCATTCGTCTTGTTTCCCAAGTGGCAAATAAGCCACATCTCACTATATAATCGTGTTTGGTTGTATAAACTCAAATCTAACTTACATTTAAAAAAAATACTTAACATAGGTATGATAATTTTTTCTTGCCTCTTACAACATGTAACATCTATGATCTATAAATATAAATTTAATCAAAATTTGGTAAGTATGTAAACATACTTTAATAAATCACTAGAGGTATAAATAGAACTACATATTATTTATTTAAAATCAAACTAAAAACATATACTATTACATAATTTAACATAGCTTCGTAATATTAAATTTAAAAATATTCTTACAAATAATATATTGTTTAAAACCCTTTTTTGAAGGAAAAAAACATGTTCATTGTGATTACGAAGAATCAAAGTGAATAGAGTTCATACATATCACATATCATCTTTCAAAACGTGTCCATAAAGATAAGTCTCTCAAGAGAACCAACTGATCAAAACATTTTGATACTTCACAAAACTTACAACAAAATATTATAAATATTATAGAACTTCGAGCCTAGAAGAGTGTTCAAAAATAGCCAAATTAGATTACTACCAGCATTCATTCCTCCAAAAGAGTAGAAACATAATTAGGTGAAGAAGGCATAAGAGCCTTCACAAATAAGGTGCTTCTCCCAAAATTATTCAAAATAAAGAATGGTGTCAGGGCCTCCAATACATTTTTTGAAAATCTCATATGCCACAATGTTAAATTCCCTATAAACATTATTGAAATACAGATCATAGAAATAAGGAAGCAGTGACAAGATTTTTTGACACCAATGCTCCAACAATAGAAACTGAATTTTATAAGATCCCTTTTCCAAATTTATGGTCACTTTTGAGTCACCTAGAACTTGTAAAGACACAATTCCATTTAACAAGGAAAATTGGAGGATTCCCCATTGAGCTAGCAATTCAAATATAGTATTAGTTCTTGTACCATAGCTCATCCTAAGCTTGAAGCTATGATCTTCATTTATTCTTAAGAAAATATGTCCACCACAGCTACCCAACTGAGCTGCACCAAACCATTAAAGAAACCATTCACAAAATGAAATGAAATAGAAGGAATAAAAATCATTCTAGTTTTCTTAATTTTTTCTTTATTGAAATTATCATTGTATAAACCCCAAATTTTCATGTTGCGTCCATGCACATTTGAGACTTTATTTTCAAAGATAGCAACGTTTTTCATTTTCCAAATGCCCCAACAAATAAAAATGGGAAGATACTTGTGATTGTGTCCCTTAAACATCCACTGCCTAAAGTTATTTTCAATAGAGGATAAGTCTCATTGTTACACCCAAAAACTATCACTTTGTCTAATCCCCTGAAGTTCATTGGACAAAACATCTTTTGGAGGATTTTTTTCCCAATTCTAGGAGCCCTGGCGTACCTTGTCTTTTAACATAGATCTTCATCCAATCCTAATGCCTTTTTCCCATTGATAGGAAGCATCAATGAGACTTGTTTCTCTTGGACAAGAAGATTCGGCCCTCCCTGACACCTTATGCTAGTGTGCAAGGAGCACCAACACTCTCAAAAAGGAAAAAAAAAAAAGATATTTCAAGAACCTTCTATATGAAATTCCTCATGGAGGCTTATCCCAACAAATTAGAGTAGGTGGCACTCGTACCCCTAACCTCTAGGGATGATCCCTCACCTTCCTCCCAAATAATCTCAACCCATTTGGTCCCTTTTGGCCTATATAAGCAACCTCTCCCTCGTGAGTTAGGGAGAACCAAAGAAATCACCTTTATGTTTGTGGAATCATTCTGAGTGTGAGAGGCAAAGAGTATGGTCTTGTAAGTGAGAGATTATAGAGTTTGTGAAAGTGAGTCAAGGGAATTCTGACAACAAAGCTTCAACATCAAGGATTTGGTTGTAGTTTTCTTCTCTACTTCTATTAATGCAATTTTTTTCCCTTTCCCATGAATAATTTGTGTTTTATGTGAGTTATTCATTTCTTTTCTCCTTGATCATTAACATAGGTTGTTAAGTTATCTTTTTTCTTCCACTTTTGTATCTTTTCCTTTTCCAAATTTTTGCAGGTACAACTAATCGTAAGAGAATTCATAAGACATGGATCATATCCATTGTGAGGTAAGAAATCTTTACATTCAAGTGATTTGACAATCTAGGGAAAGGATGCATTGTTGTCTGTGTTTTGTTCTAGATATGACCCATGTAGACTAGGGAAACAATATTTTTCCATATTGATTGAGAATTTTCAATAACACTCACACCTGAGAAGACTACAAGTCAACAAAAATTGACCTCCAAACCTGTTTGCAGAAAGAACAATGCATTAAAAGATGATCAATAGATTCACCATCCTGCTTACTATCCATCCTCTCCTTAGAAGGTTATCCCAAGTTAAAACACAAATTTCTATAATTATCTATAAAAAACACTTTGAATCATTTTAAAACCACCACTTTGAATCATTTTGATAATAAAACTGAGAAATAGCAGAATAAGCAGACTTTGCATTTACCTTCCTTGAAGAGATATTCCATGTCCAAAGCAAATAATGATCTTCCTACACTTATTTGATGCATTCCCTATTCGAAGCATTGATATAATAATTCCATTCGATTTCCCATTGACCCTGTAATCCCGAATCTTTAAATAGAATTCAATAAGAACCAAAAGGTATTAGGGGTCTCTTGACATTGTCGAAGGTTATAAATCCACATTCTACTAGGTAATCCAGCATAGAGTTGGAAAGAATATATGAATCTTCCCCTCCAATGTGTTAGTATTAGTTAATTAATACTCCCTTGACCACCATAGTCTATTTGTCCTCTCCTATCTTCGGAGGTCATTGCCACTTCACTAGTGCCATGGGGGACTCATTTGGGTCCCACCTAACATTCAATGTGACTATCTGGATGAGTTTAGGAGCTCTAGGGACAAATCCCTACTTTGAAGCTCCACTTTAGGAGCTCCAGGGACAAATACCTGTCCACTCTGACTACCACCAGCAATAGACCCTATTCGATGTTTAGTTATGTTCAATTATGCTCAGCTTCCCATCAGTTAGTTCACTTTCAGTCATCCCAGTGCCAGTTTGCATGATTTAAGGGAGGTTGGGTGCATTTTCTCACCTACCTAGATCAACTAACTAAATTTGAACTAAATTAGTTGACTAGAGTTGCATTAGTGAGCTCTAGTGGTGATTTTCCCGCACCGATTTAGCTCGAGAATCAATCAAGGTTGGTAGATTTGAATCCTACCTAAGGAATTTGAATTATCCTATTTATAACATGATTGTATTTCATACAATTTATTGATTAATGGATGTAATGATACTCTTCCAATTTTGTCTCCATGTGTGTGTAATTTTTCCATGAATAATTGATCAGTGTTTACTATATTCTTCCTCTCTTCCGCAACCTTCTTTTCAAAGTTAATTCATGTAGGCTTGAAGATCCTATGCTTCATTAAATTAAACATGGTATCAGAAAAGGTATCCAGGCCAACTTCAAACCTTAGAAACTTCCATTGATGCACCAGAAGCAATTGGGTTCCACATAATTCCTGGTATTCTTGCCTTGCTTCCTCTAGATTATTTCCAAATAAGTCTATCCAAGTGTGATGCACCCACATAAAGTGTACATGTCTAAGTGGAGAGTGTTTGAATTGGTTTGATTACAAATTGAAGTGTTTTGTTGTGTTTTTGCAGGGACATTCAAATATTTTATGAAGAATTAGTCGTTCTTAAAGTTGTAAGATGGATAATTCAATAGCTTTGACACCTAGTATCCTCACACCCTTCAACTATATTGATTGGAGGGATTATATGTAGATAGTATTGTGCAACAAAGGTTTGTATAGGGTCACCATGGGCAGAGAGGTCCAACCCCAACAACCTCTTGAAAAGTCGAAGTATCTGAATAAGTTGGATGAAGTATTTGGCTTTATGTACATCCACATCTCTAGAGAGTTATTATTCCATATTGATGGGCCGAGAACTCCAAAGGAAGCAATGGAGAAGCTCAAATCCTTATTTGGAAAGTAGGATGAGTTGAGGGGCCATATCCTAGAGAATGAGCTTATAGCACTACATCCCAGCAACTTCGAAACTATACAACATTTTTTCTCAAAATTCAAATCTCTTGTATTGCAATACAAGTAGTGCGGGATTGACAAGAAGGATGAGCAATTGGTACTCTCAATTATGAGAAATCTTGACCCAAAATTCTCGGTGTTCGTATCCACCTTTAACTCTTGGAGACTGAAAACTTCTCATTGGAAAATGTCATCCCTTGATTCCTTCACATAATATCTAATATAGGAAAAAGACAAGTTGATATATATGGGATCCCTCATAACCTCCCCAAATCAATCTCTCTTGGCTGGTGAGACAAAGACTGTGCAAGAAAGGAGGAAGAAGAAAGGAAAGGAGAAGAGGAACACTGAATTTGAACCTAAAGAATATTTTGATCTAGCAGATGAAGCCTCGGGATCTAAGAAGGACAAACATTAGAGCTTTGATAAGGGAAAGTGCTCCTACTGTAAGAAAGGAAACCATACAGATAAAGGTTGTATGAAGAAGACAATAGATCAGATGTCAAGAATCCTTCAGCAGCACAATATTTCCCTCCCTGAAGGTGCAAGGAAGGTTGATTATGGAGACAAGACCGAAGATCATGAGAGATGCCATGCATTGAAGGCTGGGTTTTCAAAATATCATGTTTTCCCCATTGATTTAGGAGCCTAAAATCACATGGTTGCATCCAAAAAATAATTATCTTCATTACAAATTACTGATGGTCCAAGTATTCACAAGGGAGATGACACTCAAATCCAAGCTGAAGGAAAGGGTTTAATCAAGTTAGAGCATAGAGTGTTCAATAATTTCCTCTATGTGCCCTCCTTGGTTGTAAATTTGTTGTTTATATACCAGATGACTCATATGGACGCACAAAAACAAGTTGTATTTAGTCCTGACTCAATGGAGATCTCAGATATCTCAACTGGGAAGCTTATAGTGAAAGGTGTTGCAACCCATGCCTCCAAGGCATATAAATTTTCACACTTTCTGCCATACTCATATCTAGTGCACTCTCAACTACCATTTCAAAGGGAAGGTAAAATCATCCTACCTAAACCTTTTGCATATGATAATGTTTCAGATTCAAAATCTGAAGTAGAGGACCAAGTTGAATCAATTTATGAAATTGAAGATGAAGTTCAATTGGATCCAGATTCAGATCCAGTCCTTACTCCCAATCCTAGGCCTCAATGGGCTCAAAAGGTTATTGAGTTTGTCGGGAATATGATTTGAGAGTCATATGACATGAGGAGAATAATATATCATACTAAAAAAGAAATCCTTGCTCTATGTCAAGAAAATTCACTCCTCCAAGAGAGGTGCTACAAACTCCCAGAGATATGCTTCGTGATGGTAAGGTTTGATAAAAAATTATGCTCACCGAATAAAAAATTGGATCATGTCACTCTTCCTCTAGAAAGAAGAGACAAAAGAAAATTTTCTTCTCCTATCTGTCATCATATTGGAATAAGGTGGAGAATTTCACATACATAGTACCAGGAAACTAGTGCACATAAGGACCATCACACTACATTATTGCCCCCACAGAGATGCAGATTGCAAAAAGAAATTCACAAGTTTTTTATTCAAGAAGAAATTTTTCTCTTGATGTGAAAGATTGATCCTGGATCCACTGCTTATTTTGCGAGGGGGGTTTCCCATGAGGTTTTCCCCATTTCCTCGGTTGTTAAACAACCATTTTTTGCATTTAGATTGTATGGGTGACCTTTGGTCTTAGTTTCCAGGGGGGCAGGTTGTCTAAGTTAGCATTAAGGGAGGGTGTTAGGATTGATTAATTAATCATCCCTTGACCACCATAGTATATTTGTCCTTTCCTACATTAGGAAGTCATTGCCACTTCACTAGTTCCATGGGGGCCTCATCTGGGGCCCACCTAACACTCAATGCTCCTGTCTACATGAGTTTAGGAGCTCCAGGTACAAATCCCTATAATTTAGGAACCCACTCTGAGTGCCACCAACACTCACATGCAATTGACCCTAGTCAGTGTCCAATTGTGTTTATTTGTGCTCTGATTCCCATCAGTTATTTCACTTTCAGTCATCCTAGCCCCAGTTTGAAAGAATTAAGGGAGGTTGGGCTCATTTTCTCACCTACCTAGATCAGTTAAGTAATTGTGAACTGAATTAGTTAAATAATTGTGAACTGAATTAGTTTACTAGAGTTGCATTAGTGAGCTCTAGTAGTGATTTTCCCACAATGAGTTAGCTCTGGAGGCAGTCCAGGTTGGTAGATTCGAATCCTACCTAAGGAATTCGAGTTATCCTATTTATAACACCATTGTATTGCATACAATTTATTGATTAATGGATGTAATGACATTCTTCAAATTTTGTCTCCATGTGTGTGCAATATTTCCATAAATAATTGATTAGTGTTTATGATAGTATTCCTCTCTTCTGCATCCTTCTTTTCAAAGTTAATTCATGCAGGCCTGAAGATCTTATGCTTCATTAAATTAAACACAATGAACGAATCCACACCAATGAGAACGTGACTCCCATTATCGATTCTCCTAGATAATCCCTTACTATCCAAGAAAAGGCCCTTACAAAAGCATTCCAGATTTTAAGCCCCCTTAACATAATTTATGGGATCTCTAATCCATTGAAGAACATCCTTACCTTTCATATATTTAGCTTTGAGAACTTCACTCCATAATCTTGAACCACATATGACGCGCTAAAAACTTTTGATACTTAAAGCCAAACTGAACCAATGAAACAATTTATATCCCAATCTCTCGTTGATCTTGGAAGGGATAACATGTCCCATCTAACCAAATGCATCTTATCACCTATGATATTACTGGACCAGATAAAATTAAATATCTTTTGTTTAATAAAATTTGTAACAGTGCAAGACAAATTTGCTAAAGAAAAACAATAGACAAGAATTCCAATTAATACAGCCTGAACTAGTATGTGTCTACCTCCTATAGATAGAAGTCTATAACACCAATTAGCAAATCTCTTTTCAATATTTTTAACTAGGCACATCTAGTCTGCTATCATGTAGTTGTTGTGTTTCATAAAATAACCTAGATATTTGAACCCAACTTCAACCTCTTCAGCTTTAAAGATAAATAAGGCACCATGTGCAAATGTATCCTAAGATACAACATTTTTCAAAAAGCTAGATTTGTATGTGCTAACCTTCAAACATGTTCAATAACAAAATAATAAAATGATATCTGAGAAAAAGTTCTGATATAAAACCAATTATATTGACTTAACCCTCTTTATAAATGTGTAATAATAAAAATTTCCCTAGAAAGTTACTATTTCTTTTTGTTTAACAGCTAAAAATAGTAAAATTTAATTTGTTTTTAGTCTATGTCGTAGGCAGAGACTATATGTTCTGTTTTTTGCAATTAGTTTGAAAGCAATCTATTAGAAAACATCATATTTATTAAGATTAACTAAAATAATGTTTATTTTAATAATTTTTTCTTAACAATTATTGGACAAGAGCTATTGATTAGAATTTTTTACCATTAAACAAAATATCAAAAATTGAAAAATTAAAATAAAATATCATTGTCATAGAATTACTTACGATATCCATAGAAAAATTTGCGTGCAAGTGGATTGTCATTGTGCCAAGAGGCGCTCTACAACCCAGTATGGGGGAAATCTTGTAACGTTACTAACATGTCGGTAAAAAATAATAGTGATAGTGAATATTATGGGAGAGATCTTGTAACGTGATGTAACGTTTCTAACATGTCGACAAAAAAGTAAAAATTTAATTATCGGTAAAAAAAATATGTGGGTCAAGAAAAAAAACACAAAATTGAATTTTCCACAAAAAAATGTTGGCCTTGCACATGGTTTTAAAACCATGTGCAAGGCATTCTAAACAACCCATGGTTTTATTGTACATGGTTTAGGAGGCTTTGCACATGGTTTTTAAACCATGTGCAAGGCCTCCTAAACAACCCATGGTTTTATTGTACATGGTTTAGGAGGGCCTTGCAAATGGTTTTAAGACCATGTGCAAGGCCTCCTAAACAACCCATCATCGTAGGAGGGTCTTGCATATGGTTTTAAAACCATGTGTGGGGAAATGATGCAATGTTCGTGTCTAACAAAATAAAAAATAAAAAATAAATATTATATGTCGGCCATAAATAATATTAAATATTAATAATAATAAAATTATATGTGGACCTTAAATAAAAAGATGTGTCTTTTGGTTTGAATCAATCAATGGATACCTAAGAAGAGGTTTACACCTTGAGAGATTTGATCCATCTCGGTGCTTGATAGAGCCTAGGATTTGGATCTACGCTGGTTATGTCACAAATGTGTTAATACTTATCACCCATCTAGTACCTTTCACCCATATGGAAATGTTGTTATTTCATCTTTTCTTATTCATGAAGTTATCTCAGAATTCCAAGATCATGCCATCTGCTATCATTTAGTATTTTCTTAACCATGTGATGTGTAATGACTTCATTCTTTGCTTCCCCTCTGGCAGAGGGTGTTCCTTCGATAGGCTCATATTCTACACATAGTAGTGCAATCTCGATTTTGAGTCTCTCTTCTCCCAGTAAAGAATCTACGTGTGTTTCTTATAGTTATATATGGATTGTTTTGGTGGTTATTTTAGCAAAATTTACTTTATCGTAATAAATTTAGAGTTAAATATGGGTAGGCCTTAGATGTAGGTTTCTCAACCCTTCAATTCTTTTATTTGAATTATTTTACGTAAGGAGACTGGATTATGTGTGCTTAAAAATAGTGGGATTGGGAATTTTCTCAGTAGTTTTCCTCTAACTATTACGACTAAGATCACTTGATGAAAGGGCAATGCCAACTGGGTATTGGAAAATCTTAATGCATCTAGTCTTTAGAAATAATATGCCTTGTTAGTTATTCTTATAATTTTAAATATTATTTTCATCCTCGTTGTCTCTTAGTTTTATGTTTACAAGAGAGAAACCAATGAGGCGTTTGGCGATCACAGTCATGGTGAATATGTGGGTGTAGTACTGTTGGAATCTTCTTCTCTGCCGCTGGATATCAAAGACTATTGTTAACACCAAAAATTTTCTGCATAGCTATCTATGGTCCAAACCACAATTACACATCATAATTCCACCATTTTTTCCTTCATTTTGGCCATCACAACTAAATTCCACCATTTTTTCCTTCATTTTGGCATTCACAACTAAATTCCACCAAAATTGGTCCAAAAATTTATTATTCCTTCCCCCATAAATACAGGGAAGTTGAACATTTATTGTATCATAACCCCACTCTCTCCAAAAATGACCAAAAAACCCTAAAATGAGAATGGGTCAAAAACCATGGACAAATACCATGCACAATAAAATACCATGGGTAAGAAAGTCTTGGATCACCCTATAAATATATTGTCAAGGTCTCCCCAAAAACACATTTGGTCACACTTTTGTCATTATTCCTACACTTTCATGTTTGGATTACCACAGTTTTCCATTCCCACACTCTTTCCACACCATTCCACGTGCATGTTGAGCTTGCTCCATGCCCTTCTTGATCCATTTACCTTTTTTACAACCATAAGTGGAGACGATCAGAGAACCATATGGTGGGAGTCGATGGACCATTTCCTCACACAACTACAGTAGCCCACATTATTGAAAGGTATGCTTGTTCTTGTTTTTATTAGTTAGAGAAAATATATAAAAAAACATAAAATTGTTTTGTTACTTGTTGTAAGTCAAGGTCGAGAAATACCTTGCACCATGAACTCCACCATCAGATCTAGTTGATCTAAGGTAGGTGCTTTTGCACGTAGTAGGGGACAAAATCCCCACTACAATTTTAGCGACTCCACTAGCTCAATCCCCTTGGATCTCTATTTTTGTAGGTGTTTTGCTAGTTTTTTTTCTTTGGGTAGCATCATTCGTCACAAATATAACCCCCTCGCGGTAAATCTGAACCAGTCCCATCACAGTGCTTACTCCCCTGGCCCTCACCGGCAATTTTTCTTTAAAAAACCCTCATTTACGATCGGATCACACCTATCCGGAATAAAGATGTGACCCAGGTCACACCTTTTTTCCTAATAAGCATGACCTAGGTCTTGACTTTAACCTCAATAAGTGAGACCTAGACCCAGAGTCCAGATCTTGTTTGCCCAGGCTTCTAGAGCGATCCCGGTCGCTATTGTGGCCCAGTTTCGTGTGACCTGTCGCATAAAAACCTCATGTTTTGTGGGACTTGAGTCTTTCAGGTGATTTTATGTCCCTATCATGAATGTTTTAGAGTTCTATGCAACCCTCGAATGCACCTGTTCCACCAATAGATGAGACCTGCAGTTTTTCAGTTCTTTGAGGTACTTGAGACCCTTATCCAGACCCCCTATATATGCTCTACCCCTTCCCTGACTATTTCATTCCAGATCTGATTGATTACAACCCCCAGTTTGTTGTACGAACCTTCTTTCCTTGTATGTGATCCCCCTTAGTCGAACTTGGTAGTTGATACCCCCCTGTGTGTTTCCTACAACCTTTGAAGTTCCTTATGTGCTCATTTACTTGTATACCTTTTGTTTTATGGAAGAATTAGTTTATTTGAAAAATATTTACTGTCATTTACTGTTATTTATTTTTATGAATTTACATCTCGATAGTGAGAACGCTGGGGTTTAAAAATAACACATTGCTTGGGCACACATCTCACACCCTAAAGTAAAACGCTTGGTTCATGACCCCAATATGAGCCAAAAATATATCCTAATACAACCAACATTGTAACCTCATTTGAGGACAAAACAATATTGTAGTTAATTTAATACACTGGGGATAGCCATCTAAATAACACCCCTTTTTCATTTTTATATGAAACATAGTTTTTGTCCATTAGGTTACCAAAATACTCTAGTATTTGCTGACACGGTCACGACCATTTTTTTCGGATGTCCCCCGCTCTGTAGGAGTAAGCCACAACGAAGGGGTTCCAAAAGTCAGGGTGGAATACCGCACTCCATTTTGCACCGAAGGCTAACCCTTCATAGCCCTCCTCGTGCATGTCAAGGACCAAAGGGTTGAAATGCTAGGAAACCATCACGAACGTGTCATGAATTAGGTATCCTAGTTACCAATATATTTAGGGATATTTTACCTGAGGTCCCTCTCGGTAGTGGGATTCTCTTAGCCTATTATTCTTTCATTTCATATTGTTTGATTGGGATTTCATCACCCAGCAGAGGATACGATTTGTGAGGGGATTCCATCTTGTATCTAGGAGTTTGTTTGCACTTATACCCCATAGTTTAGTGCATCATTTTCTTTATAGGTAATGTTTCTTGTTAGTTTTTGGCCACTTTGTTGTATACTCGCCCACTTTGACACGCTATTGTAGTTAAGTTTTAGAGCTTTTTTTTGGCCTGTGAGCCACCATTTCTCGGCTCTCCTTCTGCACACTCAACTATAGTTGGGTTTTTGAGACTTCATTTAACACTCTTGAGCCTCCATTCATCACACAACACACTATCACGCCACCATTTCTCCACCATGCTACTCCTTTAGACTCGGAGGGCATACCCCTCAATTTGATTCCTTGAACCGTCATCGTCGGATCCATATTCTACGTCATTCACCTCCATTAGAGCCATACACTACTTCTGAGTCATATTCGGATTCCTATCAATCTAAACCTCCCTTTTTCACTGCCCCATATAGCCCCATGGCTTGTGTACCTCCCAACCCCTTCCAGGGGGATATTGTTGGTAGTGGACCTCATAATTATCTACCTGTCATAGAAGGTATTTCTTCTACTAGACCTCTTAGTCTTGGTTCTAGTTATTATTGGGTCGCTTCCCACTATTAGCAGCACCATTCCATCCACCATGGCTCCTACTATTCCCACATTTTTTCCTGGGGGCACTAGCCCTTTACTGTTATTTTGGTTATCCACACCTTTCTAGTGACAACTACTACTATCAGAAAGCATCCCTACCAACCCCCATTTTCCTGAGCAAACTACATTCTTACTGGACCCAGCACCATTACTAGCCCTTTCCGATATAGTCTCGACCCTAGTCTACCATTCATGGCTAGTCTCAACTTACCCAATTTAGCACGATTGATCAATGAACCCATCCATCATGACCCGTTGTGTCCTACCATTCCTACCAAAATCCCCTCAGAAATCCCTAAGTTTGAGGGTAAGACAGGAGAATACCATCATGTCATTCCACTTATGGTGTTCCTCCAATAGCATAGTGGATGATTATGTTTGATTGCGGATTTTCCAGCGCACACTCACTAGTGTTGCGGCCAAATGGTATATCGAACTACCCCATGCCACTTATCCATACGTTTCCTCGTTATCCTTGATGTTTCTCCAATACTTCCAATTAATCGTCTATTACGATGATGGCATGGAAATCCTATTATCTTGTAGATATAACAATGCTACCCATATCACAGATCATATCCATGAGTGGTGTCATTGTTGTAGCTTGTGTAAAATCCAGTTAGATGATAGAATTTTCCTGGATTGGTTTCTTAAAACCTTACTCCCCCCTATTGCTAAGGATGTTTCATTCGAGTTTCCACAAACTAAGGAAGAGGAAACCCTCAAAGCACAATAGTTTGATCTCATCTATGCCCAATCGGGTTATCTCTACACAATTATCCTTGATGCTCCTCATGCCAGCTCCTCACGATAAGATAATTCGAGGGCATCCCATGCTTCTGATGGAGTCATTGGTTCCATCACTTAACACCCTCACTTGTATATGGCCTCTCCTTGAATGTTACCCCACTCAAGTAACACTCCTCGAGTTTCCCAACATGGTTATGCCCCTAACTTTTCACATGTAATAGCTCAGTCCAGAGCTAGACCTTCATATGCGTCTCTTGCACCCACTCCTCATGTTCATGGACTGAACTTCCTAGAACCTGTGTTTAATGGCCAAATGGTAGGATTTGAAACCCCTCTAGTTGCTCCTACCTACTACCTACCATCTATGCAACCCACACTCGCTCCAACCCGAATCCTCCTACTCCTCAAGAACAGGTCTATGCTCAGCAAAACCTCCCTAATCAACCCATCCCCAATAACCAACAAGGGCATGGAAGATGATAGAGAGGTAGGAACCAGGGAAACAACCAACCTCAAGGAGGTGGCCAACAAACCAACCCTCTAAATAAAAATGGATCCAATCCCCCTACACAGAACCCCCACCATCCACCTCAGCCTAGGAAGAACTCTTAGTTGTGGACTAACCATTCGTGCACCATTTGTGATACCTACGGCCATTATACACATCAGTTCCCCCACATGCATCGAGTCTGCCAATTATTACAAGAGAAAAAACAATGTGAACCAAATGTTTCCACTCCATCGCAACCCAATCCAACACCACAAGGTCCTCCACCTATTGTGTTGCAGAACCCATTACCCAATAAAGGAATAGTTGTGACCCAACCTTTGGTCCAACAAAATACCACAACAACTTCTTTG
The DNA here is from genome assembly GCA_001517045.1 of Pseudotsuga menziesii. Lineage (NCBI taxonomy): Eukaryota > Viridiplantae > Streptophyta > Pinopsida > Pinales > Pinaceae > Pseudotsuga > Pseudotsuga menziesii. The sequence continues at coordinate 429,006 of LPNX010271594.1, read as the reverse complement.
GGTCCTCCCATTGATCCTGGTGTCCATCATCTTATGACATTGTCGTCGTGTGTCAACCTACATACTCGACGTAAACAATATGGCTCCACCACAGAAACCCATTAGAGGAAATTTCAACTCAAAATGGGCCTTTTAATTCTAATTCAAATTCTATGGCATTATGTGTTAGCCAATGAAATTGCTTTAAATTTGAAATACTGTATAGGTCTTAAACATTTTTTTAATATAAATTTTGGGGATAGGTATCAAAAAAACTACTTTTTTTTTGTATTTTCAACATATCTCCTCGTGCGTTTACTCAAATTTCGATCGAGAGAGCTCATTGGATGTGGAATTAAATTCCGCATCCAACGAGTACCCACTCAACATACTTTTGATAGAGCCATCTACCCCAAAAACAAGAAATACCTGAAAAAACGTGATGATGATGTCATCATCACGTTTTTTTAAGTATTTCTTGTTTGAATTCTGCATCTAACGAGCTCTCCCGATCAAAAATTGAGTAAGAACACGGGGATATATGTCAAAAATACAAACAAAAAAGTAGTTTCTTTCTTTTCTTCCTCCAAAATTTATAAATATTATTTTATTATTTTAACTATTATTTTATTAATTTTTTTAGGAGGCCCATTTTGAGTTGAAATTTCCTCTAATGATCAACCCTTACATGACATCAACTTCCACGACTAAGGATATGTCCTTAAATTTGTCGAGAACCCATGCGAAAGGGACTGCCAAAGTCCTGAAATTCCCTTTGTATTGTGTTACGAACAACTCCACTGCTAGAGCTTCTCTAAACTACAGTATTGTTGATGATTTGGCTTATACTCCCTCTACCATGTTCGTTGTATAAGTCCTAAGAACTTTTCCTTTGCAACACAAAGCCTTGTTATCTGTGTTAGTTGTCATCAACCCCTGTGATTCCAGGTTGATCACTTTCGAATTAGATCAAGTTAAACCTCGGATGCCATCATCCATAGCCTTCCGGGTTCCAGTCTCCATTCAGAATTTGGTCATTCATTGATGCATCATTGATGAGGGTGCATCCACCTGCGTTATTTCAACCTTTGTTTGGTAGAATCTTGGATCCCCACCCTTTAACCCTCTATTTATGCCCTTCATGCTTATGATGATCGCGTTTCCCAACTACAAAGCATTCTCACAAATGTCCCCATTGAGTTGGCAGGAAAAATTGTGTGATTGAAATTGACGTTGTAAATGCCCGGTTAAATTATAACCTCCTCCTCGGACGTAGTTACATGTATGTAATGTGAATCATTGCTTCCACCATATTCTGACTCTTGATGTTCCCCCATGATGGGAAGATCGTGACAATTGACCAATTGACGTATTATGATCCTAAAGGATCAGCCACTCTGTAGCATGTCCTCCCTGCTATCGACACCACCATTGTAGTGCATCCATCCATTCCCTATCAATGGTTAGTCTAGGACTCTTTAATAGTGCTCCCTTGATGAACACCTCTTTATCCTTACCACCTCCTCCTTCTACAGCTGAAATATCATATTTTTGTACTATCACATCCGGTAAATTGTCTACCTCATCGCAGCCTCAGCCGCATCCCCAACCGCATACCACCTCTAACCCTAGTGTTTCTCTAAGAAATCATTGGGGTTCGTTTCCTATACACACCATCCCATTTCTCTTTCAACCATTTGCAATCCTGAGTAAGCTAGTCATATCTACTCTCAACCTTCTAAGATTCACCTTGGGCATTCCAGTGTGGCACCTTGACCCACCAACCCCGCTCTAACACCACAAGTCTTGCTGACACCAATCCAACCTATTGAGACAATGTCACATCCACCTCCTAGTATGCAACCAGTTGCTCCTTCATCCAATCCTGCACCTGCTCCTCCTATGAAAACAGGGGGCAAGGAACCAAAAGTCCCTATAGAACCACGTCCACCTCCTACTTGTGCCCTATGCGGTATCCTTGGTCATGTGACACAAAATTGTTCTGATTTTTTGTTTCTTCGCAAATGCATGCGCAAAGTAGTTGATATCGACAACACTCTAGTTGTAAATGTACCCAACATCCCTGCAATTAAAAACAAATTTCTTCGTACAAACCACTCGTGTGCAGTTTGTGACCTCCATGGTCAATATTCCTGTCATTTCCCAAACCTTCTTGAGTACCAGTCCCTCCACATTAAAATCCGTCAACACTCTCTCAATTTTGACATTACCGTCCTCGAAGAAATCCATCCTTCGGCTTCTTCTTCGGGTACGACCAACACCAATTGTATGATCTCCACTTCCCCCACATCGTCGACGGATGATCCCTCTGATCTATCCTGACGGTCCTTTCATTACAATGAAGAGATACTTGAGGCTCTCACAGCTCCTTAGTATCCTTGGGATGACCTACACCATCGCTCACTTTTCATCCTCAATGAACCTTTCTCATCATCGGATTATTTCTCTGTGGAGTCGGTTCTTCCCATAGAATGCCAAATTCCCTCACTGCACCTTTTCGTCGAACTTCTACCTGATACTTCACCATTGGAAAAATGCCTACTTATGCTTGAAAAAACCGATGAGGACCACCATGTTTCTCTCCAAATGATCGAAGCAGCTAAGACTCAGTCGATGTCCCACTGTGACTCCCACGTCCACCCTCGCACCTTTAATGATGGGGACCTTGTCCTTGTCAATGACCAATCCCGTGATAAGACTGGAAAAGGAAAGTTCAAATCCATGTGGTATGGCATGTATGTCATCCATCACTACCTCAACAAGGGGGCATACATCCTCACTGACTCCAACGGTCGCCTCTTGAAGAATCCCTGTAATGGGCTCTACCTCAAGAGATTCTAGGCCTAAGCCAACCAACCTAAGTACCCCTATATCATATTTTTTCAGTCTCTTTTTGCATCTTTTTTTCCACAAGTCTCATAGTTTGTTTCCTTAGTTGTTTCAGTTGGATCCTACCTTGCCCTCCTATGTTGGTTTCATTAATGGCACAAGTAGATGGTCTCCTAATATCGCCTCTACTGTGTGGGTCATTTATTATTAGAATTGTCGTGCCATTAGATCTTCAAAGCAATGAGTGCAATCAGATTCTTAATTATCATGTAGTGAAAAGGAATGAAAAATGCACACTGAACAAATCAAATCTCATAGGAAACAGATAAGTATTGCTCAGATAAAACTTTCATTACATCCAACATTATACAACAGTGTTACAAATAGGAGAATTTGAATCATGAGAGATGAATTCGAATCTACCAACTCAGACTGACTACATGGATAACCAGAAGTGTCTAAATCACTATCGGAGTCCAACAAGTTAACTCCATATGTCAAATCCAGTCTCTCAATCATTTATAATAAGTTAAAGCACTCTAACTACAGTGGTAGGTGAGAAGTAGGTGAGAACTAGTGCCTTCCCACATGCATCCATGCATAACTAGCACTAACTGAACTAACTGAATCTAACTAAAGCATAGCTAAGCTTGAATAGTCACTAACTACCAACAACTAAAGGATTTTGGTGCTGACATTCCTAGTGGCTCCTAAAATGTAGTGATTGGTCTAGGAGGTGCCCTAAACTGATGCATGCAAGTGCAGTTAGTTCTGGTTATCCTCTATCGGTGTTCCCTGCACTCTAGTGACTAGTACATGTGGCCCCATTAGGGCAAGTGGACCCAATGGTACTATTGGACCCAATAATAAGTAAATGACTTCTAATTTAGGAAAATATAATCTAATAGATAGTTTGGACAAGGGAGGATTATGAATCCTAACACCCTCCCTAAATCCTAACTTGGACAACTGTGTGCCCTAGAAACAAGGCCAAGAGTCACCCATATAAAATATAAAAGACAAAAAACGTTGCTTAATAAAATGAGGAAATAGAGGAAACCCCCCCCTCAAGATAAGCAGGAATCAAGAAATACAGGTTAAAAATTTGCAAAATATTTGCTGCAATTTGCAGTAGTATGCAGCACTAATGTAGTATTCTGGTTCTTTTTTGCAGCAACATCCTGAAGCTATGCATATGAACCTATGAATCCAAACTAAATGATTATTTCTAGAGGAATATTCCTCTTTGGAAGAATAAGAATATTCTCAACTAAATCGAAAATATGGACAGCTGCTAAATGAAAACTTGACCCATGTAGAGCAACTGAAATCAACTGATGAGAGAGAAAAAGTGCTTAAGAATTTGAACCATGTGAGGAACACCAAAGCAACTGATATATTGTAGCATTGAACATCGAACCATGTGAGTTAAAATCATACCCAAGTGTTAGGAGTATGTGTCCAAGCGAATACAGAATGTCTCCATCTTTACTAGTTCTGTGAGGAGATGAGCATGTGATCAAATAGATAGGTAGAGAATCCCTGGGACTATGGAGAGTGAATGATTGAGCTCCATAATCTGATATAGATTCAGAAATAATCAATTATTCACAAAATAAAATATCAGCAAACTCATAAGAGGGAACTAACATCAAATCCCCAATAGAAATTTTAGAAGAGACATGCGGTACTTGATTTGTCACACCAAAATTGATGAGAGCAACTATAAGCATGACTGGAGGCTCTTGGAACTTAAAAAATTGAACCAAATAATATAATATCAGATCCAAAAAATACCATATCAGATACAAATAAATTCATATCATATCCAAATAAGTTCATATCATATCTAAGAGTGTGCTCCACCGAGATGGTAGATGCACAATTTTCTCCTTCTTCAAAATTCTGAGTATTGGTGCATGCAAACATGTAGGAATTTGTTGGAAGCTCTAGATCAATCAGAGTGAATGGATAAATCCTACAATTTGGTAGTATTTACAAAATATCCATGGTATTAATTATTTGCGCATGAGAAACATCATTAGAGATAGAGAAATCAAATTCCTCTTCATATTCTGAAACAATCACCAGTAAACTATGCACAGAATTTAAAATAGAAGAATCACGGGAGAATTTTTGCATAGAATGGGAGAGTTTTTCTTCAATAACATAGATTTGAATGTCTTATTATATATAAACCTTATGAGAATATGATATATTAGATATCTGATAAACTTTTGGAGCAGCAGGAGAAGGAGTCATTCCAAGGAGACTTTCTTCAATTCGAATTGAATGTGTGGAAGATTCTGCTTCTTCTTCATCTTCAACAATTTGCTTTGCTGTAGGATAGGGCACATATATTCCATTATTGAACTATTCATGCTGGAATTTATATTAACCTTTCTAAACAACTGGGATTTTAGAGTCATCTCCCATATGACTTCTAGGTTCTCCTGATAGAGTGGAAGTGATGAAGGATTCCTTGGAGGAAATCGTGTGGTTGGATGCTCCAGAATCTATCAAATATCCTTCGATGGAGTGAGGATTGTCTACAAGGCATGGAATCTCTCATGTTATTCAATATGCACTCCATCATCAAACATATTAGCACCTTATGGAAAAACAATATTGTTCTATACAAGGAGAGTTTTCAACTGGTAGAGGGTCTTCTTTATGCACGAGTCTTCTAGACGAAAACCCCTCATAAAATGGGGGAACTTTTTATTTTCAAACCTTTTATTCTTATTGGAGCCTAAAGCTCCTTCAGATGTCTTCTGGCTCTCTTTAGGATTTGAATCAGATTTTTTAGGCTCCTTCACCTTAGGTCTCCATTTAGCTTTCGCTTTGGTAGAGTCTGTCACTAGGAGAGATTGATATTTGGAAGTCTGGATGACTCCCATCTAGACCAACTTCTCTTGCTCCTATATTAAGGACTCAACAAAGGAATCAAGTGATGTAATCTTCCAATTGGGAATGGAAGCTCTTCCGGAATGGAATATTGAGACAAATACATAATACTCAGTACTTAGTTTGTTGAGTATGGATATCACATGTTGCTCCTCCTTTCTTTCTATTCCACACTTTCTCCATTGAAGTACAAGAGACTTGAATTTTGTAAAGAATCATTGTATGGTATCAAAACTACTTGGATGTAAGGCTATCAACTTGTTCTCCAATATGTGTCCCCAAATCTCATATTTCTTTCCAAACAAGACTTCAAGCTTCTCCCAAGATTCTTTGGGAGTCCTCAAACCTTCAAGGTGAAAGAGGAGGTATCTAGATGTGAGTACATATATAACCAAAAGATTCATCTAAGCAATTCATATACTTTTTTTTCTCAGCTGGATGATGGGGCTCAGCCTCCCTTCCTAGTATTATCCTAAAGAATCCCTTGTTGCGCAAGGAAACTTGCATATTTGCCCTGCAATCAACATAATTGAAGGGTGTTAGGATTCGAGGTGTGGAAGGTTGACAATCAATAATTCTCCTACTGATCAAACAATATATTCAATCAAGATACTTAGCACTTATAGAAATTCACTTCAAAAACAAAACCAAATTGCACTATGTCAGAATCAATCCTTCCCTCTCGACATGTACACTTTTCACGGTTTGTCACACCTGCACCGCCACTTTGAATAAATTCAGAGGAAGAAATGCACTCTTTGCGGGACTTATGTGGAAACCCAGTTACTTCTGGTGTACAATGGAGAATAGACAGAATTGAAGCTTGCATTAGATGGCTCTGATACCATGTTAGAATTGTTGTACCATTAGATCTTTAGAGCAATGAGTGCAATCCGATTCTTAATTATCATGCAATTAAAAGGAATGAAAAATGCACACTGAACAAATCAAATCTCATAGGAAACCAATAAGTATTGCTCACATAATTACAATATAAACTTTCATTACATCGAGCAGTATACAACAATGTTACAAATCGAAGAATTTGAATCATGAGAGATGAATTCGAATCTACCAACTTAGACTGATTGCATGGCTAACTAGAAGTGTCAAAATCACTATCGGAGTCCAACAGGTTAATTCCAGATGTCAAATCTAGTCTATCAATCAATTATAATTAGTTAAACCAATCGAACTGCAGTGGTAGGTGAGAAGTAGGTGATAAATGGCACCTTCCCACATGCAACCATGCATAACTAGAACTAACTGGACTAGAGGATATCTAATTGAATCTAAATAAAGCATAATTAAGCTTGACTAGTCACTAACTACAAACAACTGAAGGAGGTTGGTGTCGACACTTCCAGTGGCTCCTAAAATGTAGGGATTGGTCTAGAAGATGCATAAACTAATGCATGCAAGGGCAGATAGTTCCAGTTAGCCTCTATCAGTGTTCCACACACTCTAGTGATTGGTACATGTGGCCCCATTAAGCCAATTGGACCCAATGGTACTAGTGGACCCAATAATAACAAAATGACTCCTAAGTTAGGAAAATATAATCTAATAGATAGTTTGGACAAGGGAGGATTATAAATCCTAACATGTATTCTCTGTCACATGAGTTTATCCATATCGAAGAAATGTATGTTGGAATTTCTACCAACAAACAAGCCGAGTGTGACGATATTGCTGGTCTCCTGATTGTCGCCCTTCACTTGGGTATTTGTCACCTTGATGTCTTCCTAGACTCCCAGTTGTTTGTCGCCTAGTTGAATAACTGCTATCGGGTATATGACCCTTGTCTCTTTAGAAAGTTCCTATGCACTAGACATTTCGCTAGACATTTAGAATCCATTTCATTCATGCATGTTCCCAGAAGTCTCAATAGTGTAGCCGATCAAATGCATAATGAAATTTTAGAGTGGCACATCAATCACTGCATATAGGAGACAAACTACATCATGTGCCATCATATATTTATGCATACATATTTCATATACATCATCTCCATCATATAGGCATCATCATAAAAAGAGACTCATAAAACACATAAAAATGTTAGTAGGTGGTTTTGAGAATAGTTAGTTGTGCAGCATCACGGATGTTGCGCAAATTGAAAGATGTTGTGCAAGGTGAAAGATGGCACATAAGGCGGCTTAACTATATTTTATGTATTTTGGTCATATTTTGTAGATTTGGACCGCATTATGTGTATTTTGGTCATATTTTGTAGATTTGGACCGCATTCTATGGATTGTGGTCATCATTTTGTAGATTTTGGTCCAAGTAGTTAGGAAGTTGACTTAAGTGGACCACCAATGTAAAGTTGAAAGCCTATAAGTAGATCTAGGATTGTGAATGTTGAGATATATTTGGCACATCTATGATCCTTGTATGATCTAAGATCCTTTGATCTATTGATAATCTAGAGAGACATTGAAGAACTGTTTTGGAGAACTTTTGTTTTACTGCAGGGATTAATATGACATGATAGAGATTGGACAGAAACATTGTGTCTTTTTCTATCTTTTTGTCTTCCTGTTTTCTGCAATCTGAATGAAAATGTGATGTGTATTTATGAATGATGCAATTCTTCTCTGTTATGAATGATCTTAGTAGATCTGTTCATGCTTCGATGTATCTGCTATGATATAAGTATGTTGATCTGATCCACTGAATGATGATATGATTTGGTGAATGTATAATCTGAATGATTGAAATTATTAAGTAAAGTTACACAGAGTTGAAAGTAGATGCACAGTCCACCTTCATACTGCCGAAAATTGGATCCAACATTTCTCCCTCGAACATCTCGGGTGAGACTTCATCTACTCTGCAGGTGTTGTTGGACAGGGTTAAACTTGTCTAGGTCGGTGCTCAGAGAGATCAATGAGTTTTAGGTGTCGACAGAGAGCGAACCCCTGTCGATGAGTTTTGTGTCAACAAATGGTTCTTTTACCGGGACCTTAGTGAGAATGGGAAGGAGGAAATGTTGTGGAATCCAACAAGACTGGAAATTCAAGACTGGTTTGACTAGAAGGAACAAGAATTTGCTGAGAAAGAAAATCAGAACCTTTGATTAACGACGCAGAAGTGGTTGGAGAGGCACCTGTATTTTGATCTACACGAGTACTTTTTCTGAGTTTTCGATCATCTTGTATGAGTGGTTGGCATGACTGACCTATCGAAAGGAAAATTTCCAAGGAGGTGAACCAACTAGCTGGACTCCTAAACTGATCAAGCAGTTGTAGGAGGTAGACAACAAAGCATCAAGGGCTTTTTAAGTTTGTCTTGATAGCATCTTGGAGGGCTACCTCATTGAGTTCATAGATGACACAATCAAATCTTACAATGACGTAGAAAGGGAGTTCTTCAACAGATCGAGAGGTAGGTTTCTGTTTTCTTTGCAATTGTCCATTAAGATTCTCATCTACGAAAAAGGCATATTGAATATGAACTCCACTGAGTAGAACTCTGGTGTGCAGAGGATGCGAGTATTGCGGAGACGAGGGTTGGATAAAATGATACGGGGTAGATGGATGTAAGTTACGACGGGACTGTGAGGGAATCTCAGGAAGGAAGTGGTCTTATGAGAGGAGGAGAAAGGTTTCAGCAAGAGAAGAGGTAGAGGATAGGAGAGAGTCCTGCTACAACCAAGACGTGAGACCATGAAAGAATACCACATAGGACGAAGTGATCCTACAGCAACGAAGGAGATGACCAGGCTATGCCCAAGCTCGAGGAAAGATCGACCCAGAGAAAAAATGTACCCACACCTCTATGTACTATGTCGCACTCTAGAAGAAACACGAGTTCAACACCAACTTGTCTGACATGTTGACAACACTCTAATAGTAGGGGATCAATGACTATGGGAAGAAGGCCTACAATGGCAAGAGACGATGTGAAGTTACCTATATTTCATGGGAACGGGACTGACGATCGCGAGCAATACTAGTTTCTGTGTGAAGCAGTGTGGACTATAAAGAAAGCTCAGGATGACAATGTTAGGAAGGGCGAATTGGAAATGACCCTTCGAGGTCATGCATTGTATTGGTTCATGAAGTTTGTACAAGTTCCTACAGGGACTCCAGTGAAGACTCTAGCTGAAATTAGAAAAGGATTGATTGAAGAATTCAAAAAACTAAAATTTCAGACACAATATATCACAGAACTGAAGGAGATTAAGAAATATCCAAATGAAACTTACTGGGATTTCGATCAGCAATTCAATACGCTGATGGCAAGAGTCATTTTTGAGATCAGTGATGTTCAGCATAAGGAATGGTTCATCACGACGTTAGTACCTCATATCATACTATCGTTGATGCAGCAAAAGATTACGACACATAGCAAGGATCTGGAGATTGCGATGAAGTTAGAAGCTTCACCTATTGGTGAGAATGCAGTCGGTATGAACCAGATTCAAACACAATTGGAAAATATAACACTCCAGTTGCAACATATCAAGAAGGGAAAACTAAATCATTGTGAGGAATTTTGGTGTACTTGATGTCACACAGAGGGGCATCATAAGGATCAATGCCTGGATTTCTGAAACTACCTATTGTCGGAAGCGCCAAACCCATTAAGTTATGGTGGCATGTCATGGTGTCGTATCTGCAAAGTTTATAAGCATTGACATGAAGATTGTGGATTTATGCAGAAGATGGTCACTAGGCCGACGGATTTATACTACACATTTTATCGGTCTATTGGACATGAAGATAAGGATTTTCGTGCATATGAATTACTCCATAACAGAACAATGGACATGTACTATTTGAAGGGAGAATATGATCAAACAGTGCAAAAACTACAGCAGCAGCCACAAGTGGTACAGCCACCACCTCAACCACACTTTGCACCATAGTCGCAACTGAAAATATTGTTTGTACTATAGCCACAACAAAAGATGTAGGTTGTGCTGCAACCGTAACCGCAATCGTAGTTTGTGCCACAACTGGAGTACAATCAAAAGCAAATGGATCCGCATCAGCCACAATATACTCAACCGCAATAGTATGTCCAACGGCAATCGAATCCCCTGTAGCAGCAATTCAATCAAATGTAGTATCAGCAGCAAGGAAGATTCCAAGGAGGATGAGGTGGAGATTGTGGTCGAGGAGGAGGACGAGGTCGCAGAACAGTGCAATCTTATAATTGTGGAGTGCTAGGAAATTATCAGAGAGATTTCCTGCAATTACAAGCACAATGTACTTATTGTATCATTGTTGACCACACTGTTGAGAACTGTCTGTAGCTTATCGTGAAGTGGCTAACAGGAAATATTCCATAGTTGCAGAAATAGAACCAGAACCAAATTCAAAATCTAAACCAAAATGCAAATGAGAATGTGAACGAACCAGTGAATCCACCATCGAACCAGAACCAAGGGCCGACAGTTGCGACGATCTCAATAGAACCCAGGATGCAGGATGTTGATGTTGTTGTCATTACTGGTAGAGGTATGACGATAGGAGAATACATCTCGTTTCCACAAATCTGGTTGGCTGGAAAGAAGAAAGTGTAGTTTGATGTCGACTCTGAGAGAGACACATTCTTTGAAACACATGATGCAATAAGAAGAGATATGGGTAAGTTTCCTTTTTATGAAATGCCAACTACTTTTTATTTAACTTTGGTAGTAGCGCCATCACGAAAGCATGGTGCCTTGCAGAACTTCTTTGAAATTTGCTTGTCGCTAGCAAAGGATCCTGATGCCCTCATTGAGATTGAAGGAGTCCGCTGTGAACTATTTACACAAGAAAAACACAGGAAAAGAGATGCAAATGAATATTTAAATTGGGGACTACAAGCTAGATTCAGTCATCTTGGATATAGGCTCAGACGTCAACATTCTAACAAAGCATACATGGGAAAATATGGGGATCCCAAAGTTGGTTTGGTCCCATGTGCAGCTGCGACTCGTTAACAAGGCCAGAGTAACACCAATTGGGTGAGTTCTGCGTCTTGCAATGGAATTTGAAGGGATGAAGACTTATGCTCATTTTGATGTTATTGAAGTTGTTGATGGAAAAGGATCATATCCCACACTACTATGGATTGGATGGGCCACTAATAGCTTGACGGTGATTAATTTTAAGAAGTGTGTGATGACCTTTGAAAATCACGACATAAGATTCATGGTTACGATGGATCCAACTGAAGGACAAAGATATGTTGAACCAGTTAAAGAAGAACCTGTAAGAGGATGGAATCATGCATATAACATTTCAGAGGATTACATCCATCTGACTACCGATGGTGAACTCGGTTGGCACATGATCCGGATCTTGGGGGCTAAGACCCGAAAGGCTTGGATGCCGAGAGAGGAGGGGATTAAAGCTGCAAAATTGTTAACATTTGAAGCATAGAGTAACATACATAGAGTAAATAGCCCACATGGAGGGGTGAGGCTCAAAGAGAGTTCTTTGAGCCTCACCTCTCAAACCATACTAAGAAAGACACTCATAACCAGTAACCCAATAACGTAATAGAATAAGAGAAGTGGGGGATGTCAAAAATGCCTCCAATGCCTTATTGAGAAGGCATAGAGCCTTTTTATAACATTATTACAATGTGCCTTGGGGAAATACCATGGGTCAAAACCATGAGTTTTGAAATACCATGGATGAGAGAGGTACAATGTGCCTTGAAGCCATACCATGAAACAAAACCATGAATTGTCAATGACCATGGATGAGAGAGGGTGGCCTCTCCGTTTAATGATTTTATGATGAATGAGAGTGTGTGGCCTCTCATTAAATGTTTTTATGACTCATACATTTGAATTTAGACCATATTCCCCCAGAGATTTGGATCAGCATAGCTCTATCTCTGAGTATTCGAAATCTAATGATGCTTTAGAAAACTGGAAGAATCAGATGCATGAGGTATCGATTAGGAAGTGTGGCCTGATTACTCAGTCATTTTGTTGAGTCGCAACCAAGACTATTGAATTACCAGTAAATAAAGGACTATTGAAGTTGCCTAAGTTTCTAGTGGAATTTGAGGATAAGGTGTCAGAACCACAATGATTGTTGGCGTTGGATGAAGCGTTGAAGGCTACTCCAGCACGATGGTGGGAAACACATAAGAAGTCAATCATCGGGTGTTCGTAGTGTCGTTGGTTGATGACAGTTCTCTTTGGTAAAGAAGAAGAGTACCACGTCGAGAGGTACAATGGGTAGAATGTATATTTTTATCATCTAATCATGTGTCAAACCATGTGGGCCTCATGACCAAAGGATGAGTGGGTCCATGCTTTTGTCCATATGTTGGATGAGATGTCGCGATCATGGTATGCATCAGCTAAGTTGCATTGAGAGATCAATACTTGGGAACAGTTGACGATTTATTTCAATCACACCTTCAATTTCATGGATATCATTACAGATATTCACAGTTCACTGCAGCACATCCACAACGTTGTTATGAAGGTAGTTCCAGTTGCATATATAGTGGATCTGCATGAGATGTGTCTGATGCAATCGATGTTGGAGTGCTACAATGTAACAGGAGGACCGGATGATGGTTATGACCCATGGAACATCAAAATTCTAGAGACAAAAGGAATTCGGGATGTCGCAGCACCTAATATACCGACGGATCCGATGAATCAACCATTAAAAATTCAGAAGGTCAACATTGGGATAGAAGAGCAACCGAAGCTCTCAAGCGTTGGGGATTACTGGGATGAAGAAACCATGGAAAAGATAACAATTTTTTGTTGCATGAATTCCAATATTTGGTTACCTACAAATTTTTCTGAGATGAAGGGAATACTAGGAGACTTAGGAGAGATGAAGATCCCGTTGAAGCCAGATGTGAAGCCCGTGAATTAGCGGTCGTATCGTTTGAATCTGTGATACAAGGAAAGGGTTAAGGTTGATCTTGATAGAATGTTGGATGCTAGGATAATAGAGTCAGTTGAGGAATCATAATGGATCGGCCCCATGGTATTGAAAGACAAGAAGATAGGTGAGGTTAGGATTTGTGTCGACCTTAGAAAATTGAATGATGTGTGTCTGCATGATCCATTTCTGACACCATTCATTGATGAGGTGCTAGAAGGAGTGGGAAGTCAAGAAATATACTCATTCACATATGGTTTTCTGGCTATCACTAAATTAAGATCATGAAAGAAGATCGCCACAAGACAACCTTTGTTACTGAATGGGGGTGTTTTTAGTACATGGTGATGCCATTTGGACTGAATAATGCAGCTGCGATATTCTCCTGGATGGTTGTCGCTGCATTCAAAGATTTTATTCAAAATTTTATGGTGGTTTATATGGATGACTGGATGGTTTATGCATTGATCAAGGACCATCTGGAAAACTTGTGACTGATGCTAGAGCGATGTTGAAAACATAATATTGTGTTGAATTCAAATAAGTGCATTTTTTGTGCACCTTTTGGGATGTTGTGACACATTGTATGCAATCAAGGAATGTTGGTTGACTGAGCCAAGATTGTGCTGATTTTGAGCCTGCCACCGCCTACAAATGTGAAGCAACTTATAGCGACACCAGGACACACAAGATATTATCCCAATTTCATATGAGTTTATGACGTGATCATATCTCCTATGGATATTTCGCTAAAGAAGGATGCGATATGTGTATGGAATCAAGAGTGTCAAGGATTTTTTGATACATTAAAGGCAAAGATGGATTCCGCACCAATACTAGTTTTTCCTGATTAGACTAAGGAATTCCATGTTCATGTCGATGCATCATCAATTGCGCTGAGAGTGATGCTTGCACAACTAGCTAAGGAGATATTTATCACCCTATTGCTTTTGCTATTCAGAATTTGTCGTCAGCGGAGAACAATTATACCACAACATAGAGGGAAGGTTTGGAAATGGTATATGCGCTACAGAAGTTTCAACATTACCTATTGGGAGGTCATTTCAAGATGTTCACAAACCACTCTACTTTGAAATACCTAGTCAATAAGACTATGTTGGGGGGGTAGATATGTCGTTGGTTGCTTCTCTTTCAAGAGTTTGATTTTGAGATAATTGTGAAGCCAGGTCGCTTGAATGTAGGCCCAAATCACTTTTCATGAATTAAGACAGGTGAAGAACCGACAAACAATGAATATGGGTTTCCAGATGTGAAACTATTCAGAATTGAGATGGTTGATGACTATTATGAGCAAATAGTTCAGTTTTTGGCAACGGGAACAACACTAGAAGAGCTTACTACAAGTCAGAAGAAGCAATTGGTTGTTAAATCCATGGATTTCCAGTTGATCGTTATACAACTCTATAATATAGGACTAGAGTAGATCTTAAGGCGATGTTTCTTACCGCATGAACAAGGGCAGGTATTGGCATAATCACATGCAGGATTTGTAGGTGGACACTATGGAGGTCGCGCTAATTCCAAGAAGGTGCTCCGTGTAGGGCTTTGGTGGACAACTCTCAATAGCGATGCAACGGACTTTGCACGGACTTGCGATGTCTGTGAAAGAATTGGAAAACCGTCAAGGAGAAATGAGATGCCATTAGTACCTCAAGTGACACTGTAAACATTTAACAAATGGGTAGTGGACTTTGTGGGACCAATCAACCCACCTGGGAAGAAGACTGGTGCTCAGTATATTATTACAGCAATGGATTATCTGACAAGATGGGTGAAGGCCGCACCGGTTGTAGATTGCATCACTGCGACAACAGCGAGGTCCCTATTTGTTAATGTTGTTACTTGGTTTGGGTGTCCAAAGATATTGATGAGTGATTAGGGGAGTCACTTCACCAATTGTACTGATCGACGTTTTTACTGAGGAGCTTCAGATGTAGCATACGAGGAGTACCCCCTATCATCCAAAAGAAAATGGGATAGTCGAGGTGTTCAACAAGGTGTTGGAACACGCACTTACAAAGGTGTACAACGTCAACATCGATGACTAGGATTTGAATATTCCAGCAGTCTTATGGGCATATCATACCACTTGTAAAATATTGACAGTGTAATGTCACCAATCAAATAATTGCATAGCGGGAAAATTCCATCAATCCTACTAGTTCCCTAGGTTGGGTGGAAACATTGGGAAGTTAATAAGGGAGCTAATAAATGGTGTTTATACATTAGAAGGAATAAATATTTATTTAATGGAGTTAATTAAATGAATGCAAGTGAAAAATTAAATGGCTATGGAGAATGGAGACACATGGAGACTGTGGGGCCCACTCAAGCTAGAATTCATATGTTAAATGGCATCCTCCTCTTGTAATTTCAAATCTATGGGAAGCCTAATGTTTTTGGATGGATTATGAGGTTAAAATGCTTGTAAATATACTTCATAGGTCTAATTTGGGATGAATTGTAACTTACATGGGAGAGGAAGAGCCAAATGGGAGTTTCATGGACACTTGGCTAGATTCCCCTTACATTTATGACATCTATGACACCAATGATGGAGATTCTATGACAGTTATGACACAAGTCAGATCTGAAGGTTGACATACTGACATGTTATTCCTAAATAGATCATCTTGGAGGTCAAATTTGGGAGTTGGAGAAGGCCAAGAGGCTCCTACTCAAATTTGGGAGAAGAGGGAAGGTGAAGAGAGAGGCCAAATGGCATAGCATGAGAAGCCACACCAATTCGACTTGTATTTGGTTTATGGATGGATTTGGAACCTTAGAATACCAATAATGTTTATATAATACAGGGATCATCCATGAGAAGAATCTTTTTTATCATTTGTGAAATTTGCTATTATGAAGAAAGAGAGCTAGTGGATGACTAGTTCATGCCTTAGCCAATTTCAAGGGTGAGAGATTCCCATCCTAGTTGGTGTTTGGAGAGGAAACTCAGTCCTTTCATGGAGCTTTAATGAAGTCTTATTTTTAGGTGTAATCTATAGTAAATCATGTGTATTCTTATATTGCAGCACTCTCTCTCAACTATTTCCAGTTTTCACACCATATTCATGCCAATGGAGGGATTGCGCTTTGGGTGAGCTATTGATATATTTGGGAAAGATTATAATGCCCATTATCTTATTTTATGATTTATATCCTCTGTATTTCATTTTCATAATACTCTCAGGTCGAAATACCCAAAATAATTCATGTAAAAATGTTGAACAATGAAGAAATAGTGTCATTTCCCCACTATCTTGTTGTGAACCATTGTAATGCTGATGATTTCGAATTGGGAGAGAATTTCATTGTCCATTTATGATTGGAATCAGTTAAATATTCTCTTTTATTCATTCTCAAAAAGTTTCAAGTCGAAATTCCCAAGATTTGTATGTCAAAATGACTTTTAATGAGCAAGCAATGACCATTTCCACTCTATTTTGATATATGCCATGGTAATGCTTATTATTTTGAATGGAGGAATGTATATCTGATAAATGTATGATTTATGGACTGTAATTAATGTTTATTTCAAGTATTGTTTTCAGTAATTAAGTATTGGAATCCATTTTACTCATTTTTATTGCATCGGGAGAAGATTTGGTGCATTTTCCCCAAGGGTCGAAATTGTGACTTGGGAGTTGTTTTGGAAAGAGTCATAATAGCCTGTATAAACTGAAAAATGATGCATATGAGACTTTGTAAAGGTCCCTTACACATACCTATACTTTTTTAATAAATTCAAGTGACTTTGGGATCATTTGTGAAGCCATTTCCGGCAATTACCCGTGGGGAATTGGAGCCCCAATTTTCTAGTAAAGACTCCTACGTTGAAAAGAACATTAAACAAGTTTGTATATGTAATTTGGAGGTCAAAAAACATACATTGGCATGATATTTAAGTTATAATATCAATCATGTACCTTCATATAAAATTTGGAAGCATTTGGGTCAATTTGGAGGTCTAGACATCAAAACTAGTCAAGAGCCAAAATTGAGAAAAAATTGGAAAATTGGGCATTTTAAAAAAAAATCCAAAAAGGGGACATTACAAGTGGTATCAGAGCATGGTATTTGCACCTTATGTTAGTAACAAGGAGTCAAAGCAATAAACCACCACCCTTAGATCCTGAAGTTGAAGGTGTTTTTGTTGGAGGAGAAGAAGTAGTAGAAGAAGAAGTACATTTTGCTGAAACTATGACTAGCGAGGGGAAGGGACCCACTGATCATGAAAAGATTGAATATATTAAACTAATACAACCTCTCTTTGATGAAATAACCAATAACATGAACCAGCAGCTTATGAAAGGATTCAAATTGTTGGTTAGCCAATCTGGAAGCAAATTGGGATTAATGGGAGATAGCAGTAGTTCACACTCAAAAGAAAAGAATACAATGGGTGAGCAAATTTTCTCAAGAACAGGACCCCATAATAGACCCCATGAATTTCAGAGCACACAAATTCCTACTGCACCTAAATTTCATATTCCCAAAGAAGATACTAACATTCAATTTGAAATTTATACAATAACAAAAGAATGGGCTAAATTGGATGAAGAGTGTAGGAGTATAACATTTGAGCAGTACTTCACCATGGAAAACAAACTCAAAAAGGAGGACAACAAGTCTCTGCATCAAAACAAAGAATTGAACTATGCCATAGGTAAAGTGCCACTTCCTACTTTTGATGGTTCATCTCAAAGTTCTGCTAACACTTGGGTGCAAAAATTAGATGTGTATTTTCAGCTGAATCCAATGGTGGAAGAAGATGCTTTAAAAATGGCTATTTTGCACTTGGATGGAGATGCAAATGAATGGTGGTTCCATGGACTGAAAACCTTGGTTCATGATCATGTTAAAACATATGGGGAATTTATTGACAAGGTATTAGAAAGGTTTGAGCAAAAAATCCAAAATTGTCTTTCAAAGAACTAGCACAATTGAAGCAGGTAGGGACTCCTATTGAATATATGTTGGACTTCCAAAGATTATCAGTTAAGGTGGATGATGTATCTATGGGAAGTTTAGTATTGCTTTTCATTGAAGTTTTAGCAGAGCCCTTAAAAGGTTTGGTCAAATCCCACAAGCCTACTAACTTAAATGATGCAATGAGCTTGACTAGAGATCTTCAAAATGTGCTTCCTAGAACAAGATTTTCTCCCAAGCCTAACTTCAAATTTGAAAGAAAGCCTCGGAAAAAGGATGCACCTGATAAGAATTTTTGGAAAAAGGATACATTGGAAAAGAATAAGAAATAAGGACAAAACATGGATGAACTTTGAAGTAAAAAATTGTGCTTCACATGCTTCCAACCATGGGCACCAGGGCATAAATGTGCTAAAGGAAAGGCTCAATACATAGAAGTATTTTCTGATAATGATGAGTATGAAGGGGGTATGGATGAAGAGGGGAACACTTCAGATCAAGAGGAGGCATATGAGATAGCATCTGAAGAAGAAAGACAAGAAGAAAATCATCCTTCACCAGACAAAGCAAGAATGGAAGTACTTTCAGCAGTTCCTCGCTATCACACAATTCGATGCAAGGGTGTGGTATTGGGACAAAGAGCTTCAGTTTTGGTATATGGAGGAGCTACACATAATTTCATTGATGTAGATATGGTGGAGAAAATAATTATACCAAATGAACCATTTGATGGCTTCACAGTTGTCATTCCAGGTCACAACACCATGCAATGCAAAACATGGGTTCCAAAGCTTCAAGTCACCATAGGTAACTATACTTTTGTTGATAGTTTTTATGTGGTTGATGTTGCTGATACTAATGTAGTATTGGGAGTGCAATGGTTGTATTCTATAGGAGAGCATTTAGTAAATTATCAAATTCCTGAAATGAAATTTCAAGATTCAACAGGGGTACTAAAGGTTGTGAGAGGGCAGCACACTTACCCAAAACAGGTAGTAAATTGCAATAGTATGAGATCTATATTGAGGCATGGTGATATTGAATGGGCTGCTCAATTTTATATCACCTCTCCCAAGCCAAAAATTAGAGTTTTTAAACACCCAAAGGAGATAGAGACACTTTTGCACAAATATGAAAAAGTTTTTCAGAGATCTTCCACATGGTAGACCACCTGATAGGGTGGTTGAGAATAACATTGTTTTGGAGGAGGGTACTTCACTCATTCAGATACCACCTTATAAACATCCCAAGAATTTTATATATGATATTTAGAAGACCATTCAATAACTCTTAGAGTTGGGACTCCTTAGACCAAGCTCTAGCCCTTATGCTTCTTCAGTAGTGTTGGTAAAGAAAAAAGATGGAACTTTGAGGACGTGCATAGACTTTAGAGATTTGAACAAGAAGACCGTCAAGAATAGATATCCTATCCCTAGGATTGATGAGCTCATGGATGAGCTATTTTGAGCTCAATACTTTTCCAAAATTGACCTTAGATCCGGTTATCACCAAAAACGGATGAAGGAGGAAGATGTGCAAAATACTGCTTTTCGATGTCATTATGGTCACTTTGAGTTTCTTGTTATGCCATTTGGGTTGACTAATGCTCCCGCTACATTTCAAGCATGTATGAATAGAATATTTTTCAAGCAGCTTAGAAGGTTTTTTTTAGTCTTCTTTGATGATATTCTCATTTACAGTAAAACTTGGGAAGAGCACTTGCAACACCTAGAGATTGTGTTGAAAACTTTGCAAGAACAGTCTTTGTATGCTAAGATGTCTAAATGTGAATTTGGGATGAAAGAACTATTATATATTGGGCACATTATTGGGAAAGATGGAGTGAAATTGCACATGGAAAATATCAGGGATATCTTATAATGGCCATCACCAAAAACCATCACAGAATTAAGAGGCTTCATTGGAATATGTACATACTACAGGAAGTTTGTGAAAGGATTCTCCAAGTTGACTTCTCCACTCACTGATCTGACTAATAAGGATGCTTTCAAGTGGAATGAAGAGGCTGAAAAGGCCTTCCAAAAAATGAAAGAGGTAATGAGTAGTTGTCCCATACTTGCATTACTTGATTTTTCTAAGCCTTTTGTTGTTGAATGTGATGCCTCAAGTGAAGGAGTAGGGGCTGTCCTAAAGCAAGGCCAACATCCTATAGCCTTTGAGAGCAGAAAGTTGCAGCCTCATGAAAAGATTTACTCCATATATGACAAAGAGATGTTGGCCATCATGCATGCCTTGGCCAAATTCCAACATTACTTGGTAGGCAACAAGTTTGTGGTGAAAATTGACCATAATAGTCTAAGACACTTCCTTACCCAAAAGGATCTAAATGAAAGGAAACAACAGTGGGTAAGCAAGATCCAAGATTATGATTTTGATATTGAATATGTGAAAGGAAAGAATAACATTGTATCAGATGCATTATCTCGAAGACCTTCTTTTTTTCTTATGGACATTGCTAAAAATTGGAAAGACATGCTACTACTTGAATATGCCAAAGATAAGTTTGCTTGTGATGTATTAAATGGACTCATGGGAGATGATAACTATAGAATTTTGAATGGGCTGATATATTATAATGGTATAATTTATTTGGTTTGGTATTCAAAGCTTAAGTACAAAGTTTTGCAGGAAGCACATGATTCCCCACTAGCAGGTCATCCGGGGATCTTCAAAACCTATAGGCAACTAAGGCAAAGGTTCTATTGGAAAGGGCTGAAGGAAGATGTTCAGAAGTATGTCAATGAATGTAAGGTATGTCAGCAAAACAAATCAGAACTCACACACCCCGCTGGTTTATTACAACCATTGCCCATTTCGGAGCAAAAATGGGACAGTATATCAATGGATTTCATCACCGGTTTGCCCAAATATTTGGGAAAGGATTGCATATATGTGGTAGTGGATATATTGAATAATTTTGCTCATTTTTTTCTGTTACATCTTCTTTTAGTGCTACACAAGTGGCTGATATTTTTTTCAAAGAAATCTTCAGATTGCATGGGCTCCCCAAGAGCATTGTGAGTGATAGAGATGGTAGATTCATGAGTGCTTTTTAGCAATAACTTTTCATATTGGTGGGAACCAAATTGACTCCAAGTACAAGCTACCATCCACAAACTGACGAAAAAATATAGAGGGTGAATAAATGGTTGGAAGGGTATCTTTGAAACTATGTGGGAGAACAACAAAAAGCTTGGACCAAATGGCTACACTTGGGTGAGTTTTGCTACAACACCACCTTTCACATGTCAATAGGGATGTCTCCTTTCAGAGCATTATATGGTTATGATGCACTTAAATTTTCTGATATGATATTTGGTGATAGTAGAGCTCCAAAAGCTAAATATTGGGTGGAAGAAAGCCAATAAATTTTAAAGCTTTTAAAAGACAATTTGCAAGTTGCCCAAAATCAGCAAAAACAATATGCTGATAAACATATAGAGGAAAGGACCTTTAAAGTTGATGATTTAGTGTATTTTAGGTTGCATCCATAGAAACAAACATCCCTCAAAATAAATGGAGTAGAAAAGCTAAATCCAAGATACTATGGGCCCTACAAGGTAATCCGAAAAATTGGAGAAGTAGCATATGAGTTGGAACTTCCAGAAGGGAGTAAAATCATAATGTATTTCATGTTTCTTGTCTCAAGAAAGATATTGTTCAGAAAATTTTCATCTCAGATACACTCCCTCCTTTGGATGATGAAAGACAGCTCACACTTATTCTGGAAAAAAATTTGAAGACAAGGGAGAGAAGATTGAGGAGCAGAACAATCAAAGAATACTTGGTGCAATGGAAAGATCTACCAAGTGAAGATACCACATGGGAAGAGGAGAATATTTTGCAGCATCCAAATCTAAAATTGCTTGAGGACAAGCAATATTGGGTGGGGAGGACTGTAATGTCCCCATTCAAATAATTGCATAGCGGGAAAATTCCATCAATCCTACTAGTTCCCTAGGTTGGGTGGAAGCATTGGGAAGTTAATAAGGGAGCTAATAAATGGTGTTTAGAAATTAAAAGGAATAAACATTTATTTAATGGAGTTAATTAAATGAATGCAAGTGAAAAATGAAATGGCTATAGATAATGGAGACACATGGAGACTGTGGGGCCCACTCAAGCTAGAATTCATATGTTAAATGGCATCCTCCTCTTGTAATTTCAAATCTATGAGAAGCCTAATGTTTTGGGATGGATTATGAGGTTAATATAATTTTCAATATACTTCATAGGTTGAATTTGGGATGAATTGTAACTTATATGGGAGAGGAAGATCCAAATGGGAGTTTCATGGACACTTGGCTAGATTCCCCTTACATTTGTGACATCTATGACACCAATGATGGAGATTCTATGACAGTTATAACACAAGTCAGATATGAAGGCTGACATACTAACATGTTAGGTATGAGTAGAGCATCTTGGAGGTTGAACTTGGGAGTTTGAGAAGGCCAAGAGGCTCCTACTCAAATTTGGGAGAAGAGGGAATGTGAAGAGAGAGGCCACATGGCATAGCATGAGAAGCCACACCAATTCGACTTGGATTTGGTTTATGGATGGATTTGGAACCTTATAATACCAATATTTTTTATAAAATAAAGGGATCATCCATGAGAAGAAGCTTTTTGATCATTTGTGAAATTTGTTATTGTGAAGAAAGAGAGCTAGTGGATGACTAGTTCATGCCTTATCCAATTTCGAGGGTGAGAGATTCCCATCCTAGTTGGTGTTTGGAGAGGCCACTCAGGTATTTCATGGAGATTTAATGGAGTATTATTTGTAGGTGTAAGCAACAGGAAATCATGTGGATTCTTCTATTGCAGCATTCTCTCTCAACTATTTCTAGTTTTCACACCATATTCATGCCAATGGAGGGATTGCGCTTCGGGTGAGCTATTGATCTCTTTGGGGAAGATTATAATGCCCATTATCTTATGTTATGATTTATATCCTCTTTATTTCATTTTCAGAATACTCTTAGGTCGAAATACCCAAAATAATTCTTGTAAAAATGTTGAACAATGAAGAAATAGTGTCATTTCCCCACTATCTTGTTGTAAACCATTGTAATGCTGATGATTTCAAATTGGGAGAGTCTTTAATTATCCATTTATGATTGGAATCAGTTCAATATTATATTTTATTCATTCTCATAAAGTTTCAAGTCTAAATTCCCAATATTTGTATGTCAAAATGACTTTTAATGAGCAAACAATGACCATTTCCACTCTATTTTGATATATGCCATGGTAATTCTTATTATTTCGAATGGAGGAATGTATATCTGATAAATGTATGATGGATGGACTTTAATTAATGTGTATTTCAAGTCTCATGTTCAGTAATTAATCATTGGAATCCATCTTACTCATTTTTATTGCATTGGGAGAAGATTTGGTGCATTTTCCCCAAGGGTCGAAATTGTGACTTGGGAGTTGTTTTGGAAAGAGTCATATCAGCCTGTATAAACTGAACCATGATGCATATGAGACTTTGAAAAGGTCACTTACACATATCCATCCTCTATTAATAAATTCAAGTGACTTTTGGATCATTTGTGAAGCCATTTTCGGCAATTACCCAAGGGGGGATTCGAGCCCCAATTTGCTAGTAAAGACTCCTACTTTAAACAGAACATTAAACAAGTTTGTATATGTAATTTGTAGGTAAAAAAACATGCATGAGCATGATATTTAAGTTATATTATCAGTCATGTACCTTTAGATAAAATTTGGAAGCATTTGGGTCAATTTGGAGGTCTAGACATCAAAACTAGTCAAGAGCCAAAATTGAGAAAAAATTGGAAAATTGGGCATTTTTTAAAAAAAATACAAAAAGGGGACATTGCAAATAGGCATACACCATTCAAGTTGGTGTATGGGTAGGAGGAAATCATGCCAATGGAGTACATTGTTTCGATTTTGCGCATTATAGCAACGACAAGCATGGATGATGAAGGAGCATTAGAAGAATGCAGGCTAGCGTAGTTGGTGCATCTAGAGGAAGATCGCTTTATTGTAGGTTTTCACCAACACGTTGAGAAGGATCAACAAAAATATTAACAGGATTTTCATATCAAGAACAAACATTTTCAGCAAGGAGACCTAGTGTTGCTTTATGACAGCAAGTTCTCCAAACATCTGGGTAAGTTACAGATGCATTGCCCAGGTCCATATGTTATCAATTCGATTACTTCAAGAGGCACAGTACAACTACAATAGTTAGATGGTGTGATGCTCCCTAATTTGGTAAATGACAGTAGGCTAAATCCCTACAAGACAGGGCTGGAGCCACGTGATGCTTGAGACACTGTGCGATAGAAAAAAAAATATCTTTGTTTTTGCATAAGATGGTGGTTAGGAGGATGGTGCACCAAGAGAAAGTGCCTGCGCAAGTAGAGAAGTCAGTATCGGGGTTAGTGATTCATGTCGCGACGGCCGCAGGACCACGACAGAGTCAAATAAACACTAAATATTGTAGTTGAAGCAGTTAGCCAACGGTGATTTTTGGATGAGATGCGCCTTAACGGAGGATATGACTGTTGGATGGGTCAAATTGGCGACGAATTTGGGTGATTAATGCAGTATTTGGTCGTAATAATTAAAAGGGATCGTAATCATTTGGTCATAATAATCAGGATATCAACTCAGCGCTATAAGAAGAGGTTGTATGTGGTCAGAATTCACAATTGTGAAAACTTGAGTTGTCGACGGAGTTGCAGAGTTGTTATCACGAGTTGTGTTGTGTTGAGTGTGTGAGTTGCAGAGCAGAGGGAGGTTGTGTTTCCCGTTGAGAACTTGGGGGCACTTGTGTGGAATGTCGAGTGAGCCGATTACAATAGAGATTTCAAGTGAGAGAGATTCACCAATTATCGGGGTTCTCATCAAAGAAGAGGTTGAAAACATGTCATTTGGGTTCATCATCGGTTTCAAAGAACAAGAGGTGGGTGCAGCAGCCCAAATCCCTGGTGCAGAAGAAACGACAAACTAGAACATATGTGCGGGCATAGGAGGAGGCACTTGAACCGACAGGTCCATCGACATCTGGGGCTATGGACTCCTCATCCCGGATAGGGGTATTCAATGTGGATATACCTGGCTATGTGCCTCCCTGTCAGCCTGATGCAAAGCCCACGAAGAATACGAAGAATCAGAGGTACCCGATCGAGATGGCAGCGATATTGCAGGGAATGGTATGCACCATGGACAACGTGCCCTCTATCACGTGAATGAATTATGATAATCGTGATATTTTTGCGTTGATGGAGATCATGGCAGCTCCATATGTAACTGGGACACAGGTCGGAGGTGTACCAGTAGCACGGATTCCATAGGACTGGGCGTGCAGTTTGGAGATATCAGGGTTCTTGGGCCTTATCAACATGCCACACTTTGGGCGATTAACAGAAGAAAATGCATGCACGAAGTAGATCTTAGTGTGCTTCTATGGCAGGATTCTATGGCTGGATCATCTGGTCATAGTCACTATGGCACTCATTTCAAAAACCACAGGGCTATCCAAGGAGGGGCCCGACCCGTCACAGTATTTTAAGGGGAAAGACAATGACAAGAAGTTGGTCACAAAACTAAAGAAAAGATATAATTTGTTGCGTGACGGGCAGGCGTACCGTGTTGACAACATCAATGATCAGGATTTCCACATCACAGTGAAAATTCTGGATAGCAAGATAGTCAGAATGAACCGACCCAACCAATGTAATTCAAGGGTCATCACATGCATGGAGAAGAGTGCACAAGGGGTGCAAATTAACTGGTCATTGTTCTTAATGAACTAGTTGACAGATGATGCACTAGTAGTCTAGGTAGTGCAGCAAACGTTCACCTACAACTGCCTGCTTATTTTGATTACACTCGTGGCTTGGATGGAACCGAAAGATCATCAAGGGATGGATGTGGATGCAGCGAAGGTTTGCAAGGGAGTGCGCTATCAGAACCTCTGGTATGTGAAGGAAACTGTGTGGCTTAAGAACTGTGCAATCTAGTTCTAGATATAATGGGAGGCAATGTAAGCTGTAGCTATGAAGGTTTCGTGACTGTCAGAGGAGGAAGTGACAAAATTCCAACACATTGTCTGGTTTGTGATCGAGTTGCATTCCATTCATGTGCAGACATGGAGAGACCCAGATAAGCAGTGGTTTTCGACAACATACAATCTTTCTGACGCGGAGTTGGAAGATATTATTGTTGATTGGACCATGGAGTGGCGTGAACTTGTCAGCATCGAGGAAGTATCGATGATTCCACCATCAAATGCATCGCTGGATCCTCTACCAGAACCACCAAGTGACCACGACTCAGATGAAGCATCGATGCGGACCCCGATGAATTCCAAAGAAAAGCGAGTATTTAAGGAGTCTCGTATGAAGAAGCGATAGGACCAGGGTGTGACTAGTAGCACTGAACCAGTGAATGAAGAATAATTGAACCGCATTATTGTGGTCGTTACAACAACAACTAATGCAATGGGAGAACATATGAATAAGAATATGATCGATGGATTTGGTGAGGTAAGAACTCACCTTGATTCATTAATTGATGCAATAGTAAACAGGGTACTAAAGGCAACCAATTAGAAGTAGGTTGGTTCTATCATCACTACAACGCGGATTAGTAATGTGCAAATTCCATTGCATACAATCGATACCAACAATGAGGACCTCAAAGCCTCACTTCAACAATTACAGGATATTTCAGTAGACATCAATGCGCTATCGACCAAGACATTGGTGCAGTTGCAGAGGGTTTCCAATTAGGATTGGCGGATAGAGAGCGAATAATTGGTAACCACCTTTTGAGGTCATAGGAGAAAGAGGCTGAAGCACGAAAGGAGATTGAGGCACTGAAGAAGGAGCAATATTAGCTGCAAGAGGAGAAAACATAGGAAATTGTGGTGCTTAAAAAGGAGCAAGATCGATTGACAGTGGAGAAAGCACAACTCTGAGACAGTAGAGTGCGCTTAGAGGACGCAGTCTTGACGTCTTATCAACAAGTGCTGAAAATCACTGAGGACATGGACGTGGAAGCAAAAATAGAACTGGTTGCTATGATCTAGTACCTTGTATAGCTTTCAATCAATAACGATTATCATTTGGGCATTGTCATTTTGTTGTAGATTTTCTTTCTATCTGGTAGCCATTAGGCTTCTCTTCAGATCTTGGCATATTTCTGCATTTTTTTTACCCTAACCCTAACTTGTTGTGTAAGATTTTTGCAAAATTTTTTCAAGGATTTCTTGATGTTTTTTTTGTAGATCTACATGATTTCGGGGCTATCCTCAAGGAGATCTATCTTTCGATTATAAAAAAGGCTCGTAACTTGGTCAGTTTTTACCAAAATTTTTATTACCTGTTTTTGGAATTGGAAACGTCATTCTGGATCCACCCACGTGACCAGAACAGAAAACTAGGTATTTCTGGGTTTCCTTTTGGTAATAAAAACAACAGTTTTACAAAAGGGTCGTAACTTGGTCATTTTTTATCTGTTTTTTTAATATAACTTGTTTTTGGAATTGGAACAATCATTTTGGATTCACCTTCGTGGCCAGAACAGAAAACTGAGCATTTATGGGATTCTTTTTGGTAATAAAAATGACAATTATAAAAAAGGGTCGTAACTTGGTCATTTCGTCCCGGATTTTTTATTATAACTTGTTTTTGGAATTGGAAACGCCATTCAGGATCTACTTATGTGACAAGAACAGAAAATTGGGCATTTTTGGGCTTCCTTTCTGTAATAAAAACGATAGTTATAAAAAAAGGGTCATAACTTAGTCATTTCTTATCAAATTGTTTATTATAACCTGTTTTTGGAATTGGAACAACAATTATGGATCCATCGTGATGATTAGAACAGAAAACTGGGTATTTCTGGGCTTCATTTCAGTAATAAAAATGACAATTATATAAAAAGATTTGTAACTTAGTCATTTTTTACTGGTTTTTTATTATAAACTATTTTTGGAATTGGAATAGCCATTTTGGATCCACCCACGTGATCAGAATAGAAAACTGGGCATTTATGGGCTTCCTTTCGGTAATAAAAATGACAATTATAAAAAAGTGTCGTAACTTGGTCATTTCTTACCGGTTTTTTTATTATCACGTGTTTTTTGAATTGGAACAACCATTCTGGATCCACCTTTGTGCCTAGAACAGAAGTGTTAGAATAATCAACCCATAGTTAGCAACCTTAGACTTTAATTAATCCATTTTTGTCTTATTTGCCTAGTTTCCATATTCCACCTTATGCAAGTTGTCATCTACACATCCATAGTGGTCAAACTTGCTAATTTTGAGTCATGGAGCGCTTGGGAAACCTCCTGGAATCAAATCTGCTTTATTCCTCGCCTCCCTAGCGCATGTCTACTTTTTTTGCTTTATTGCCTGCTTTTTCAATGTTTTAAGGCAATTGGGAAAGTTTGACTAGGTGAAG
Source organism: Pseudotsuga menziesii (assembly GCA_001517045.1). Lineage (NCBI taxonomy): Eukaryota > Viridiplantae > Streptophyta > Pinopsida > Pinales > Pinaceae > Pseudotsuga > Pseudotsuga menziesii. Next base: position 399,983 of record LPNX010271594.1, on the reverse strand, counting down.
TTAACTTGTTTTTGTCCTCCACATCCTCCACTCTTTTCTCCTATGAAAAGCATGTATGAGTTGTCCTTCCATCCACTATTATCTTTCCTAATTGATTTTTCCAATTCGTGAGCTCCTAGACAGTTTTGGAAACTGCTTTATGCACCTATGGGGGATTTGCTTAGATTTAGTAAGCCTACTTTTGACTAGATTCGAATGGAATCTTCATGCATTCAAATTCCTCATGTAATTATTTATTGTGGCAGCCTATGACTTCACAAGGTTGGTTATTGTACACTTATTCAATACAGATTAGTTTTCTACTCCATTATTCAGTCTCCTTTGTGAGTAATTTGCATGTGTAATTGGAAATTGTTGTGAGTGTAATTGTTCTAACACATGGGTTCAATTTCCACATGGTATCAGAGCCTTTGTAGATCGATTTCTCTCCTTCCAATTTGTTTCGCAGGTTCGACATCATTGACTGGGAGCATTCTGCTGACTGACAGGACAATTTCTGAGCTATGGATCAATCTCAGAAGATCATCTTGACTCCATTTAATTTCTTTGAATGGAAAGCAGAGATGGAGATACTATTGAGAGTGAAATGCCTCTACAGAGTGACTATGGCAACAGAATCAGAGCCCAATGTAGCTACAAAGAAGATAAAATGGCACAACAGGAGGGATGAGGCCTATGGTCTCCTGTGTCTGAGCATATCCAGAGACCTCCTTTTCCATCTTGATGGATTGACATCAGCGAATGAAGTATGGGAGAATATTGTTGATCTTTTTGGAAAGACAGATGAGATGAGGGGACATAAAATTTAAAATGAATTGATCTCCCTGAGTCCCAATAGCTTTAAATCCCTGCAACTCTATTTTTCCAAGTTCAAAGCACTTGTTTTGCAGCTAAAACAATGTGGGATCGAAAAGAAGGATGATTAGCTGGTCTTGGCCATACTCTCAAAGCTTGGCCTTGATTATTCAGTTTTTGTTTCGACCTTCTATGCCACAAAGTTGACAGCTTGAGCCTAGAAGATGCCTAGCCTTGCAGATTTCATGGAATCTCTCACACAAGAACAAGATAAATTGGTGATGATGGGCACCATCAAACCTTCCAAAGACCAAGCTCTAGTTGTTGGAGATTCGAGGGTGGATTCAAAAATCAAGAAGAAAGCTAAAAAGCCACCTGAGCAAAAGAGAGACAAGAACAAGTCTCCGGAGGAGCCTCAAGGTTCCAAGAAGAACTACCAGAAGAATAAGAACAAAGGAGAAATGATCAAGTGCGCATACTGCAGTAAGGGAAATCATTCTGAGAGCTCCTACATGAAGAAGCAAATAGACATGCTAACCCAACTCCTGGAGAAGAATGGCATCTCCCTTCTAGACAACTCAAAGAAGAGGGAAGGAGGATCAAATTCAGAACACAGAGAGAGAGTTCATGCATTGGTTGCTGGCACATCAAGCTCACCTAGTTTCATCATTGATTCTAAAGCTTCAATACATATGGTTTCAACCAAGGAGGCATTCACCTCACTTGACATGTCGAAAGGTCCACCAATAGTACTGGGGGATGACTCTCTCACTGAAAGTTTGGGAAAAGGGAGGATTGATCTTGACCATGGTAAGTTTAGCAATGTGTTGTATGTTCCAGGTCTTGCCTCTAACCTCTTATCAGTTATCAGATGACCCACACAGGGTCTCCAAAGAAGGTCATATTCTCCCCTGATAAATTTGAGATCACAGAGATCTCAAGTGGTAAAGCCATTGCAAAAGGAGTTGCAAATCACACTTCGAAGGTATACATGTTCTCACACTTCCTACCCTACTCAAACCCCTCTGCTCTTCTGATTCATGCTAATGAGGCAAGCAAGATTTGGCATGAAATATTTGGCCACCTAAATTACAACTATCTTTCTGATCTTACTGAAAAAGAAATGGTCATAGGGTTACCAAAGATTAAGTTCTCCAAAGGAGTCTATCAAGGTTGCATCCTAGGAAAACACCAAGAGCATAAATTTGAGAGAGCTAGTCATGAGAGAACCTCTGCACCTCTTGAGTTGATCCACAGTGATGTTGCTGGCCCATTTCCTCATATTTCAATGAGTCAGGACAAATATGCATTGACTTTCATAGATGACTTTTCTAGGTATTGCTGGGTTTACTTCCTGAAACACAAGTCTGAAGTTTTTGGCCTCTTCAAAGTCTTTAAGGCTTTGGTTGAAAACCAGTCTGGGAGGAAACTCAAGGTCCTCAGATCTGACAATGGTGGTGAGTATGTCAAGTCTAATTTTATTCAATATTGTGTAGATTCAGGTATTCAAATGCAACATTCTATCCCTTACACACCACAGTAGAATGGTGTTGCTGAGAGGAAGAACAGATCGTTGAAAGAGATGGCAACCTGCATGATGGAGGCTAAGACTTTGCCACCAAAGTACTGGGCCGAAGCTATAAACTGTGTAGCCTATATCTAGAATAGTTTGCCTCATAAACATCTTGATGGTATGACTCCTTTCGAAGCATGGAGTGGGCACAAGCCAGATGTGACCCATTTCTGGATTTTTGGCTCAAGGGCTTGGGCTAGAATTCCAACAGAAAAGAGGAAGGATTTGTAGCCCCAAAGCCAAGAGTGTCTATTTGTTGGGTACTCTAAAGATTCAAAAGGGTACAAGCTGATCAATTTGAGCACAAACAAATCCTTCATTGAAAGGTGTGTTCAGTTTCAAGAAGAGCCCCTAGCAGCAGTGGAAGTTGGAGAATCCTCTTCACCACCGGAACCTCTGAATGTAAGTGAAGAGATAGTTGAATATGCTGATTCTGATATGTCTGATAATGATGATTTTATTGTAGATCCTAATATCCCTACAAGGCCAAAATGGGCATCCAATACCATTCATGCAGCTGGAGAACTAGCTGGAAATCCTAATGACCCTAGGAGGACTAGATCTCAATTTGAGAGTGCTCTATGCATGAAAGATCCTATTTTTGCTGAGAAATGATATCTGATGGTTGAATCAGATCCACAGACATATGAAGATGTAGCATAAGATCCAATATGGAAATCAGCCATGACGGAAGAGTTCATCTCACTCCAGAAGAGCAACACTTGGGAGCTGGTTGATCTTCCCCCGGGGAGGAAGCTAGTTCAGTGTAAGTGGGTGTACAAGACCAAATTTGCTGCTGATGGTTCACCTCTGAAGTACAAGGCCAGATTGGTATCCAAGGGCTACTCACAAGTTCATGGCATAGACTACAATGAGACCTTTGCACCAGTGGCAAAGATGGACTCCATCAGGCTAGCCTTAGCCATTGCAGCTTCAAAGCAATGGGAAGTACATAACATGGATGTGAAGTGTGCTTTTCTGAATGGAGATCTCACTGAAGAGATATACATGCAGCAGCCTCAAGGATTTTCTACTGACCCATCTCTTGTGTGCGTGCTAAAGAAGTCATTGTATGGGCTTAAGCAAGCCCCCAGGGCTTGGTATGCCAAGATTGATAGATTTCTGCTATCACTGAATTTTGTTTGATGAAAATCAGATCCAAATGTCTATTTGAAGCTAATTAATGGTTCATTAATGATCATTGTTTTATATTTTGATGACCTCCTCATTACAGGAAGCTCAAAGGATGAAATTGCTTCCTTGAAGGATGCAATGAACCATGCCTTCTCCATGACATATTTGGGGCTATTGAGCCAATTCTTGGGGCTTGAGATTGCTCAAACCAAATCTGGAATCAAAGTGCATCAGTCCAAGTATGCCTTGGATTTGCTGAACAAATTCAAAATGAAGGATTGCAAGCCAAGCAAGACTCATTTCCTTTCAGGAGTGAAGCTTGAAGAAGCTTATTCTTCACCTATGGTAAACAATACATTGTATAGGAAATTGATTGGATGTTTGTTGTATCTTACACATACTAGACCTGATCTTTATTATGCAGTAAGTGTGGATTCTAGATACATGGATCAGCCTCATGAGATCCATTGGAAAGCAGCCAAAAGGATCCTTAACTTTGTTCAGGGAACAAGGCCACATGGGATCTTCTATAAAGCAAAATCTGATCTTGATTTGATTGGGTTTACTGATAGTGATTGGGCAGGTGACAGCACAGATCTAAAGTCAACATCAGGATATGTGTTCATGCTTGTAGAAGGGCCAATCAGCTGGTCAAGCAAGAAACAGAGTGACATTGCACTCTCATCTACATAAGCAGAGTACAGAGGAGTTGTAAATGTAGCAACTCAATGTTTATGGTTGCAGGGGTTACTTGGAGAGTGTGGCTTCGAATCAGAATACTCAACTACTCTCTACTGTGATAATCAGAGTACCATTCGAATCTGCAATGATCTAGTTCAGAAGCAGAGAACCAAACACATTGAGATCCATATGCACTACATCAGACAACTTGTGCATGATGGCACCATTCACCTACTCTTCTGTTCATCTTTAGAACAAGTAGTTGATATCTTCACCAAAGTTTTTTGTGAGAAGACATTCAGCAATCTCAAATCACTGTTGGGGATTGCTGATCATGCTGTGAAGCATGAGTGATGACAAGATTTCCAAATTTTGTTTTACAGTCCATGTTTAAGGGAGGATTTTCCCACTGGGTTTTTGCCTCTTTCCTTGGTTAAATGGACATGCAGTATGTAAAGGGTGACTAAGCCTTTGTTGCTAGGCCCTATAATTTTTAGATATTTTACTCATAAGTCAGGCTTAAGGGGGGGTGTTAGAATAATCAACCCATAGTTAGCTACCTTAGACATTAATTAATCCATTTTTTTCTTATTTTCCTAGTTTCCATATTCCACCTTATGCAAGTTGTCATCTACACATCCATAGTGGTCAAACTTGCTAATTTTGAGTCATGGAGTGCTTGGGAAACCTCCTGGAATCAAATCTGCTTTATTCCTAGCCTCCCTAGCACATGTCTGCTTTTTCTGCTTTATTGCCTGCTTTTTCAGTGTTTTAAGGAAATTGGGGAAGTTTGACTAGGTGAAGTTAACTTGTTTTTTGTCCTCCACATCCTCCACTCTTTTCTCCTATGAAAAGAATGTATGAGTTATCCTTCCATCCACTATTAGCTTGCCTAATTGATTTTTCCAATTCATGAGCTCCTAGATAGTTTTGGAAACTGCTTTATGCACCTATGGGGGATTTGCTTAGATTTAGTAAGCCTACTTTTGACTAGATTCGAATGGCATCTTCATGGTTTCGAATCCCTCATGTAATTATTTATTGTGGCAGCCTATGACTTCACAGGGTTGGATATTGTACACTTATTCAATACAGATTAGTGTTCTGCTCCATTATTCAGTCTCCTTTGTGAGTAATTTGCATGTCTAATTGGCAATTGTTGTGAGTGTAATTGTTCTAACACCTGGGTTCAATTTCCACAAGAAGACTGGGCTTTTCTGGGCACATTTTTTCAAAGGGTTGTAAGTAAAAGTTTCTCTTTCCTTTACTATTGTTCTAACTGTGTTTTTTGTAGATTCAGATCAGTACGGTAAAGTATTTAAGTTTTTTGTTATTCATTTTTTGTATTTAGGTTTTGTTTCTAATTATGTTTATTAAAATATTATTTCTTTTTCTTGCTATATATTTGTCTCGCGTTTCTATATGGAAATATTTACATCTTTTAAGGACATGGATCTCTAGTATTTTGTCATGATGATAGCTATAAACCATCTAATGCTTAATATTTTTTAAATATACTTAATAATTAATTTGTTTTTTTCTTTGTTTTGTTTATAAAAACAATTTTATAAGAAAAATCTCATATGTGTTATCTAGTGATCATTATTTACTTTATTTATATGTTATTACTGACCTTTGCGTAAAAGCAATTTCATTCTCTTATAAGTAATATCTTTATGATCATTATATGCTTTTGGTGATTAAATTCTTAAGTAAAATCATTTTTTTAATCTATGTGATATCATATTTTTTGGCTTGTCATAAGTTATTTAATTGGGATATAGTTTATTTTTCATGTATTGCAAAGATTGTATCTAGTTCCTGTACTATTTGTCTCTAACATTCCAATATGGAAGCATTGACATTTCCATGGCATTTTGTCTCTTGCATATTTACATAGTGTTAACAAGAAATGAACCCATGATTAATACCATTAGTGACTTGTCATTTCATAATTTTTTATAAATGATATCATGAGTTTATCATAATTTGTTATATGTTGATCATATTAAACATTTTTATGTATCTATATCTCATGTCATGTTTATTTCGATCATCTTTTACTCAATATTTATATGGCTTTGAGCAATCTTTATATCTTGAACTATTTATCATGAGCACCTTGTTCTTGTTGCAATGAGATTTCTATTCTTATGATTGCAGAGGTTATCTTGTTCCTACTTGTCTCTAATGTTCCTATATGGAAGAATTGACATTTTCAGGGCATTCATCTCTTGCATATTAACATCATACTAATAAGAAATGCACCTATGCTTCAGATTAGTTGTTTGATGACTAGATTTTCATATATTTAAGTGAGATCTTTGGCTCACTATTTATATGTTGTGGCTAACACATAATGTGTAAAAATAACTTCATTTTCCTTAATGAGCAAGTTAATGTTTTATTTGATCATATTATGTTGTCATTCCTTTATATGATGTTTGCTAACCTTTGGTTTATGAGCATTTTCATTTCTGTATGAGCAATTTTGTTTTATGATCTTTATTTTCTTTAATCTTGAAATTTCTTGTGCAGATAAGTTCTATGTTTAGCCTGTCACCTTGTTGCAGAATTAATGAAGCACCATCTTCTACTGTTAAAGTCATGATGGTCATCTGTATGATATCATTTTCGATGTATAGACCATTTGGGTCTTGTTTCTTCGATGTTTGAGGTCTTCTACAGATATTTATATTGCACCTTGATTGGAAGAATGTCTGTTATCCGCATGTGTATTGGCCATCTGGGTTTTTTTTGTACATTGTTGTGGTGTTCTTAGCTACATGTTCTGTTGTATCGGCCGTTAGAAGGTATCTGTACACTAGTGTGGATGTTATATCAAAGTTCTTCAACTAGCATGTATGGTTGTGATGATTTTTGTGGTGATCTGGGCATCTTACGATTGGATTACGTCACATATTCTTGGCATTTTATTGTTGGGTCTTTCATCGTACAACCTGGTTCATGTGCACTTTCATGATTCAGTGAGAAGTGGTTGTTCATCGTCAAATTCCATCAGTCAAAGTGTTCTTCTTATTTGCAGCTTTGGTTCTTCTAGAAGTTGTCATCAAGGGGGAGCAATAATGAATCCTTCCTTCCTCAGTGTTAGTGTGGGCCCTTCTCCCAACCATTATTAAGGGGGAGTGTTGGAATATATTATATTCCTTGGAAGGTAATAATGTCTTTGTATTATGTCGAAAGTTGTCTACAATGTTATGTAAAAGAGTAATATATTTAAACCATTGTTATATGGTGGTGTATTTACTTGTGTAAAGTATTTGTCCATAGTATTGTATTAAGAGATGTTATTTTGGAGAATTATATTATCCCACATGCAATATGTGAGATTAATTCCTCCTCATCTCTTAGTATATAATAGGGTCAAGTGAGTCTCTACATAATCATGCATTATTGATGTAGTAGTGGTGCTATTGTGACACTATTCTACATCATCTAGATTCTTTGGGGTATTTGTGCTTTGCTCTCTTGTAAGATTGGAGAAGACATTTTGGAGATAATAGAATACTACCTTCCCATGGATGTAACCTATTAGGGTGAACCACGTATATTGTGTTCTCTTGTCATTTTCTTTTATTGTTCTTATATTTTATGATATGTCCTTATATTTTATCTTTTTTTTTCCTTTTATTTGGTGAGGTAAGAACTCACCTTGATTCATTAATTGATGTAGTAGTAAACATGGTACCAAAGGCAACCAATTAGCAATAGGTTGGTGCTATCATCATTGCAACGCGGATTAGGAATGTGCAAATTCCATTGCATGCGATCGATACCAACAGTGAGCACCTCAATGCCTCACTTCAACAATTAAAGTATCTTTCATTAGACATCAATGCGCTGTCGACTAAGACATTGGTGCAATTGCAAAGGGTTTCCAATCAGGAGTTGGTGGATAGAGAGTGGATAATTGGCAACCACCTTTTGAGGTCGCAGGAGAAAGAGGCTAAAGCACAGAAGGAGATTGAGGCACTGAAGAAGGAGCAATATTGACTGCAAGAGGAGAAAGAAAAGGATATTGTGGTGCTTAAAAAGGAGAAAGATCGATTGACAGTGGATAAAGCACAACTCTGAGACAGCTGAGTGCGCTTAGAGGAGGCAGTTTCGGTGTCTTGTCAACGAGTGCTGGAAATCATTGAGAACATGAACACGAAAGCAAAAACAGAGTAGCTTGGGGCCGTAATTACATAGTTGAAGTAAGAAAACAAAGATCTACATGCTCTGGTAGATCCAAGCACCACACCGGATAAGGATACAGAAAGGAAAAGCACCATTGAGGACTTAGCAACACTGCTGGAGGAACTGGAGCAAGAAGCAAAGTGAGTCATTAATGTGACTACACAATTTTGGGGCAGTGTAGTCCAATATACGCAGTTGGATAAACTTACCACATAGTTACAGGGGGCCAAGGGGAAATCGACAACACTACGGACATCGCCTAAAGCAATGCCCCCAGTTATACATATCACGAAGGTAATCGAATTGAAGGTGTTACAACAGCGTGTTGCAAAAGCAAGGGAGCGCCATCAGCGGTGCACTACATAGTTGGATAAGTTCCAAGATGTTGGAGTGTAGCTCTCTATAAAGGCATTTTCAAAGCTGTGGGAAGTTCAGAATAGCCGAAGAGATGTCACTACCAATATTATCAAGCACCTGTTGGAGCGCGAAGTGATAGAAAGCCGAGAAACTACTAAGAATATCAAGGAACATGTCAAATATATCACCCAACAGTACGAGGACTTCAAGGTGAGCATCAATGTTTACACCATTTCCAGCTAATGTACCTCGAGGAAGAGCCACAAGATTGTGTTGGGGGCCTATTGGCAGGCATTTTTTAGAATAGTTAGTTGCGCAGCATTTGTGCAAGGTGGAAGATGGAACGCAAGGTGACTTAACTATATTTTATGTATTTTGGTCATATTTTATAGATTTGGACCACATTATGTAGATTGTGGTCATTATTTTATAGATTTTGGTCCAAGTAGTTAGGAATTTGACTTAAGTGAACCACCAATGTAATGGCGCAAGCCTATAAGTAGATCTAGGATTGTGAATGTTGAGATGTCTTTGGCACATCTATGATCCTTGTATGAACTAAGATTCTTTGATTTGTTGATAATCTGGAGATACATTGAAGAACTATTTTGGAGAACTTGTTTTTTACTACAGGGATTAATATAAAATGACGGAGATTGGACATAAACATTGTGTCTTTTTCTATCTTTCTATTTTCATGTTTTCTACAATCTTAATGCAAATGCGATGTGTATCTGTGAATGATGTGATGCTTCTCTATTATGAATGGTGTTGTCTTAGTATATCTCTTCATGCTTTGACGTATATTTTGCGATCTAAGTATGTTGATCTTATCCACTGAATGATGGTATGACTTGGTGAATGTATAATCTAAATGATTGAAATTGTTAAGTAATGTTACATTGAGTTGAAAGTAGATGTGCATTCCTCCTTCATACAATGGAAACTTGGTTCTGACAGTTCTCCCTCGAACATCTCAGGTGAGACTTCATCTGCTTTGTAGGTGTTGCTGGACGGGGTAAAACTTGTCTGGGTCGGTGCTCAGGGAGATCGCTGAGTTTTGGGTGTCGACAGAGAGAAAACCCTTGTCGAAGGGTTTTTTGTCAACAAAAAATACAAACATATGCATCCACGTGCGTCCATATCATAAATATCATAATCAGTTTGGCTTCTCCGAGCCAGTACAAAAAAAAAGAAGCCCCACAGGCTTTCTCGTCATACATATAAAAAAATTTCTCCATGCTCAAATGCATTGGGGGTAGCACCATATGATGCTAGTCTGAGTCATCCTCCTTTGGCTCTGTGTCCTCCTCGATGTCCTCCTCCTCATTCGAGCTCTCCTCCATCGGCATGTCAACCTTTTTGCAGCTTTGACATATCGGCGGCCACTGCGATCCTCCTAATCAAAGAGATCCATTCTGGAGGAGCCCAATAGCACACAAATATCATATCATTTTCAAGGTACTACCAACCATCGTCTGTGACCCCCTCAAGTAGCATCTCCTCGACCAGCCGTAGTGAGTCCAAAGTAGTACTATGTCTCCTCCTCTTCCTATGAGCGGGTGGATCTAATCACTCCACCTTGCCCCTACATCAGTGGCATCCTGCTGGGGGATGTGGTCTCATTTCTGCACATGCATACAGTATTTCATCAATATCCATCACATGTATAATCTAGCTACCACTATTCTAGTAAGATGTATATGAGTGAAACCACAAAGATTCATGTATACGTACCATTTGGTTCCCAAACCTGTCTAGGAGGTCGAGGCATCTCAGTATCTCCTTGGCATTCCATCCCAGTGTATGGATAATATTTTATAAGGATCGTTATCTATCATCACTGTGCAAAAATCTCTCGGGTGAAGAAACGACCACTATGACGCCTCGCTCCCTGATCATCATCTCACACCAACGCCTCATGCGAGGCTCGCGAGGTACCCTGTTGCGCATTGTTGGATGTGGTTGCAGTGTTGGTAGTCCCTCAAAGAAGGATGGGAAACAGAAATCACCATCTACCAAGTTATCCTGGTTCAACCCACATCGAACCTCTACATCTAGGCCCAACCATAGTAGGTGCCCCTCAATACATTCTAAGCCATCAGTAACCAGATGTCTAAGATCCTGTGAGGACCTTTCGATCCCAGTATACCTAGCATCATCACTGCCATTGCCTAAGTCTCTAGACTCTCCATGTCACACACTAGAATGTATGATGGATGTGTGTATGCCATGGCATAGAAATGTCAAGCACACAAGTCATCCATCAACACCCCCCTTGGGAGCTTCAGTGGGATATCGTCGATCACACCCAATAATGGAAGGCTAGTAAAAAAGTACACATCTCAAAGAGTGATCTCCAATTACTCACCCTGTATAATGAAACACTCCAAGTCTCGATCCCAAAATCTCACCAACTTGTTCAACAACAACTTTCCTGAATGCATCAACAGGATCTGAAAGAACTTCAGCAACCCACTTTGGGTGAGTGTATCATGTACTGCGTTATCCTCCTCAACCTCATCTCTGAGGTCTCTTATGTCTCATTCTCTCTATCCAACTCAAGGCATCCTGCCCATTCGAAAGGCCCCAATTAGAACCAGTTCAACAAAACTTTCCATTATGGTTGTGGTTGCTCCTGTCTAGCCCTTTTGTGTGCCCATGTCGCGCAAAATTACTCAACATGTACGACTTAGGTCATGCCTGTCTCCTAAACATGTGTGACTTAGGTTTCCCCTGTATCCCCGACAGATGCGACCGGGTCACACTTTTCTTCTCGATAAGTGTGAACCGGCCCTAAGAACCCTTCAGACTCAGCCAAGGCCCCCAGAAGGCAAAAAAGACAAACTAAACCAGTAGAAATTATGGGGTGGGTGAAAGCATTTACCTGTAATTGACTGATCGAGAAACCAACAATCCAATCGAAAGAAATCAACACCTTTGCTTCGGGGCCCTCCACACCAAATAAACACTGAGAAGTGAAAATGACATGTGGCATGTGGTCCCCCTTGTTTATAGGCCTCCTTTTGGTCAATTTTTTCTTTCGTGCACCATAGAGTCATCCGACGTCTGTTTTCACATCGTTCGCACCGACAGATGTGGATTTTCACACTCTTGTCTACTATGGGACTCATGTCTCATGCTATCCATACCTTATTTCAGTACCATTTCCCAAACTTACCTCTATTTGTGTGACACTAGGCAAGTCGAGCCCCTTCTATATTAGCATGTTCACGAGCCCTCCGCTCCATCCATACTACAAACTATGTGTTCTTTCACCACCATTAACCATCCTAGATGGAGCCCCCACCAGTGCTCCATTGTTATTTTTTCTTCCCCTCATCCATGATCCTAGCATCACTCCTTTTTGTCACATTGAACAATTCCTCCTTGCTTGACTGACCATTACGTAGTTTTTGTTAAGCTCTTTTATGAATCCTTAAAGAATGAAAATATTGTTGAGAACGCTTGCATCCTTTCACACTAGTTAAATTATTTAAAAAGGTGTCTATGTGGTATCATTTGTCCATTTTTGTCGGACTATGTAGACCAATTAAATAAAAGGACCACCCTAGCACATTCTAGCTAGAAATGTTTCCCTTTGTATCCTTTTATGCTTTGTCGGACATTGGCCCGACCGTACTTTACAAAAAAGCTCAATTATGGGTTTATTTAAGCTCTTTTCCAACCCTCTCATAAAGAAAATATCATCGAGAAAACTTGGTTTCATTCATGCTCGTAAAAGTATTTGAATGATTGTCTAATCAATATAGGTTTAACCTTTTTCGACCTGATTGGACTACCTACGAAAAATAAGTCGCTTTGCCCCTTTCGGCAAGGATAGTTCTCCTTTGTAAACTTTTATCCTTTTTTGAGCTGAGGAGACTTCTGTACAAAAAAGAGACCCACTAGAGTCCTCTTCATGTTTTCAGACTCTCTAAACATGAAAACACCATCGAGCATTTATCGTCTTCGGCTAGAAAAAAATCCACAAGATAGTATCATAGTGAGCATACTTCTATCCCTTCTTCAATCTCCTTAAACTATGAATAAGGACCAAACAGTGCATTTAGGTTCCCACACATATTACATTATGGAAACATTCCCCCCATTGGGTCGTGTTTGATCAGAGTACTCTGCAATGAGTCTCCTTGGATCCCCTAGATATCACTTATCCAATGCCTTCCCCAAGTATATCCCATTGCAGTTATCTTCCCGGTCCCACAACTATGATTCCCTCCCCATGAGTCAGTGTCATCCACTGCCAAGTCATCCATGTCGTTATGCTCTAAACAAATTAATTTTGGGTCCCCTATACTCCCTTTCCCATGTTTCCCATTCAATGTATCTATCCTAGTATTGTTCCACATCTTTGGTTATCCCCCTCGCACTTCTATCAAGGAAACCTCATTTCCTTAGTAGGTGTAGATCTCCCTCTATCAACGTCAACACATCTATTCTGGAGGATAGATCTAGAGGCCCCTATATCCTAGTTTCATCCACCTCATTGATGAGTTCCTTAGACCACTTGAAAGGAGTCCTTAGTTCCTTTTGGGTTGGTCGTGTCTCACATGCTTGACTTCAGCTACATCACCGCACCATTTATTCGTACAGGGTATTGGTGACTTCATTATTTTTTCAAAGATCCTGGTTTTCACCCAACTCTAGCACATTGGTGAGCCTATTTGGGACCCATGGAGTTTCATGTCCTTTGCGATATCTGGGTTGCTTTAGCGATAGTGTTCTGAAGCCCCCCAGTTTTATGCTTCCATGTATATCTAGTTTCAGATGCAGTTTGTTGTACATCAGAGATTCTGACTCTCATTCATTGATTCCATATAGTTATGTACACCTCCAGATCTAGCAAAGCATCAGTTATTGTGATATTGCATTCCATGAGAATGTCATTGTTCTTATGTATAAGTTCTTCAGATCTATATTTATTCAGCCTCCCATTGAGGCCACCATGATGTATTACCAGTTGTATATGTATCGATCGGATCCCATTATTTGAGCATTGATCCCCATTTGTATATTGAGACATTGATACAAGCATGGGTATGCCCGCCACGTCCATATATATATGTCCGAGATTTATATGTACCTCGTCCATTTTTTAGAAGTAATACAAACCCAAAGCCACTACAGTTCGAATGAGGAGACTCCACTCCTTCGTTGTCCTCTCTAGTCTCTCCACTATTGTCACCATTTCTCCCTTGATATTATGATGTCCATCGTCCATACGATGAGCTCCTTCCCTCACACATCAAGGGGCAATCTGTTAACACTAAAAGTTGTCCACATAGCTCTCTATGGTTCAAACCACAATTCCACATCATAATTCCACCATTTTTTCCTTCATTTTGGCCTTCACAACTAAATTCCACCAAAATTGGTCCAAAACATTATTATTCCTTCCCCCATAAATAAATGGAAGTTGAACATTTATTGTAGCATAACCCCACTCTCTCCAAAAAGGACCAAAAAACCCTAAAATGAGAAGGGTAAAAAACCATGGGTAAGAATGTTATATAAAATATATATAACATAATGAGATATATAAATATATATAAATATTAAATATCAATATTAATTATTATTATTAATCATTAATAAATAAATAAATGATTAATTAAATTAATTAATTAGAAAATATAAAGAGATGTACCCTTTCATTTGAAAAGGAACAATAAGGCTTATATAAAGCCCTACTGATGTAATTATAAAATCATCATTCATCTTCAATATTAATTTTATATTTTCAATATGGAGTTATTTTCCATTGGTTGATTATTCACTTGAGTAATCCTTGAGAATCTCTGAATATGGATATTACATTGGTATCGGAGCGATCCGGCCCTTGGCCATCATTTGCACTTTGTGTAAATTTGGTTTTTAACCATTATCCTAGGGTTTCCCTAAAATTGTGGTCTTTGACCAAGAAGGAAAATAGAAGAGGTAAAAATAAAATAAAAATCATTACATTGATAAAAACGGGTTTTATGATAAGGGGAAAATAATTAAATTATCGACTCAATCATATCTTAAGAAAATATATTACAAGGGTGAGTCCAAAGGCTTGGTATTTATTTTTTATAAAAGTTAATCCCAAATATTTGAACTTGGGTGGGGAGGGTAACATTCTTTCTTCCCAACCACCCAATCTGCACAAAATCTACAAATAAGATTTAAGAAGAAAATAAGTCAAAGTTAAAAGAAGTAGTCAAAGGAAGACAAATTATCGTCGAAAAAGTTTAAATTAAAGGAAGAATCTTCGAAGAAGTCAAATCCAATTGAAGACTTGTCAAAGAATTCAAAGTCATAAGAACAATTATCTATCATCAAAGAAGTCAGAGACTAGGGAAGCTAGCTTGCGACTACAAATAGAAAAGTTAGAAACAAAGTTAAGGTGTTATAAAAGAGACAATGAAGATTTATGCAACATAAATACAAAATTGAAAGTACTGACTGAACTACATGAGCTACATGAAAAGTTCAAGGAACAAAAAATTTATGACCAGAAAAATCATATAGAAAAATTATCTGCGCAAATCGACGAATTAAAAGACAAAGATGATTTCAATAAGAGATTAAAAAATCAATATATAAATAAATAAATAAACGATTATGAAGAAGAAATAATACGCTTGAACAAAATCATTAATGACAAGGATGAAGAACGGATGTAGATACAAAATAAAATAGAAAATCAAGAATCAGAAATTGGCCAGTTTCGACAACAAATAAAAGTTCTTCAACAACAAAATGACGACTCTAAAAAGGCACACAAGTTGGAGATCGCAAGAAGTAGCAAAGAATTATCCAACAATTTCGAATAAATTTTCAAATTAAACTTACCATACTAAGACGTTAGTCACGAAAATTAAGAAATTGAAAAATAGTCGAAAGGAAAAACATTGTAAAGAAGACATTGAAAGAAAACTTCTGGACAAGCTAGAAGAAAATACCTGCATCAGAAATCATAACAAAGATCTTAAGGAACAACTTAAGAAGTTCGAATATGACAGGAAGTCGCAAGTAGAATTGATTAAGATGTTTCAAAATGACAACATCCAATTAGAAAACAAGTTGGAAAAGATACACAACGAAATATTAAAACCTCAACAGATGAAAACACAATTTCTAGCTCAAATAAATTTTCAAAAGTCAACGCTTGTAAAAGAAAATGACACTGTGAAAATTCTCTATCAACACCTCAATCATAAAAATCAATGTCGTAAAAAGGGGGAAATGTCGAAAGATAATGGTACTAATGTGATCAAATCTCATGATGACATATCAGTAGGAAATCCCAATAGTCAGTAACAAATCAATTTGGGATGGATTGATCTTTCAACATATCGGAAGTTATGCTTTATACTTAGAAGTTTCTATCGACATGTTTCGTCAGCTACGGCGTCACAAGGAACGATGCAACAACATTATAAGGATTTGTGGACAAAGCCTTTTAAAGAGAGAGGTAATGTTATATAAAAAATATATAACATAATGAGATATATAAACATATATCAATATTAAATATCAATATTAGTTATTATTATTAATCATTAATAAAATAAGAAATGATTAATTAAATTAATTAATTATAAAATAGAAAGAGATGCACCCTTTCATTTGAAAAGGCACGATGTACCAATGTAATTGCAAAATCATCATTCATCTTCAATATTCATTTTATATTTTCAATATGGATCCATTTTCCATTGGTTTATTATTCACTTGAGTAATCCTTGATAATATCTAGATACGGATATAACAAAGAAAGTCTTGGATCACACTATAAATATATTGTGAAGATCTCCCCAAAAACAATTTTGGTCACACTTTTTTCATTATTCCTACACTTTCATATTTGGATTACCACATTTTTCTATTCCCATACTCTTGCCACACCATTCCACGTGCATGTTGAGCTTGCTCCATGCCCTCCTTGATCCATTTCCTTTTTTGACAACCATTAACGGAGATGATCGGAGAACTAAACCATGGAAGCCGGTGGACCATTTCCTCAAACGGCTGCAACAGCCCACATTATTGAAAGGTATGCTTGTTCTTGTTTTTATTAGTTAGAGAAAATATATAAAAATAATAAAAATGTTTTGTTTCTTGTTGTAATTCAAGGTCGAGAAATCCCTTGCACCATGAACTCTACCCTTAGATTGGACTGATCTACAGTAGGTTCTTTTGCACATAGTAGGGGAGAAATCCCCAGTACATTCGTACAAGTGAAACAAGCAATAAAGCATGGAGACATTGATATTGAGCAGTCCAGTTATATAGATACTCTCAACCACACATGAGTCTCTGTAGCTATTTTGTGTTCTATATATTTCAACAATCAGAATATATAAAACCTTTCACATTTTCAAAACTTTTTCCTCTCATAAATTTATAAAAAACAGAAGGATGTTTGACTGATAATAGCATCTTTGAGTCTTACGGTCTTGTAATGTTATTTATCATCAAAATGAACATTGGTTTATGCACCATAGATACATTAATTATTTTTGTAATTGTATCAATACATGCAAGGTGCTATTGTGACTATCAAGAGGTAGACATAACAAACCTTCAAATATTTTGATTATATATACAAATGTTTTTGTTAATCCATGTTATTAGATTCATTTTAATTCAATTAAATTTTTGGTGTTTAATATATGTTTAAGATGTATCTATGCTTAATATAATAACATCTTAATTATATAGTTAAAATTATCTCATTCATTATTATTTATCCATTAATAATAAATTCTTATTCAATTTAAATTATATTATTTAAAATAATTAATCATTTATAATTTAAGATAGTATAATAAAAACATTTAAATACCTAAGATAAATATGTACTTCAAACGCTTTCTTATTCCATTTAAATTATATTATTTGAACAATTTAAATTATATTATTTAAAATAATTAATCATTTATAATTTAAGATAGTATAATAAAAACATTTAAATACCTAAGATAAATATGTACTTCAAAAGCTTTCTTATTCCATTTAAATTATATTATTTGAAAATAAATCATTTATAATTTAAGATAGGTTAATAAAAAAAATTGAAGGAATTTTTAAAAATTTAAAAATAAGGGTGTTTAAATTTGTAGAAGATGGATTCCTTGGGGTTTTTAAGGACTTTGAATTCATTTATAAATTTAAAATCTTAATTTGAACCACACAAAATTTGAAAGTTTTAAATGAAGAATTGTTGGATTCTAACCAAAATTCGTTGCAAAGTCCAAAAAATCGTTTATTTAGACTTCTTCTATACAAAGTGCAAGTAGCCACAAATACAAAGTGTTTTTCAGTTCTTTATTTTTGAAAAATATTTTTTTAGTTTTAATTTTTAGCCTTAATTTTTTTTTTGATTTTTTTAGTTATCATATTTATCGTTTTATTTTTAACTTCTTAAAGGTGGGGACTAAGCTGCATGCAGCTCTTGTTTTTAATATAAATGACATGTAAATCTCATTTATTTAAAAAGACTATAAACAATAGTTGTAACGAGTAAAATAACTAAGAATTTAGCGTATGTTTCAAGTGAGTCGTTAATTGGATCATGGTAAGAGATTTTTTTATTTTCAAGTGATTGAGGATAGATGTAAGATTTGGATGATCTTAACAAACGATCTCTATTCCTATTATAGTTGATGAAAAATACTTATAATTAATTATTCATCTATGAAAATCACCTTGTTCATATTAGCTAATGTATCTTTAAATTAGCTAATATGAAGCTTTTACTCATTTTTTCAACTTGGTGGGTGGGGAGCTCTTGGCGGTTGTTGAAGAAACTAGGGAAAAAGGGAACTTTCATGTTGATATGAATGCTATCTATATTTCCCTAATTCCTCAAAGAGATAAACTAGAGACTTTCAATGATTATCGTCCCATATAACTTTGTAATCTATTTATAAAGTGGTATTGAAGATTATTTCCAACGGAATTAAGCCCATTCTAAAAATTTGTATTCCAAAGGAATAATTTGGATTTCTCTCCAATAGGCAATTTTTGGATGCAGTGGGAGTGGACCAAGAATTTCTTCATACTACCAAAAGCATAAATATACAGGCCTTCATTCTCAAGATGGATTTAATTAAAGCATATGATCAAGTGGATTGGAGTTTTTTGAGATTTATTCTCATTCAAATTGGACTTTTGGTTGAGGTGACTAATTGGATTATGGGGTGCATCACATCTGCTTCCTTCATGGTTTTGATTAATGGTTCCCCTACAACCTGTTTTCCTTGTAGTAGAGGGCTTTGTCAGGGATTCCCTTTATCATCATTATTGTTCCTTCTTGTTATCAAAGGTCTTAATAGGATTATTGATCATGCTAAACAGGGTATGAATATTAAAGGTATTAAAATTTCAAATTCATTTAACATTCCCCCTATTATTTGTTGATGATGTTGTTATATTTGGATGTGGTTCTAAGGTGGAATGAGAGGCATACAAATCATTATTTGATGTCTTTTTTTGCTACTTATAGTATGTATATAAGCCCACAAAAATCAATGTTTCTTGATGATGTAGGAATATGTGAAGAATCTCTTTATTGTTTCCTTACAAAATGGAGAAACTTGATTGTGGCATAAAATATCTTAGATATTTTTTGAAGCAAAAATGCTTTAGGATTTGGGATTGAAACTAGATTTTATAGAAGGTAGAAAAGAGGATCGGTAACTAGACTCTCAGGTGGCTTTCTATTGGAGGCAGATTAGCGGAGTCACCAGTTATCTTTCTAGGGAAATCTACCTTATGACTTGGGGAAAAAGGGTCACCAACATACTGTAGGTATGACTTGCAGACAACTAGGGTTTAGAGACATATAACAGAGAATAAGAGATAATAGGATATGCACCTTATTTCGAATGTTTGATCCAAGCTTTAACTCTTCCTCTCCAATACTCCTAGCTTTTTTATCCTCGACACCTGCAACAAAGATTTATATTTCCTCACAGTATCTTCTAATGTTATATAAAAGAGACATTAACATATAACAATTGCATTTGAAAACAAATAACAAGATACTATCATAACTCATAACAATAAAAACATGCATCAAGAAAATGATGGAAGGAAAACACTCTTTATTGATAAAGTTTAGGAAACATTACAAAACCCTGTATGAGACAAGGTTCTTCTGCACACCAATACCTGAGTCCTCCTTGCTCCTCTCTTCAATAGAATCCTCCAACATAACCTTTCTCAAAATTGATTCCCCTATCCTCTACCCTTTCTCTCTTTTTATACTTGTTTGGAGAGAAGGAATTCGAGTCTTAGGATGGTTGGGGAAGTTGGGGATATTTCCAAACCGATCCCAATTGCCCCGAGTTAATCATCTTTTTATTTTTAAACTATTCTTAATGAAACTTGCGGGTTTATGTGGAGCAACTCGCGAGTGACTCGTGAGTTTCCTGAAGGGAAGTCGTGAGTACAACTCCATAGGGAAAACACATGGGTTGCGCATAGGATGACCCGCGAGTGACACACGAGTTGTTATAAGAGAACACATGAGTGCAAGGTAAGTTCAACTGCAAAAGGGGGTAATGCTGAAGTAAATTGTATGTATGTTATAAATGCTAAATTTAAAACATTAAACTAGGTTAATCTAGGATAATTTTAGTAATTAATGTAATTAAATTAAAGAGGTGACTTTAAAAGTCACCTCCCTTCCCACTTAGGTTATAAATTACCTGGGGCACTTATTATGTAATCATCTTATACATTATCATATACATATTTTCTACACTACGTTCTTCTTCACCCACTTTTTGTCCTTTCATTGGTATTAGAGCCTCTAGGCTCTCGGCACCATCCCACCACCTTCCATGCTAAGATCGATCCATACCCATACTTCACACCACCACCTTGCGGCCCACTCTCACATGTTCCTCGCACTCCATCACTCCCACTCACAGCACTGCATCACTTCCACGTTGCTCCAAACTATGTTGCATCAACTCCACGTTGTGTTGCATCACCTCTCTCGCTATGCTGCATCACTTACATGTTGCTCATGTTCCACGATGTTTCCCCACATCCCCTCTCGTGCTGCTCTCCTCGCTCTTCCTGCACCCTCTTCCATTTTTGCTACCATTCCTCTCCAGCTTGTTGCTCCTCCCTCTCTGGACCTCTCAACCCTCCTCCCCAACCAACCCTCCCTCGCTCTTGCCCTATCCACACTACCCCCGCTACCTCATCTCCTCTGCAGCTGCGTCCTCCCTCTCACACTTCTCGACACTTAACCATCCTTCCGCTTTGCTCACTCCATTCGCAACCACCGTTGCTCCTTTGCTCTCCTTTCGTACTCATCCTCATCTATCTGCCTCCTTCACCTGCCTCCATCACCATCGACCATCCCCGCTGCTTTCCCCATTTCGGCGGATAAATCTTCATTGAATTAATATGTATATATATATATATATATATAAATTATGTATTACAAATTTTTATAATAATAATTATATAATTATTTAAAAAAAAATCGTGGCTAGCTGGCATCATACAACAAATAAAAATAAATCCACATTCATCATCGAAAAGATTCTATCCATCACCATATCAATGGGTGATATCAACACCTGGCTCAAGAAACTCAATGAGAAGATTAACAAGAACTACAAAGACCTCCAAGCAAGGATTTGACAAACCAATGACATTTTGACATCAAACTGGACACAAATAACGTCACAAATGGAGAATACCATCCTTACTCTACAGGTAAACCAAAAGAAAAATTAAGAAGTTTGAAATGCCATCCTGGAAAAATTACAAATATCAAATGATCTACAACCAAACTCACCCAGAACACCTGAGTAGACGAATCATCATGGACTGCTATTCAACATGGCATCCATAGCCTCATCCACACAAGGACAACAAATACTGGTGAAAGTCGAGTTACCCAAATACGATGGGGACGAATGACAATGCATAGCATGGATTAACAAAGTCGAGTAATACCTAGGCATCCACAACATCCATTACAATGGCGAGAAAATTAAATATGCATCCATGCAACTAGAAGGCAGCACTTATAACTGGTACTTATGGTGGAAGAATACTGCAATAATATGCTCTTACAACTGGGTTAGCTTTAGGAATAACCTCCTCAAAATATTCCAGGGCGTCAAAGAAAAATACTTCTTTTCCATAATTACAAGGTTACAACAAAAAAGGAGTGTCAATGAGTACACATGTGAGTGGGAAGCGCTATCAACTTGAGTTCTAGATTTAACCGATGACCAACGACTATAGACCTACATAGACGGTCTAAAACAACACATATGCCATGAACTAGAGTGACATAACATCTCTAACATGGAGGAAGCATGACATAAATCAAGGATTATTGAAAGCAAATTCAAGAAATATGTTCATACAAATTTCGACAAAGACGAATCCAAAAGGAGGCCCCTCCAATTAGCATACACAGGAAATCCAATATATACACCACCACAACTTAGGGAAGGAACGAAGCCCAATTTAGAGGCCCAAAGAATAAAGTAAGGGAAATGTAAGTTCTATGGATACAAACGGGATCCTAAGAGCAGATGCTTACAAAAGAAGTTGTATGTGTGTGAAGAAGAAGAAGCAGAGTTTGAAGTCGAGGAACCAATTGAAAACGATGTGAATAGTCAACAAGAATACCAAACATAAATCGAGGATGACACCCCAAAAATATCATTAACCCCTATTACCGGAATCTCCCAACTGATAACATTGAATATTAAAGGATATATAAAAAATAATAACATCACAGTTGTCATCGACACTGGCAGCACCCATAACTCTATTAATGTCAACCTTGCTAAAGTATTTAACCTATTTATTTTTCCAGTACCTAACATGAAGGTTATGGTAGAAGATGGAAAGAATATTGACAATGTGGGAAAATTTCACAAGGTCAAGTTACAAATGCAAGAGTATAACTTAGAATCATATTTATTTGCGGTACCGCTGGGAGGTGTTGACGTATTATTAGGGATACAATGGTTGCAAACCTTAGGTACATACTCCGCAAATCACCAAGAACATTTTATTGAATTCCAGTCGTTCGGGAAGACACACAAATTACATGGGTTCCAACCACCTCCGACACGGTTAGTTACATCACATCAGATGGAAAAGCTACTTCAGAAAGGCACACCAGTGTACATACTTCAATGTCAAGAAATAGAGCTTCTAACATGTGAAGAAGATACGGACAAACAGCCAAAGATATAAGAGCTGATTCAAAAACATTACAATGTGTTTCAAGAACTACCCATGAAGCTTCCACCAAATAGAAAGATCGAACACATAGTCAAAATAGAACCAGGGACAAAACATGCTAGTAGCAAACCATACAAATACCCACATCACTATAAAACAAAAGTCGAGAGGTTAACTTAAGATATTATGAAATGTGGCATCATTTCAAAAAGAATAAGCACGCATGCAACTCCAATAGTGTTAGTACGATAGAAGGATGGTTCATTTAGATTGTACATGGATTACAGAGGGTTGAACAAAATAACTGTCAAAGATAAATTTTCGATCCCATTCATCGATGAGATGTTGGTTGAACTTCATGGGGCCAAGTACTTCTCAAAATTGAATCTCCGATCTGGCTATTATCAAATCAAAGTTAGAGTGGAAGATATAGCAAAAATCTCTTTTTGCACTCATGAAGGCCTCTATGAGTTCAAAGTAATTCCCTTTGGTTTGTCTGACGCTCCATCTATGTTTCAAACCGCATTAAATGAATTGTTCCAACCATTTTAAGAAAATTCATACTAGTATTTTTTTATGGCATCCTCATATATAGAAGAACATTGAAGGAGCATCTGGGACATTTAAGTCGAGTACTTACCATTTTGGAAGAAAACCAATTCCACGCAAAGAGGTCTAAGTGCACCTTTGGAAAAGAAAGTGGACTACCTAGGTCATGAGATATCGAAGAAATGAGTCAAATTCGATCCAAGTAAAATCAAGGAAATCATGGAATGGCCCAAACCCCATAAAACGCCCCTCTCACAAATTTATTGAAGAAAACTTCATTCCAATGGAATAGTGAAGAAAAAAAATGTTTTGAAGCATTAAAATGCATGATGTCTTCAACACCTATATTATCCATTCTAGACTTCACAAAACTTTTTGTATTCGAATGTGATGCATTAGGTTTCAGACCAGGAGCAATTTTGATGCAAGAAGATCACCCAATAGCATTCGAAAGTAGAAAGCTCAACAAGAGAGAAAGTTTGAAGTCTACTTATGATAAAAATATGTTGGCCATTATACATGCTTTAGAAAAATGTAACCATTACCTTCTAGGGAGAAAAATACTGATAAGAACATACCAGAACAGTCTTCAATATCTCCTTCAACAAAAAACATTGTTAATAGAACAACAGAAGTGGATAGAAAAAATCGCTACCTTTGATCTAGAGATATTACATAAAAGAGGGAAAGAAAATATAGTCGTCGATGCTCTATCTAGGAAGGATGAAGTCCAGACATATGCAATTTCAATCGTTATTCCAGAGTGGTTGGACGAAATATGAAGAGAATACATAAAAGACCCAAACACTTGTGCCTTAATCGAAGATCCGAATAGAGATCCAAAATTCGAGTGGCAAAATGACATCTTGTGGTACAAAGGAAGGATCTATTAAACCCAACATCAAGGTTTAAAACTAAGGTGATCATAGAATCTCATGATTC
The DNA here is from genome assembly GCA_001517045.1 of Pseudotsuga menziesii. Lineage (NCBI taxonomy): Eukaryota > Viridiplantae > Streptophyta > Pinopsida > Pinales > Pinaceae > Pseudotsuga > Pseudotsuga menziesii. The sequence goes on along the minus strand of LPNX010271594.1, from coordinate 375,508 downwards.
ACCTGCCGCAGGACATGGAGGTTTTTTCAAGACATATTACAACGCCATACAATCATTCTCTTGGAAAGGAATGCATAAAGAAATTCAAAAATATGTAGCCAAGTGTGACATGTGTCAAAGGAATAACAATGAAAACGTCATGACTCCAGGGCTACCCCACCCACTGCACATTCCGAAGTAAAAGTGGGAAGAAATTTCTATGGATTTTATTAAAGGGTTACCCTTATCAGATGGTAAGGATAAAATCCTTGTGGTAGTAGATCGACTAACGAAATATGCACATTTTATGGGCATAAAGAAAACTGAATCCACTAAGAAAATCGTTGAAGTGTTTTGCAAAAATATTTACAAATTACATGGTTTTCCAAAAAATTTAGCGAGCGTCAGAGACGCCAAATTGACAAGCAATTTTTGGAAGGAATTCTACAAGCAAAAAAAGATCACTCTTAATATGACCTCAGCATATCACCCACAGACAGATGGGAAAACATAAGTGGTCAACAAATGTCTGGAAACCTATCTCCATAGTTTCGTCACAGACAAACAGAACAAATGGTTACAATGGTTACACCTCGCAAAATGGTGGTATAATTCTACGTATCACACATCAGCTAAGATGGATCCATTTCAAGCATTATATAGTTATGAACCACCTATATGGAAGGAAATCATTCAAGGAAGCACAAAAGTACCCTCCGTAAAAGATCAACTAGAAGACAACCAACGAACCATGCAAACACTCAGATAATTAAACTATGGCACAAAATCGTATGAAACAGCAAGCAATCCAGCATAGATCTGAGAGAGAGTTTGAATTAGTAGATTGGGTATTCCTAAGAATTCAACAAACAATTATCACTAAAAAAACAAGGAAAGAACAAATTAGCACCTAAGTTATATGGTCCATACCAAATTATACAGAAGATTAGCCGTGTAGAATACGAGCTAAAGTTACCAGAGAAGTCGAATTCACAATGTCTTCCATGTATCAAATCTAAAAAATTTGTTGGGTCAACACCAATAAGTTCAAACAACACATCCCGCTCTAGACGAAGAAGGGAAACTTATCTTAGAACCAAAAGCTATCATCAACATCAGAGAACTGATATTACGCACTAGAATGATCAAGGAATATCTCATTAAATGGAAGAATTGCCCAGAAGAAGACGCATCATGGGAAACAGAGAAATCCGTTCAGCATTATCCGTCATTACCCTGCTTTGAGGACAAAGCATTTTAAAAAGGAGAAGGCAATGTTATAAATGCTAAATTTAAAACATTAAACTAGGTTAATCTAGGATAACTTTAGTAATTAATGTAATTAAATTAAAGAGGTGACTTGAAAATTCACCTCCCTTCCCCACTTAGGGTATAAATTACGCGGGGCGCTTCTTATGTAATAATCTTATACATTATCCTATACATAATTTCTACACTACTTTCTTCTTCACCCACTTTTTTACCTTTCAATGTATCAAGGATCCAACTCATCTATAGTGGTAAGGCCACTTCAATCCATATTGTCCTTTTGTGTAATGACATATTTGATGTCATTACTCGGATTGAGAAGTGCCATTTCATGGTATAACACTACTTCCTCTCTTTATTGTTTCCTTACAAAATGGAGAAACTTGATTGTGGCATAAAATATCTTGGATATTTTTGAAGCCAAATTGCTTAGGATTTGGGATTGGAACTAGATTTTATAGAAGGTAGAAAGGAGGATCAATAATTGGACTTTCAAGTGGACTTCTATTGGAGTAAAATTAGTTATTGATAATTCGGTCTTGGAGAGTATTCTAGTATATTGGTTATCTCTTGGAATGGCCCCTTCTTATATAATCACTGCAATCAGAGAGAGGATTTTCCATTTCTTATGGGAAGGTAATTTGAAAGCATCAAAATTTCATTTATCATCATGGGAAAGTATATCTTTTCCCAAAGCTTTGGGTGGTTGGAGTCTTAAGAATCTTGCTTATTCCAATCAAGCTTTGTGTGCTAAAAATTTGTGGAGGGGAATTTTTGGTAATGGTTTATGGAGCAGATTTATCAAATCTAAATAAATAAAATCCTTCTTTGTCTCTCATTGGATCTGGAGGCTGTTTAAAATGCCAACAAATGCTTTAATTATATGGCGGGGATTAATGTGCTCCTTTCCAATTATTAAGGATTGTTTAAGTTGTAAGGTTGGTAAAGGTACCCAGTTTTTCATAGGAATTGATCCTTTCATATGGTCGACTAGCAATTATTTGCTCTCCTCTCCCTTGTTATCTCAATTACATTCGGGAAATACTCAGTTCTTGTCTCAAGTGAAAAGAAGTAATGGCCTAAATATGAATTCATCTTATTGGTATTCATCCTTGGATTTAGTTTTATCCCAGGAGTTAGAAGACGAATGGAATGGTTATGTTATGGTTTTAAAAAATCCAATGATTTCTTTATCAAATAAAAAAGATGAGATTGTTTGGGAATGGGAGGGACCTGATGGTATTCTTACTGCAGAGAAGGCCTATGATTCGATTATAACCAAACAGCCTTTATTCAAACTGAAGTGATGGGCAAATTTGATTTGGAAATTGAAATTCCCACTAAACACACTATGTTTTTTTGTGGATTTGCATGGAAAATAAAATTCTCACATGGGATAGCGTATTGAAGCATGGTTTCATAGGGTATGGGGTATGTCATTTTTGCAAAGTGGATGATGATCTTGTTTCACATATTTTCTCTCATTGTCTTTATCATAGCAATGCAGGCTTCCATTGGAAGTATGTTGCATATTCAAGATGATTGGGTTGTTGCTGACTTTCAGGACTGTGTGATGTAGTGGATTCGGTCTTCACCAAAACATAAACAACTTCCCTTTTTCACCATCTAGGAGGTCTGGAAGGCTATAAATAAGTGTATATTTGAAGACTTTAAATCTCCAGTGTTCCTTGTTAGTTTGAAGGTCAGTTGCTCTCTTCAAGATCACATTAAAGAGAAGATGAGACACATGGTTCATATTCTTAATTTTCCATATGTGGAGGAAGGTATGCCAACTGTATATTTTGATGGCGCTACTAGAGAAGGTATTTGTGGTACATGTATGGTTGTTAAGATCAAAAGGGATCATTTTTTGTTTTTTATGGGTGGGATGTGGCTATGGTTCTAATACGAGACCTAAACTTATTTCCCTTTGGGGACTCTTATGGTTCTCTCGAAAAAATAGGTATATTTAACATCGAGAGTTTGGGTGACTCACGAATTATGATAGATTGGGTTGTTGGTTGCACATCCTAACAAGTTATTAACTTAAAACAATGGGCTACTAAAATTGGAATTCTGAAAAATTACCTTTCCTTCATTTCCTTTAATCAGGGAGCTTACTGTGAAGGCTGATTTCCTTTCAAAAAAAGTCCATTGAGCCTATGGATGGATTTATGCATTTGGGAGCATCTAGAAGATCAACTTGTGGACTCTATGTCTATTTATATCTTCTAGACCTATTTTTTGTATTTGACTTTGTCTTCAAATTTGTAGTTGGCCATAAAATTAGATTTACCTGCCTAAGACAGCGTATTTTGAATTCTGAATTTGTGGGAAGTAAATAGTTTGTATATAAAAATAATTTTCAAGTACTAAATAGTTTGTTGATATGGTTTGAAGACTATGATGTGACTTGATTCTAATATTAAATATAAAGTTACTTTTTTAGTTTTGAAAAAAATAAGAATCATCCAAATTCTAACCCCTTAGTTAAGCAAACAAATATAATTACTCATCATTTGTTTTTTTCTATCAAGTCTAACATACCACTCCGATATTAAATAAAAAATTTAATAATTAAAATTTATTCCTCAACTGAAAATGAAAATGTCCAACTTTATCTTTTTTATAAATAAAATACTTACTTTACAATATATTATTAATATAATGAAATGTATATGCCATTTTTTTAATGATGATAATGGTTTAATTATGAAAATAATGGTGTTTAAAGAGATTTAATCAAATTCTTATTGTAGAAATCATAAGAATAAACATAAGCGAATTAGGGAGGGGTATGTTTGGGTGATTTTGAAAAAGAAAAAAACTTATGATTAATAATTAATGCTCTCAAGAGCATATTATTTATAATATTTTTAGGGTTATTTATAGTCTATTAACAAATAAAAATAATTAATGTTTTGAAAATCATTTAATTTATGATTAATAATAAATGTTTTGAAACTATTTTGTTTATAATAATTAGTATTTTTTATCATTTATTTATTAGTGATTTTGATGTGATGTATTATAGATTTGGGTATTTATGGTTTTTTTTAAGGTTGTATAGTAAAATAGATTATATCATAATGTTAAAATAGAAAGATAGTATACAAAAACAGTCATGGTAGCTTAAGAATGTAGAACTACCATTCCAACCAAGCAAAAATAGTCATTGTTTTGTCCACTTCAAAGCAAAAAAAGACCCTCTCAATAGAGAGAAAACATACCCAAAAACAATTGAATAACATAGAGAAGTGATATAATGTACAGACACCATAAGAACTATAAACTAACAGCATATCTAGCACTAAGAACCAGAAAAACTTGAGAACACAGTAATTATCTGGAGAAGAGGGACCTCTTCTAACTAGAGTGTGCACCATGGGAGGAGTCCACATGCTCTTCAATGATCGAAAATGCATTGTATTCAGAGCTCGAGATTTCAACTAGTAGGGGCTTCACCAGTAGCGGCTCCTTCTTCCTAGCATAAACCGTAGGGTCGGTCGGAGTCAACACAGTCACTTGTCCTTTAGCAGGCTCGACAGGTAGAAAAGCCTCCACACATCCTTTCTCAACTAAGCACTGAGGTTTGCTACATTGACCAATGTGCTCATTATTTTCCATTGGGACACTGAGCGAGATGCCCTCCATTAAATTTTTCACATAGGACTAGACCCCTTGGCTCTAACCACTTTGAAATGTCTATCGAACAAGGCTTGAACCCAAGCAAAATTGTCCACCTGGTTGTTTAATCCCTAAAGACTTTGCTTCATAACTCGTCTCATTCATCTTATTCATAATTATTATCTATATAGTATTTATAATAATTACACATCATTATAATATTATATTTTTATGTTGAAAGTCTTTTTAGAATTATACTCTTATCCCTCCATTTTAGATAAGAATCGATTAATAATAAATTAATAAGCTTTGACATCAACTTCACAAGGATATATAAGTTGAGGCAACCGCAATTATTAATTTATTGAATTATAATTTATTCAAAATACATGGCATTAACCCTACTTTAATCTTCTCGAACAAAACAAAAAAAAATATTGTCACTATTAAAACAAATAATACGTTTTATTAAACTTCAACAACAAATGCTTTTAATTGGCTAACATCATTTAAAACAAAGATTTTACCTTTGCTTTACCAACGTTTTGATTATGACTAGAAATTCCACTCACCCACTCTTTGAGAAGAAAGAATCTTGAAGAGGAAATATCATTACAATTTCTCCAACAAATAAAATTCCAATATCGAATGAAAAATATTGTGGATGATTATGTTCAATTTCATCGATGCTAACATGTATTGAATTTTTTTCTTTTTAAACTGAACGTTCATTATATATTAAATAATGTTAAATTATTTTAGTAGAAATTATGTTATATGTTATACACAAATAAGAAAACCAACTTTTGATATGATAATGAAGGTCAAAATGTTCAGAAGAGTTATCAAGAAGGTGAGTGAAGAAACTCTAAAACTTAATAAGCTAAATAATTACAATGATCTAATCAATCGAAAGAGAGAGGGGCTTTATATAAAACAGAAAACAATAACATTTTTTACACCTCTCTAAGGTGGCCCCTAAGAAGCTATAGAGATAAATCTTAATTAGTAAAACTAAAGAGATCGAAAAAATTGCTTTGAATGATTGAGATTCCTATCTTAAAGGGCTTTATGATTCCGTGAATGTCATTAATTATACTCAAAACCTTATTGCAATGAAAAACGTTTTCTTATTGGAAGACATTAACGTTGGGTTCAAACACCTAGCTAATGGGAAAGCTAAAGACTTTGAAGGTTATCAAGCAAAAATCTTGAAAATTGGAGGAACCGCTCTCATCCCTTACATCCACAAGCCCTTCAATCTACCGGCCATGCAAGGTTTCCCTATTCCTTGGACTCAGTCTCATTATTCCTATCGTGAAAGGCATTGTTAAAAATAACCCCTCTAATGATCGAAGAAGTATGATTAGCCCCCTCTTAGCCAAGCTTTATGGTATCATTTTAGAAAAGAAAAACAGTGAATGGCTTGAAAGTGAAGGTAATCGGACTAAAGGTTAGTCAAGGTTTCGAAGGCATCACTCTACCATAGAACACCTCATTACTTTTACGTTAGTTGCGAAGGAGTGTCATTATACTAAATATAATCTCTTTTGTTGCTTTGTAGATTTTAGAAAATCTTTTGATGCATTACCTAAAAATAACTTGTTGAATAGATTATATGAGCTAAAGGTTCCTTTAGAACTTAGAGCTAATGTAATAAAGCTGTATGAGAAAGTCGTTGCCAAATTTAAGATCACTAAGGGGTGGTCAAAAGATATCAATTGTAATATTGGATCCAAACAAGGATGACCCTCTCTGCTACACTTTTCGACATCTACATTGATAAGCTAGAAAGTTGTTTAGAATAAACAAGTTGTACTGGAACAACCTTAGGTGGGATAGCCATCATACTCCTTCTTTGTGTCAATGATATTATTCTTTTGGAAAGATAAATCCCCTATGAACTTAATAATAAATTAAAGATCCTCAAGGACTTTTTCTCTAATATGGGCATGATTGTTAACACCCACAAAGCTAAAATTATGATTATCAAGTCAAAGAAAGACATTGTTGCTAATTTTACTTATGGTAATAACAACTTGGATAAAGTGTCCTCTTACAAATATCTCGGAATCAATATCCATCACAAGCTCAATTTGAACTATAGCATTGAGAAGAGGATAAACAAAGGGTGGAAATCTTACTTTGGTTTAGAAAACAATTGTAAGTCAACAAATATGGTGATGTGGGATAAAAAAAAGCTCATCTTTGAAACTCTTGTCACTCCATTTATCTTGTACGGTTGCAAAGTTTGGGGTTGCATCATCTCTCGAGAATCCTAGAGAAAGATAAATCAAATTCAAAAGTGCAACATGTATAACCTCAAAATTAAAAGCAATATGACCTATCCTATTCTCCTTTTAGAAGTGGGTTTTACCCCCATCAAAAGCATCGCTATGTCTAGATACCTCATCTACAAGAATACGATAAATAGCATGGAAAACCATAGGCTCCCAAAAATTGCTTTGCATTCTAGTCAAAGTCATGTTCAGCTCAAGAGAGGATGGTATAAACATGTCATGGCTTGGTTAAATCTTTCAAGGAATTGACGAAACTACCACTCTGCAAGATAACAACAACCTCAAAAATACTATTACATCTAAGTTCAAAAAAAGAATGTGGAACGAGAAAAATATAGAGGGTAAAATAAATTTAAGATGTTACAAGGAAGTCATTAATCCTAATATCGGAGATTAAAAAGACCTCTCAATCTTAGCCAGTTCCAAGAAGAAGATTAATATTGCCAAGATAAGAATGAACTCCCATGAGCTTCATAGCAAAACAGGGTGATGGAGAATTCCTAAAACGCCATAAGAGGAAGGGATTTTCCATCTCTGTGAGTCTATGAGAGTTGAGGATGAATCTCACTTTACTCTAGAGTGCCCTGCGTACACCCACTTTCAATCACAGTTTCCTAGTCTTTGCTATAATTCGAATCTCCACGATCTCCTAACTTATCAAAACTATGGAGACCTAGGAATGCTTATTTCTCGACTTTTTAATCATAGGAAAAGAAATTTAAAACATTCCAAATAATACCTTTATTTCTGAAGGTATGATAGACCAAAGGGTCTTAGTGGATGTTAATCATCATCATCATCATAAAAAGCACCATATTATTTTTAATTTAAAATTATTTTTCATCATATTTTAAATAGTGTTAAATTATTTTAGTTGAGTTTATGCCATATGTTGTAGATTTTCAAAATTGATAATAAAAATTATTTACAAATTTTAATTTTTTTTTTATATAAAATTTCAAGGAAACAAATCTTGTTTTTTTCTAATACATTAGAACAAGCATAAATCCATTTTAAACCTCAATCTATTTTTTTTAACAGAAACTAAAAAGGGAGTAATATTAAACAGGTTGTGCACAGCCATTCATTACAAAAAAACAGCATCTGTAGAGTTCTTGCTGATCTGAGAAAGAGGAGACAAAACTAGGCTAGAGGATAGACCTTAATATGTTGCACAGAGTTCTTACATTACAATTAATTATAGACGTAGTATATACTGGAATGTACTCCTGGTTAAGTAAGATGCAAAAAAACATAAACTATTTTAAAAAAACACATTATGGGTTTCCTTGATTTCCCACGAGCTGGTGACAAATTCCTCCTCCATGTGTTGAACTGCTCCTGGAAGGTTTTCATGAGCTTGGCTTCCCTGATTCATTTGCACTAGGCGTTGAAGATCCTCCTGAATGCGGTCTACTTTCCCCATGATTTCCTTCAAATTCATTTCATTATCATCTATCCTAGCATCATGATTGCTAATCTGGTAAGATGTATATTCGACCACATCAACAAGATTTTTTACCTCTTTGGTTGTCTCCCTATTGTCCATCATTCCTATTGCCACCATTTCGTATAAACGCTGAAGGTTTCCCTTCAATTCTGCGAGGCCTGCATTTTCCCCTATGCGGTCCATTCCCAGGTTTCGGAGATGGTCTTGACCAGAACTATGACTATCAAGACTTAAAATTGAAAACCTATTAAGCACAGAGCCTAAGAAATCGAAAACCTGCCCACTGCAAAAATCTCTACCTTTAGAGGACAATTTTTTGTAAGCAGAACTGAGAATAAAAATTTCTTGTTGAAGGGTATCACAATCCTTTCTACTGCGACAAGAGAGAGTTCCTATCATGCCTTCCTCTCAACTAGAGAAATTAAAACCAAGAGTCATAGTATTACCTTCAGTAAGGAGTTGTCCGAAGAGAATTGCACTGGTCGCAGGGCCTGATTCTGAGTGGCAAGACAAACCAACAGCACTGTGGGATGGGCAAAGACAGTTCAGGAATGCACCGAGCACAAGTCTCTCCTTAACAAAACTCCTTAGCAGAGGTAAGGACTCCCAATGGATCCCTTGGGCAAAGCCTTCATCAAATCCAGACCTAACAGCAAGCAGAGCTTCTTCCAGATAAACAGCTTGAGGTTCAATGTAGTCGTGGCTATCAAAGGGAGAAAAGGGGAAGATGAAGCTTCGAGATGAAGCCATGGTACACAGCGGTAGAAGGCATGGAGCGTTCCTTTTGAACGGGAATTTAAGCCTGAAAGGATGGCGCATTAATGCAGGAGGGTTCGTGGAAGGGGTGAAGATGGGTGGAGGCCACACGTCGCCATGGGAAGGAATGAATATTAAACCATAATCCATAAAGTTTATTAAGGTGAGACTTAGGATAGGGTAGATTCTTAAGAGAGGGTTAAACAGTCTAAGAATTAGGGAATGGGTTTGAATCCTATGTCTAGATCATTGAAGCAAATATCACCTTGGGGAAGGGAAGCCCCTGAATTATCTAGAGCGTCTGCGAGAGCATTATTTGCTCGGAGGATATGGAAAAACTCAATTTTATTTGAGATGAGGGGAGTGATTCTGTCATACAACCTTCTGCACTTGATGGATCCTGTGGAGTATCCATTAATCATTTTGTATATGACTTGATTCGAGTCTCCAAAGACTGTTATCCTGGGTGTAGTTGTCATGTCTAAAAGTTATATTCCCTGGAAGAGATCCATCCACTCGGCTTCATCATTCGTCTTCTGGCCCAGCCCCCAAGCGAGAAAAAAAAATTGTTTGTCCTCCAAGATCCAGTAAGATCCCCCCCGCATCTGCCACCCCTTCTCTTAAACCTCGATCTATCAATCACTAAGAGGGATCCAATTTCTTGATGGGTAAATTGTTTTATCTTAAATTTTTTACACTTCCAAAATTTTGATCCCTATCAATGTTTGATAGATTTGTGTTTAAGATGGATCTTTGCTGGTTTTAATTTTATAGCTTTTAATTTTATTTTATTTTCTAGGCCTACATGGATTTTTTTGTTACTTTTAATTTGGTTTTAAATTTTTTTATTGTATGAACCAGCATAACATTTTTTACTTACTTTTTATTTATGTTAATGTAACGTTGTGTGGGGTGGCAGGTGCAGGGGATTTCTTTGAACTAGGAGGAAATATTGTTAATACCTATGCTTGCAGCTTGGAGATTGGAACAAATAATCGTGCAGAGAGATCTTCTTTGTTCCTTGGATTGAATTTGTATCTTAAAGCTAAAGTCCGCTCCTTACTTGTGATAAGGGACTCTCTTCTTGTTCTCTCTCAAACAAGACAAATAAAATACATATTGGGTCAAATAGCATGACATGTTCATAAATGGATTCTAATTTATCTCTTTCAATTCCATTTTCTTCTCATTTTCCATGTAAGAAGGGATCTTAATTCCTTGGAAGATGACCATTCCAACCAAGCATGCCATCTCCTAAGAGGGGGATTTAAAGAAAATGAGGGATCTATTGGAGGAGCTAGTCGGTGAGCCGACTAGTCGAATAGCCGACTAATTGGAGATTAGGTCGGCTGCGTAAGTTCGTTTCGGTTGGGAAAACCGACAAGTAGTTATATGCAATTGTTTGTAAATCATATATATTAGGCTGTTGAGATAGATGAGAACTCAGTTCAGTTCTGTGTATGTATGGACCCTCATGTTATATAATATGTTATTCTCCATATATGTGTTCTTGTCTCTTATGTCTGTTATGTCTATATGATTCAATGTGTATTATTGGTAACCCTCTGTGATCTGTGAGATTACAATATTGGTTTTGTTGCCGGTAGTACATATATGAACGTAATGACTATAAGCAGATGATATCAGAACAAGAGATTAAGAACTGGTGGGATCGTAAGATAGAAAATTATTTGCAAAATTACGCAAGGAGAAACATATTAACCATTGCTCAGGTGAAGGAGAAATTCTTCACTAAAACACACGAGAAGTTTGTAGAATCGGTACCCCGGCTTTTGAAAAAACTTCTGGATGAAAAATCTGGAAGCAACTAAAGACCAAGAGCTTCAAGAGAAACCGATTCGAGGGGGACAAACAAACCTTTCAGAGTGGTTTGAAAAGATCACAGACGAATTCTGCGAGGAGCAAGCCTTAGAAGAAAGAACTTCGGTCAAAACCATTCAGAAAAGATTCTATACAGACCTTACTGAACAATTCTTGTGCTCCTTACCGACCTTGTTGTTCAAGTTCCTAATAGAAAAAGGAGTGGGTCATATTGTAAAACCTCAGTTGTCACTACACGAACTGCCACCAAATTCTTACTGGGCGGAAAAACAGAAAAAGTGGGAAAAATTCATTGCCAAAAGGGAGTGGGAGTACTTCGTAAGCAAGTAAACAAAACTATCTGAGCTTTCTAAAGCGTCGAGTGGGCTATGGGGGGGTAGCTAGTCATATGTCGGGTTAAATTGAAAAGGATTCTAGTCGACTGAAGGAGATACCATCACCGGGAATGAAAAGTCAACCTAAAAACGAAATCAAATGAACAGTGACACACAAAGGTACGGTGGATTTACAGAAAGTAGAACGAGAGAAGAGGCTGAAAAGAAGGGAAGAAAGAAGAGAACGGGCTATAGCACTACAAAGAGGAATGACTACTAGGGTGATAGACCAGGAAAGAAATCCACCAGAGTCGAGTCATGACCGACGGGAAGAAGGCATGGATGAAGAAGCATCACCCATGGGAGAAGACTTGTGGAGTGTTAAGCTCTCCAAGTAGAAATCCCCCAGGAGATAAGACCTCTGTGTCCAACAAATCTGAGTACCAGGATACAAGCCATTGTCGAAGAAGATCTCAGACTAAGAGCTGGTGAGTTTGGTATATGGAGTCGACTAGACGATGAGGTAAATTATGATAATCATCTAGTGATCTGTCAACCGAAGGAAGGAAACTGGGTAACACTTCAGGTGTACCCTTCCAACCGAATTATTCGCTTACTTTACCTGACGTATGAAGGAGCACCCCCCTGCCAAAAACAACTTTGGAAAATATAGAACAGTCGTACCTGTAGACAAATCAGTGGAGTTGGACATCGACTAAAGAAGTCGACCCGAACCGAATGCTTGTCAGAGAAGAAATGAAAAACAAAACGACCCATGGGAACGAAATTTCCATCGACAACATCTCATCACAACGAGACAAGCAAAACATCCCACTACCCCCACCACCACCCCCGCCACTGCCACCGCCACGTCCTGGAGAAGACAGCGACAGCGATACCGACATGGGTCATGGATCAACACATATCCCTCTATACGAGGGTGAAGAATATCCTAGACGGCATTGGTTCATCTATGAGTCAACATGGTAGGCAAATCAAGTTACATCTGAAGATCGACAGATGTCACAGTTTGTCGGTGACTTGAGGAAAAGAGCACTAACTTGGTACATGACCTATATCGAGAGAACTCCCCAAGCATATAAAGCATAAATTAAAGTACAATTCTCATCTTTCTTTAAAACTCCAGACGTAAAACATCCGGCATCCAAAAAGTTGAAAAAAACATCCCAAAAGCCAGCAGAGTCTGTCCGAGAATATCACAAACGATGGAAAGACCTCCTCAGCCAACTGGACTATGTAATTGATGAACAACTATTAATTCAGTGGTTTCTTGTAGGTCTCTCACAAAAAATCCAATGGCACATAAGCTTGGAAACGTTTAAAATGAATGAATAAAATCTTACCAAAGCTCTACGAGTAGAGATGGACGAAGATTTCCTAGCATATCCCACAGATACTAGACTGGAAGAACAGCTAGAAATCATGCAAAAATCATTGAAAGAGCTAAACCTCAACAATCAAGATGTCTGGTGCACAAAATGCTCAATGGTCAGACACACTAAAGATAACTGTCGGCAAGACATAAGTCGACACGACATTTGATTTGTTCAAACAGAATACTTCTGCAGCATCTACCAAGAACATGGAGAACACACAACGAAATATTGCCCTTATAACATGAAAAATGACAAAGCATCTTGGTGTGCAATCTGTGAAATAAAAAGTCACGCAACGGCCGACTTCCATCTGAATTTAAAAAAATCGACAAAACTACCAAGCAGTCTACCAAACGAACATAGTCGCGCAGAACAACGATAACAACCAGCGAAGCAATGATCAAAATGAGCTGAATAATCAAAGATATGAAGGCCATTGATACGAGTGTCGGTTCGAAAATCATCGTTGAGGATACGGAGGTCGAGGACAATTTTCTGGAAATCATGACAATCGACCACGTCGGCCCATCGAGTGCTTCAGATGCTACAAAGAAGGTCATCGATATGCAAACTTCCCATACAAGGACAAAACCGATTTAAAGTTTTGTACTAGTTGTGGTGTAGGCGATCACTCATTAGAGGATTGTCCTAGCATGCTTGACAAAATCAATAAAAATAAAAATGTTAATGTCTTGTCATGCGTTCAAAAACACGATGCAATCAATACAAAGAACCTGCATATAGTAACCCAAAAAGGGAAAAAAATTGGGAGTGATAACCCACATATAAGAAAAATAAAAGAAAAGAATGATTATCCTAAACCAACCAAACAAAAACAACTGTGTAATGACACAACAAATATATTTAAAGAATTTTCTAGACAGGAGGAAGCTAATGACAATTGACAAAACACAGTTAAAGAATTAATATGTTTAGTACAAGATGATAAAGCGGTACCTCAATTAATTAACTTATTGTATAATATGAAGCATAATAATAATACAGAAAAACAAACCAAAAATATATGCAGTCTAAACCAAAAGGAAAAAAGTGATGTTGACCCACTTGTCGACCTAGAAATTGAAGGATACCATGTTCAACAAGTTGTGCTCGACTTCGGCTCACAAGTAAATATTATGACTCGTGACACTTGGGAACATTTAGGTATACCTCGACTATATGAGTCAGGAATATACCTCAAGTTAGCAGACCAAGGTCTGATCAAACTCATCGAAGTTTGGAGAAATTTCGATACGACAATAAAAGGAATCTTGACCCAAAGTCAACTTTGAAATTATTGACCCTAATGAAGGATCCAGTTCCTTCCCAGCTTTAGTAGTTTGGCCTTGGGAAAGAAAAATGAAAGCATCAATATCTCTAGACAAAGAAAGGATAAAACTAAAAGAGAATGGACAGAAAGTCATAGTACCTATCCACCCATCCCAAGGACAACCTTTGATAGAACCTATTCATGAAGAAGTCGACATCCGACGACTATATCAAATATGAAATAATGAAGACTACACATAACCTAATGTCTATGGCGAGCTTCACCTAGGCAATCAAGATTCAGTAGGATACAACTCGAATGCAGAATTATATGATTGGGAAGTCAAGAACTACGAAACATAAGCAAGAGGTTGCTGGACAATTCAGACAATATAGAAGAAGCCACTCCAACAATGCTTTTTAGTTTCCATCATCCCAAAAATATTCGAAAAGAAAAGCAGGGAATATCCTACATTAAACCCAACAAATATAAGCATCAGAAAAATCCCAAGATATAAAGAAAGAGAATCACCAGTTATGCATATAGAACAATTATCTAAAAACATTGGTGAACATGGCCGACTACAAAGCTTAGTAGAAACCTTTATAGGACAAGTTGCTAGATGGTAGGACACCCATCAATCAAGATTGCAGACATGGACAACAGCCTCGACTTACCTTGTAGAAATATTTGGAGGGAAAAAGCTAACCAAACAAGCATAAATACCTATGTTCATCCAAGGGAAAGACCCAGAGGAACACATAAGAACATCCTAAAAAGAGTGGAAAAGACTTGGATATAAAGATTAATGTACATGGCCACACATGTTTCCATCAACACTAGTCGACTTACCAAAGAAATGGTACAAAATGGAAGAAGCACGGGGCAAAACATTCCAATGGCACGAACTTAGAGAGAACTTCATTAAAGACTTCAGCTTTATACCGCAAAATAAAAAGTTAGTTGAAACTGCAAAACAAATAAAAACATTTAAAGAACCGACCGGGAACAACACTCTGATACCATACTATGATCGATTGACAATACCATATAATAACATACAAACCAAGATAATACCACAGTCAACAAGACTACAAATGGAAAATGAAAATCCGGAAGGGAAAAGCTTTCGATGGAAATCATACCATTCAGAAACAACAAAACCAATTCGCACAGTACTTAAAGTCGAGACAGCCGACAAAGAAGATATCGATCGAATGACTGCAGTAAACTTTCCTGCTACATTCTCACAATTCAAAGAAGGGAGTCGACCAATCAATGAAGCTAAAGCACTAGAATGGTTATATGCCAAAGTTAAAACTAAAGAGTTTGACATATCAAATGATGATCAGCCAAAAATGGAAAAAATTTACTGGAGCGAAGAACAAATGACCAAAATATTAAACTTACTGAAAGAATTCCAGGATGTATTCGCTAGAGACTACAAAGATCTCAAAGTTCTAGTTCATGAAATGGGCGAAATAAAGATCAACATTAAACCTGATGCTCGACCTGTAAAGAAGACGCCATAAAAATTAGCTCATAAATACAAAGAGATAGTCAAGAAAGAGATCGATAATATGCTTGCAGCAGGAATTATCCACCCTATTGACCAATCAGAATGGGAAAGCCCAATGTTCGTACAACCAAAGAAACACGACCCGACAAAACTAAGGATCTGTGTCGACTTTAGAGAATTAAACAAAGTCACCTTAACAAACCCATTCCCAACACGTTATGCAGACGAAATCCTAAATGAAGTTGTAGGACATGAATGCTACTCGTTACAAGACATATTCTCAGGTTACAACCAAGTACCAATAGCCAAAGAAGACCAGAAAAAGATGACATTCGCATGTGAATTCGGCTCATTTTCCTACAGAGTTATGCCTTTTGGTCTAAAAAACGCACCTGTAGTATTTTCGAGAATTGTGGTCAAAAAATTTCAAGAATATATCTACAAAACAATGGCGGTATATTTCGATGATTGGATGATATACTCTATGCTGAAAGATCACTGCAAATGGCTAAGGCTCATGTTGGAACGATGGTGACAAATCCAGATATCTCTGAACATAAGGAAATGCATATTCCTAACTCCTATAGGGATACTATTAGGACACATTGTATGCAAAGAAGGCATCAAGGTCGACTTTGCAAAAATAAATATTATCCTCGACTTGCAACCACCAGTGAACCCAAAACAAGTAAGGGTACTACTTGATCATACAAGATACTACAGGAAATTTATGAGATACTACTCAAATATAACCTATCCACTGGAAGAACTATTAAGATAATATCAGGAGTTCGACTGGACAGATGAATGTAACATTTCATTTGAAACACTAAAAAGGAATCTAGTAGAGGCACCTATCCTGAGGTTCCCGAATTGGTTAATCAAATTTCACATACATATCGATGCATCAGGCCTAGCAATAGGAGCGATATTAACACAACCAGGGGACGACGAAATGGATTACCCTATAGTTTACAGCAGCAGAAAACTAAACAAGGCAGAAAGAAACTATTTGACAACAGAGAGAGAAGCATTAGGAATGGTTTTTGCACTACAGAAGTATCGACATTACCTACTATCCAACCCTTTCATCTTTTATACCGACCACCAAGCATTGAAATACCTTGTAAACAAACCCTTACACCATGGGAGAATTTGTTGATGGATACTAATATTCCAAGAATTTGAATTTGAAGTCATTTTTAGACTAGGAAAATTAAATGTCAGACCCGACCACTTGTCGAGAATCGACACGGGAAAGGAGCCGACAGGAGTCGAAGACGACCTATCGGATGCACACTTATTTTGAATAGAAGTAGTCCCAGCAGAATTAGAGGAAATAGCTCAATTCTTAGAAAATGGTCAAGCACCAGAGGGCATGAGCACGAAAAAGAAATAAATCTTAGCTATGAAGGTTGCACCATACAGCCTCATAAATGGATTTTTATATAAAATGGGCTTGAACGACATCCTCAGACGATGCGTATTAGAACATGAAAGAGATAACATCATGTATGAAGCACACTATGGACCGGAGGAAGGACATTTTCAAGCAGATACAACTGCCAAGAAAATCCAACAATCAGGGCTATGGTGGCCGACACTATACAAGGATTACAAAAAGCTTGTTAGCCAGTGCGACAAATGTCAACGAATGGGTCAACCTCTACTTAGTACAGAAATTCCCTTGATATCGATAAAACCAAGTTTGACATTTGAAATTTGGGCCATCGACTTCATAGGACCATTCCCAATACCAGCAAAAAGAACAGGTGCAAGATACATAATAACCGCAGTAGAATATGTGACCAAGTGGGAATAAGCAGAACCTATCGACACATGTTCTAGTGAGATAGCTGCTAAATTTATCTACAAAAATATAATTACTAGATTTGGATGCCCAATAACCCTAATCAGTGAACAAGGTTCACACTTTATTAACAAAACCATCAAAGCACTAACAGACTAGTTCAAAATTGACCACCGACGTAGTACAGCTTATCACCCTTAGTCGAATGGAGCAATAGAGGCATTCAACAAAACATTAACAAGAGGCTTAACAAAAATCTGCAACACCAACAAGGATGATTGGGACGAAAAGATCCCTGCAGTATTATGGGCTTACAAAACATTGTACAAATGTTCAACCGACCAAACACCGTTTCGACTAGTCTATGGCCAAGAAGCAGTTGTTCCACTACACTTCTGATAGCAAACACCTATCATAGCAGATATTTTACATGTCGATGTCAAAGAAGGCAGAAAGGACAGACTAATGCAATTAAGCAAGCTAGAAGAACACCAACTGCTCACCTTACAACACCAAGAAATCCAAAAAAAGCAGCAGAAGGCTTGGCATGATCACAATATCAAAAATAAAAATATGTCGGTAGGGGACCTTGCCTTACTGTATAACATTCAAGTAAAAGGAAAACCTAAAAATTTGCACACATAATGGATGGGACCTTACGTTGTCGAAGAGATTCATGCCAACGGATCAGTTCGACTATGGACATTACAAGGCATAATATTTAGGAAACTTGTTAATGGTGCCCGACTAAAATGGTACAAAAATTAAAACAGGTTCAAAAAATATATATAAATAAATACATATAATGACCATAACTGTCAGGAAAAAAACTATAAAAATCTAAAAATCCTAAAAACAACAAAACAGAACCAACACCCATGAAACAGAATGACAGGAAACTTTGAAAGATATAATAACCTGCACTTCGACATCTGACACCAACCCCATTGACATACCTCCATCGACCGCTCGCATGATCGACATCGACCAACAACCTCGAAGGTCAAATCACACCTTCATGACGACGGACAAAAGGAGCGCCAAAATCAAATCACAATTAACGCAAACTCAAGAGACCGTGCTGGACCATCACTTCTGCCATTAATACATCCATCGACTAAAACGTCACCCGCTCCACCTATAAATATCGGGCCCAAAAAAAATCATTTACTGTATTTTGAAAAGATAGAACAACTGAGCAATCAGAAATTTGAGAGCTGAGACCCTGTAAGAAAAGCCGACCAAGAAATTGACAAGATGGGCCCGAAGCAAACCAGAGTCGTGGTTTCTAAAACAAAAGAACTGCTATCCACCAAAACCCCATTGATGAGAGGATTAAGAAATATCAAGAATGCCAAGGTATAGGAAACCTCGTGGACCAAAACCTAGGCAAAAATCAAAGAGTGGGCTTACCAGGACAAGAAAATAACACCAGAAGCAGAGAAGATAAGCTACAGTACCATCATGAGTTACATGAACACACCGTTCATGGAAAGCTTTGGAGGAACGAAAGAAACAGCAGTAAAATTTATCATTATTGGGTATCACAATGGTAAATTTTACTTCGACCAACCAGTAGGAATTTCTGGGGAAGTAATATACAAACTTACTGGTCTATCAAACCAAGGTGACCCTGTCCCTATTGGCATAAAAGAAGGATTGGTAGAACGACTAACTGGAACACCAAAATGGAAGAACTCAAAAGGGCTAATGATCAGTCAGATACAAGCCTAGACGCCGCAAATCATGGCCAAAATCATAGCAATAGGACTCAACCCTACAAGTCGAGGGAGTGATCTGAAGTTAGACATGCTAGAAGTAGTGGACACAATAGCAACTGCAGGAAAAATTTGCCATTGGGTTCAACATGTTGACGACATGCTCAAAAGTATATGCGAGAAATGTCAGGAGTTGGCTGGGATTATAAGGTTCCCATCTCTGATTCTCTAGATAGCAATGTATCACTTGTGCCCAGTCGAGGACAAGCAATTCCAGGAACCACACAAGTACCACATGTGGAGGTTCAAGCCATTTTCACATAATGGAACACTGAAGGAATTGGTAAATGGTAAAGTAACACTAGAAAACTAGTTCCAAACACTGAAAATCCAGACAACTGGATGGAGGGTGCCTTAGAACATTTGAACAAGTTTGCCGAAAATAGCTCATATTCAACTCAAGCTTGACCATAGAGAAGTCTAGTACATGCAAGGGGAAAAATCAACAGTGAAACCTCTCGACTATTACCCAACAGTCGAAGATATTTTCCACGAGCTCGCTTGACAGTCCGACACAAAGTTATTAATACCAGCAAAAGCTAAAGAAATAAATCAAATAATCGAAGAACCATTGATAGACCAAGAAAAAGAAGAGGACTACAAACTCCGATTACATATCAGCACCTTCATGTCGGACGATATACTGACAGAAGACACCAGCAGACTACAAATATAAACCATACCACCACCGACCCAAAAGGGAAGTACACCAATTGAGCAACAGGTAACTAAACCGGCGGAGAAAAATATCAGTCTGACCAACCAACAGGAGAGAAAAAGAACTAGAAGAAGATATAGAATCAGACAATCCAGAATACGCTATGACAAAAGAAAATTTAAGGAAAATAACAAGAGAAGTCGCAACCTCAAGGAAGAGGAAGGAAATTCAGGAAAAAGGAAAAGGGAAGTGCAAGCTTCTCCTTTTAGACTCAGAAGATGAAGAAGAACTATTGGTGACCGTTGTCTACATCATAGAAGATGCAGCAGCAAACAAGTCTCGGTCGAAACACAATTCAAACGGTTTGGCGATGTAAGAGCAAAACAAGGACGAGCGAAAAAGGTAAAAACCGCAACCACTTCAATTGATGAGAACATTGCTGATTTAGTTTCTACACCTCCACCCCCATCTCCAACCCAGATTACATAGGAATACACTCCACAGATACCCACCATAATCCAGTCGACATTTGTAAGAATGTTATGCCGGAGACACTGAAAGAATGGTTCAACCAGGACGGTGATTTCTAGGCATACATTGAAAAATTACCTGAACTACTCACCTCTATCCAGAATATTAACACCAAATGTCCACTAATTGAAGCTAGTGCATCCCGCCAGATCCTCTCTCAACAAATTGGCCAGATACCCCAGAAACCAAGATCTGTGGAAATTATCAAGTCCACATTCTTGAGGAACCCCGACAAGACATCTCAAATTGTCACAAGTCGTACCTCATCCATTATCCCTTTCGACATCCCACAACCTCCACTAGCCAATGAACCAGCAAGAGATGTGGAGGAAGATAACCTGGAAGATATCAACCAGGTGATCGACAACCTATTCTCTGACAACCCAGATGATTCACTAGCAGAAGTAGAAGACCCAACATCGACTGGAAATATTCTTTCTACACTAATTACACTAGACCACTCACCATCCCCATCTCCACCACCATTTTCCAATCCAGAATCTTTACCAAACCTTGAACCATCGGTGCCAAATCCTCTAGATACACATCTAGCTACAAGTTTCATCCAAGAAAATCAACCAGAAATTCCACCGACCGTTGAAGATCAACAGCCAGAAAATCATCCATAGGAAAATCTACCACTTACAGATGCACAAGCACAGCAGCAACAAGAATAGCATAAACACAAAAGAAAAAGAAACAAAAAGAAGAAAGAACACCACAAATAATCAAAGTCAACAATCGTTCACCTTAGCCAACTTGGATCGACTACTCCAGTCGATGCAACAAAGCTAAGAGACAGAGAGTTAGGACAACTCTTAGAAACTCTGGGCACTAAAGCAAAAATAAGAATCCAGACCAGACGACAGTAGCTCGACAACAGTAAGAATGAACAAGTCGAGTTTCTATCAAAATGCAGAAAATTAGTTCAAACAGTAATACTGGGACCTCTAGAGGCCGACACCGACAAGCCGCTGGAAAAATCATACTAGCTATTTGAAAACATGGTGTCAACTCTACAATCACACCTACTAAATACAAAGGAATACCAAAAAGAGGGGACATCCAGACTATTAAGGCAGCAGTACACAGCATTCTCAGAAGCTCACAAAGTGTTGCAAGACCATTTGGAAGAATCTGTCATCACAGAAGAAGTACTCTGAGATTGGCCCCTTTATTATGGGAAAGTATTTCAACAAACCCGAGAACAAATTCAAGTGCTGGAAAGAAGAAAAGGCTTTGAAGAAGCACCAATAAACCAGATCCAAGATCAAATTGTATTGGAAATAGCCAAACTACAGAAACTAGAAAAGCAAGCACACCAGTGGGTACAGCAAGCACTACCAAGCCTTGATAAACTGGATACAATCTTCCCACAGATGAAAAGACTATTGGAGGCAGCAGAGGAAAGAGATCAATTTATGGGACCTAACATGGAAATCATAGCATACCTTTCCATCCAGGAGAAGATGTCAACCTTATCAAGCATTACAACATTGACTATCGACATCCAAAAAGTATTACAGAACTGGGCAGAATTTCAACACCAACTAGCCGTTACAGCAGAAGCAATTGTGGAAATATGCATGTAGAAAAGACCAACCATCCGACTACACAGTCCATGAAGACAAATAATACTGGAAACAACTACCTAAGACAGCACACTATTGAAGTACCTCCCCTGTTTCTTTGGAACGAAGAAACATTTTGTTCCTAGGGGAGATGTTGGAGGAGCTAGTCGGTGAGCCGACTAGTCGAATAGCTGACTAATTGGAGATTAGGTCGGCCACGTAAGGTCATGTCAGTTGGGTGAACCGACAGGTATTTATATGTAACTGTTTGTAAATCATATATATTAGGCTATTGAGCTAGATGAGAACTCGGATCAATTATGTGTATATATGTACCCTCATGTTATAATATAATCTATTATTCTCCATATTTGTGTTCTTGTATCTTGTGTCTATTATGTATATATGATTCAATGTGTATTATTGGTAACCCTCTGTGATCTGTGAGATTACAACAGGATCCAATCAAACAAATATGGATCCCTTAAGTTTTAGCCATGGATTGTATCAGACTATTATCTACCTTTTAGCGATAAGTGATTTCCTTTCTCATTCATGAGATTAATGACAAGTGGAAATCGATGGTCATTTTTGCATGCGCTACATCCTAGTGTCTTAATGGTGTTGTCAGTATCATAAATATTGGTAGATGTGTCAGGTTCAAATGATTTAGATATGGGAACAAATGGAAGGTTTGAATACTTAAGTTCATCAACTTCTTAACCATGTGTCTAAGATTGATAGAAAATTGGAGCAGTTTGATGATTTTTCTCTCCAAGTTAGTACAGGTTTAGAAAATTGATTTAAAGGAATCGATGTTCTAGTTAGGGTTTATGACTTGAAGCTTAAAGAC
Organism: Pseudotsuga menziesii; assembly: GCA_001517045.1. NCBI lineage: Eukaryota > Viridiplantae > Streptophyta > Pinopsida > Pinales > Pinaceae > Pseudotsuga > Pseudotsuga menziesii. Next base: position 352,584 of record LPNX010271594.1, on the reverse strand, counting down.
ATTATACAATATGTTAACAAACATTATGTAACGGTTAAGAATCATGAAGGCCTCATTAGAGGGGAAAACTCTAAGGTCGAGGAAAATTTTGAAAGTCGAAATGGGGATGGAATTTCTGTCGTTCAGCCTCTACAAGTTGTTTCCAGCTCTGAAGCTAAAGAACTGAGTGAATCCCTTAACCATGTTGAATATAGTGAATATGAGGATGAATATCTTTAGGATGCTCTAGAAGATAGTGATTCTCAAGAAGTTGATTCCAAATAAAATATGGAGGATATGGATGAAGATATGGACGAAGATGAAGTTGATTTTGATGAGTCTATTTTTTTATTATGAGAATACATCTCATGAAAACTTCGAAGAAGAAGAAGAAGAAGAAGAAGAAGAAGAATCTCTCTAAGGATCATGGTTCTGACATTGATTTTAGTATCTAGTTCTATTATATGCATTTTTTTTGCCTTTTTATAGATGGACAATATGTCATAATATATAGCAGTATCATTATTTTTGTATTTTGGAGTGGAAACTCCCTTGTCATAATTACTGTAATTATGCATTATTTGTTGCTAGCTTCATACTCTAACCCTATGATCTTGGAAAGATGATTTTTTGTAACAATTTGTTGAATCTTGTTCAGCCTTTTATCAATACAATAGTATATTTTTGTCTTAAAAAAAAGGTAATGTTGTGTTGCATTTTGTTATGTGTCACATCTCTCCCATATTCAGGTAAAGCACCTCGCTCTTCTCGGGGCAATAAAAAAATATTTATTTATATATTTATAAATGTGTTACATAGACAACAAAGATAACCCAACCTTTGATCTCAAATAATTGTTAAAAAAAAATTACATTCTTTATGTTGTTCATATTTTCAACATATTTCCTAAAACTAACTAAATCTACATCCTTCAAAAATATTGTACCTCACAATCTCAATTTATCAAAACTATTACAATGTTATTTCAACTTTTATTTAATAAATAAAATAACAAATATTAATTTATCAAAACTATTATTGTTGTTTCAACTATAATTTAATAAATAACATAAACATATATATATATTTAAAGAGCAATCATTATAACTACATAGAAAGATTGTACACTTACATATGGCCTTTAATAGATTCTCTCATAAACAAAATTTGAAGAACAAATGATATATCCTTCTAGATAAAATATTGAAATCATAATTTAATTCTTACACACACACACACACAATATTGAAATCATAATTTAATTCTTACACACACACACACACACACACACACACACACACACACACACACACACACACACACACACACACACACACACACACACACACACACACACACACATGCGGAAACTTCTCTAATACTTCTCCTTATTTGATAATTAGGACTAAATCCTAGACTAGTTTGGTTAAGTCAATAATTAATGAATAGATCATATATAACTTATCAATAATCATCTCATTAGGAGCAACCTGTCACAAAGTGAGATTTAAATCTAAATGGAGAGGATAACAACTTTTTCTCATAACCATCAAATCATGCCCAATTGACATGTAGCGGTCATTGGTATCTGACTTACAGGTGGTAGTTGTAAATTCATCACTAGGGGGATAGACCGAAGTTGTCAAAAAAAAAGCTAAAAAAACAAGATTGATGATTTCTTCAAATCTGAACTCTTTGTAAAACATATTTTTGTTGTTTTAAGGATCCATTTGATTAGCTATATTTGAATTCTTTAAGAGCTTATGCATGTGATGTGTTATATGCACATGAAGAATGTGATTTTCCTTTTTAATTTATGGATAGAAATTGCAGATGTTTTTCTTTGTAATGTCTTATAAGCACGTCCATAAACTTGAGAAATCAAATCATTCTCAGATAGGGTCCATTGTCCCACAAATAAGGGGGTCGCATATATCAATTTGGGTTCTGGCTTGGCCATGTTCTTAAGATTAGATTATTGTTATTTATGTTGGAATATAATCCGTCAGGATTATACGTTAGTGTAAATAATAGGAAGATGAAAAGACTCTCGGATGTGTAATCCCAAGAGTTATTGTAATGTATAAATAAATGTTTTGGCTATGAAATGAATTGAATCGGGAGTTATACCTATCAGTGGTATCAGAGCGGGTGCCTGCCATAACTCCTGCTGTTAAGTTTCAGTCCTAGCAGCCTGAATGCTTGCCAGTCCATTGCCAGACTGCCTGCCCATTGTCAGTTTGCCTCTGTGTTTCTCCTACAACCAGAGTGCCATAATTTTGTGCGTTATTTTGCTGCACACCTACCTACCAGTCGCCAGCCTGCCCTCCGTCTGTTCATCCTGCGAGCCTACTTGCTACCGTTTTAATTCTTGGCAAGCATGCGTTGAGTATCTTTTATGACAAACACCCAATTCTGGAGCTGGAGATGTGTGTGTTGAGGACTATTTCTTGAGATTGAAGCTGCTTTGAGCATGAATTTGTGACCACTGCATGAGAAGATTGTTGATTGAGACACAACCTTTATCAAATCACACGACTGTAAGAGTTGAAGACTGCTGGAAGAGTGTAAAAGTGTTGAGAACCCATTCATCTTGGGTGTTGCTACAACTCTGCTACAAGCCTATTCCAAGATAATGTATTGAGGTATTATTGTAATTTTTCATAAGAAGATTTGAATTGTCCATGTAAACAACACTCTAAAGTAAATTGCATGGAGATGCGTTGAAAGCATTCTAATCTTGTGTTTCTTTGAGAGTTGTGCCTCTCCCTCACCATCACTGGTGGTGAATTATTTGCTTATGAACTTATTGACAGCATATTTTCTCTGTAAATGAACTTATTGTAAATCACCTTGGCAGAGACTGTAGACCTGCAAGGTTATTGTTTTTCCTATTATCTCATTCTCCTTGTCATATTAAGTTCATTATTGTAAATTACACTAGCAGTTGCAGAAGATGCAATCTATAGCATCTGTAGAATCACTTTGCTTTGCTCAAAAAGCAAAGAACCACACCAAAGACCAATCCAAAGATCATCCCAAAGGAGAAAGCGGCAAGAGAGGCAGAGGAAGAAGAAACTCCAGCAAAAGATCAGATTTGCAGTGCAAGCATTGTGGAAAGACTGGACACACATCAGATCAGTGTTGGGCTTCGTGGGACTCCATTAAAGACAGACATAACCAGAAGAAAGATGACAATAAAAACCAAGATGCTAGTAAATCTTCTGATTCTGCTCATTGTATTGATGCACATTGTAATCTTGGAATTAATGAAATGACTTCACTTTCATCTTACAAAGATTGTTGGCTGCTTGATACTGGTGCAACATCACACATGACTTTTAGAAAAGATTGTTTTGAAGAACTTAATAAAACAATAAATGGCATAGTGTACTTTGCAGATAAGTCAAGTCTTAAACCAAAGGGAATGGGCACCATTCGACTGAAGATGCCTGGATTCCCTGATTTCTTGTTGAAGAATGTTCTTTATCTTCCAGAGTTGCAGAGAAGCCTGCTGTCCTTGATGGAGATTCGACAGCGAGGCCATTCCATCCACATGTTTGATGGAATCGTAGAAATAAGAAAGTCCTCTGACAACCAAGTCATCATGATTGGATACGAAGATGGGAAGCTGTTGAAGCTAAAGGGTTCATATGCAAGAGTTCAGAACTATGCCTACCTCTCTCAGCATGGAGAAGGTAATTTGTCATCAAGTTTATTGTGGCATGCAAGATTCGGTCATCTAAATTATAACAGTCTTCGTTTGTTGAGAAAGAATGGTGTATTTGGTTTTCCCACCATTCCCAAAGATAAGAGCAAATGTGATGCATGTATATTAGGGAAACACAATAAGCTGCCATTCCATGAATCTAATTTCAGAGCAAGTAGGAAATTAGAATTAGTGCATTCTGATTTATGTGGCCCAATGCAAACTCCTTCTGCT